>VYZV01022595.1:14941-29667 GCA_013401275.1 Pandion haliaetus
TAGCTTTTTACATATATTAGCTGGAACATTACCTTGAATCCAAATTAAAACTTTCTGACTTACAGATTTTGCTCTTGAGCCCAAGTTAAAGTGAAACTTGAAATGATGGGAAAGCACCAAGGAATGTTGTGGTGTTACGTGATGGTGTTTTATTCCAAGGTTGTCCCTAAATTTAAGTTAAGAAATACTGTATTTCTTTTTTTTTTAGAAGTAGGGACACACAAATGGAAAATGTGAGACAGAGATGCAATATGTTTACCTCAAAGGAGTGTAAGAAGGTTGAAACACAAACAAAAAAAGCTTTAAAAAATGGAATTCACACCACCAGTGATGGTGATTTCCCAAAACTTAGATATGGGCCAAAGTTGACACAGGTTGTTTATTTGTATTTTGGGGGGGTCTGTATTACCAGTCTCATTAGTATGCAGAAGGTATATTGTTTGCTCAGATGTCCTTCAGTGGAAAGTTTAAAGCAAGAATACCTGCTTATGTAATAGTAAGATTACAACCAAAGGCATTGTGAATTCTCATAATTGAAATGTAAAAAAATAAATAGAAAATCTACTCAGATAAGGGACAGGATGTCTTCAGTCTTGTTCTATGTACAGTCAGTGCACATATATATATATGCACACACATATATATATATATAAGTGTACATATATACATATATATGTGTGTTACATATACACATGTAATTTCCAATATCTAAAGCAGAAAAGTCAGTGGACCAGACACCGTGAAGAGACTGAACAGAGCTATGATGGATTTTAGGCTTCTGATTTCCCACTCAGAGATGATTTACAGGTGCTATGTTTCCATTTTAACTTGCTTTAAGAACAAGGTCCAAATTACCCATAAATAAATTCTAATTAGCATAATATTAAAAGATTATGACACAGCTAATGGACTTTAACTGAAATCCAGACTGCAGTGTTAAATGTAGTGTAGGAAAGACCAAGGCAGAGAATTTCCTGTGATATAGGAGATAAAAATTCAAATTAATTTCTTTTGTGTTTCTGTGCATAACTGTAGTTTTCAAGGTAGTTGAACAATAAGGTGACAAAAAGATAATGAAAAAATGGCTTTTCAATATCGTTTATCTTTAGCATAATTTAGCCCCTGTGGAGACTAGGTTTTGATATTGATAACTGGCAAAGATGGGCTGGTGCTGAACAAACCTGACACCTGGCCCTTTTCATACTAATCTTTCAGCCTTTCCAGATGGCAGAGTTAACTTCTGTTCCCATCTGTTCCTTTTCAGTAAGAGAAAGGAAAGAAAAAATGAAATTGCTGAAACATTTCACGGCTTTTAGAAGGATCTTTGAGATTCTTTTCAAGTCCTTTATTCTGGACCACGTTCCTGTGGAAGGCTGGTGATGGCACCTACAATTATTTGCCTCAGATCAAAGGTAAAATGCCAGGTTTCATTTTTCAGGTTTTGCTTGAGATAATTCATCTGGATGAAATTCACAGATGGAAAAATTGAAAGAGATGGAGTCATCACATCAGCACATACTTGCAAAAAGGGGAAACAAAACAAGCAAGCAAGCAAACAAACAAGAGTGGTATCAGACTTGAGATTAGATAACATTTGATGCCATCTAGCAGTAGACAGGTCAGAGCAGAATTTCAGCTGAAATTTTGCTAGTTCAGATTTGGAAAATTCTTTCTACATTAAGAAACCTTTTTGTGCAGAAACAACCCCTCATTTCCCTGGTTATTTTCAATAGTTTCTCTGTTGAGTTCTCAGGCGTTGCCTCTGGTCTAAATTTTCACTGCCTTAAGATGAACTTATTCCCTGGGGGTCCGTTAGGCTTCTTCCATGTAACTGGGGTCAGAATTAGGCCTCTGTTAAGTTAGTTATCTCCAGAGCTAGCAATTGACTATTCAAGAAAATTCAGCAGGAGGTTGATAGAAGCTGATGGATGGGAAAAGACAGAAAATAACAAAGTGAAATCCATCAATGGAAATCTGCCAGGTAACCAGGAAATCATTCTGGATTCTACCTTGTAGTCTATAAGTTTCCATGCGTTACTAAAAAATATCAGTTAATCTGGAGAAAATGCAGAAAGCAATGAGAATAAGTCTCTAGGGATATTTATGAATAAAAATTAAAATAATCAAATTTATGGACCTGACTGAAGGAAGGCTGTGGTACCCATGCGTGCACACATTTGAATATCTTAAATAGCAAGAAGCTGTCCGTACCTTTCTCTTGCCAATGATTTGGCACAGTTCCTAGAGGACCAAGAAGATTTCTGACTCCAGTCATCCTAAAAGAGCACGTTTTGCCGAGGGAATGGAAAAAAGGCTGTAGCTTAGTACACGTGCCCCACCAAGCAGTCTGAATACCTGAGAGAAGCCCCAGGGCTTTTGCAGGGACATGGCAGAGCAAGTGGCTGTCTTCTGCATGGCACAGCCCGTGTTCAGGCTGCAGCCGCTGCAGGGTCCTGGCTCATAAAGTGCTGTCTCTTCTGCTGCACCTGAGCCTCTTTAACCAATCTACAGAGTGTCTTTTGGCAATTTGTTTCTGGAGAGCTTTGCAGTGCCATACAAGCAGAAATAAGGCTAGTTATCCTGGTGCAGTTTTGCTAACTGGTTGGTGAGTCTCCTTGAGCTGTATTGTGTAGGCATGCCAATTTGTAAAAGTTGCATTCTGGATCTCTGTCCAGGTTGCTGCCGGGCTATGGGCATACCTCAGTTATCTTTGGGAGATGCTGCTAAGCCTTTCTCTTGAAAAAGAGCTGTTCTCCAAGAACAGATTATTTATTAAAATATTTCTGTTATTTTCAACAATGAAACCCTTTATTTTCACTTCCTCCTCAAAGAATACCATGATAAAAAATGACCACTAGAAGTTAACTAGTGAAAAAATAAAATTGAAACTAAATCTCTACTCTAAAAACATCTCTTGCCAGCCGTCCTACTACCACCTAAGACTGTGTTGCTTTTAACAACTTTTACATGGAAAAGCACTCAATACTGTAGCAATGAGTGGCACTCAGGTTGGATGGGGGATAGTCTGAAGATTTTAAGTGGAGTAATGGAAGCCCAGTCACTTGATGAATTTAAAATTAGAAATGACAGAGCTTTGTAGAATATGCTATCTGGCTGGCTGGGATCTTAGGACCACAGAATGTATTAGGAGATATTAGACTGTACTGGGAGATGGATTCTCCAGTGCTGATGAATTCCACTTGACCTCCCAAGTCCAACAGCTTTCCAAGTCCCCTGTGAGGGGTCAGTATCATGCCCTGGGCCGCTCCAGGTTAATAGGCTTCTTCGGCTTTGTTGTTGTAGCTGCAAGTACCAGTTTCTTGGTCTGTGGATGGCTGGTGTCTCTAGCAGCCAACAGATGGGTCAAAAGGAGACCGGGATTTGAGCAAGGGGAAGCCTGCCAGGTTTTTAAACTTTGGTGTCCAGGGGGACTTAGTTAAGATTTAGTAGAACAAAGAGGGGAATGGTTTGTTTCTAAGGAACTGGCAAATCCCAGAAAAGAAATGGATTTGCTACAATTTTTCTAATCAAGTATACCGGTCACCTAATATAGGCATATTCTCTTCCCCTCTCTGATTTCTGTGATTCAACTTACTAAAATTCTTTGGATGTGCATCTATGCTTTTAAAAAGAACAAACACCGAGACTCAAATTTAAGGTTTGGTTACAGTATCACTAATTTTAGTAGGATTGCCTGGATGCAAGTGAGGGCAGAATTTGGTGGATTTCCACATTTGCTTAGCTGGGGACTCCAGCTTCTGTGTAAATCAGAAATAAATGCACTGAGTTCAGTGGAGGTGCTGGTGTCAAACCTGTCATCAGAGGCTGAGCCAGTAAAGGCACAATCTGAACCAGAGACACAGAGAAAGACTAAGGTAAACAAATGAACTCACCAAAGAACAACTAAACTAATCAGATTTGCTTAATGATGGTTCAAAGGACAGCAAACACTGAAAAGTCACCACCTTTTATTTCAGAAGAATGAGGCAAACGAGAACAAACTATAAGGAAAAAAACCACACCAAAATGAACAGGAAGATTTCCTAGTAGAGGAAAGACAGAAAAAAAATCAGAATATTTCACTGGACTTTAAAAACATATCTGTTTCCTCTAAATGCAAATTCTTCCAAGGGAGACTACTCCCTATCCTAGCAGATGTGAAAAGCAGCTTTAGCTTCCCAGGGCAAGAATTAACTCCATGAAGCTTTTGTTTGTTTCTGTTTTGTTTTGTTAAAAAAAACCCCAAAACCAACCAAACAGAAATACCCCAAACCAAACACTCATCTTGTAGTAGTATTTAGATTGTTTTGCTTTTCTCAGAGCCTGTAATTGTTACTCTTTTAACACAAAAGCTAATCATTGTTCGTATTTCAAACTTACAAAGGCAGTTTGAATAGAGAAAATGCAACCTCTCAGCAGAAAAATAAAGTCTCTCTCCAGATTGCTTCATTAATAGCTTTTGTATTAATAAATTGATTCAACATTTTTTCTAACTACATATACAGTCCATCCAGGAGGAAAGGCGTATTAAGGCAATGCTTCCAAAAGGTCTTTCGATATGGTGAGATGTTTGCCATCTCTCTCAGAAAGAGTTTTACTCTGTAAAATTGTCTATGGTAAATCACGCCCTCTAACAGAAGCAGCAAGACTATACCAGCCGCTCTATGCCACCAGTACACAGTCTCCAGGGCTGACTTTCAGGTGACACCTATACTAATAAATAAAGTAGGGCCAGGATATGGTGTCAAGCACTGGCACGCAAAGCCTGCTTCATGTAGGCTGCTTTATGTGCAGGCGCGACGCAGAAGAACTGAGGGATGTGTTTGGCAGATGGTGGTACTCCCCACGAGCAGCAAGCGTGACTCTTGTTTAACACACAAACTTGTATAAGTATTCATATTCTTATTTGCAAAGCCAAAAATATTTAAAAGAGTTCTAGTTTGTAGGACTTTCAGATCCTCATAGTATTGGATTAACTGTGCTTCTATTACTATCAATGCTAAAACTTCCATGCACTTCTGAAAAGAAGAGTCAACTCTGGTTTTGAAAATCCTGCTTTCTGGGCCTTAGGGCCATCAGGTTCAAAAATTTGATAGCCCTCATTGGTACTAATGCTAAGGAGTTTTTAACTACAGCTGCTTTCAACTTCGTATACGTCTGAGGAAAGTGCTGGGTAGTCCCTGTGAACAGGAGATGGTTTAATGACATGCATTGCTAATCAGATGAAAAATTCTTTTTCTTATTTTTTTTGAAAAAGAAGTTTATTTTGTCAACTTCTTCCAGTCTAAAAGTCAGGTGTTTTCCCTGTGTTACAAAAGAAATTGGTGCTTAAGAGAGAACCAAAAGCAGAGGGCAAGTGGATGGGATCCGTGGCGATCAGGAAGGACGAGGTGGGAGCACCGTGAGGAGCCCGGCCGATGAACAGATAATGCTTGTGTGAGTGGCAGAGCTGAGGTGGAGAAGGAGTTACTCAGCACGCCAATGAGATGACAAGATGACTGACTCCCTGACAGGAAAGAGAGAGCCAGTTTGTAGAAAAATTCCAAGCAAGGCAATGAGTTGGTCAATGCAACAAAGAGCAATTATATGGCAGTCTTCTATGGCCTAAAGGGAGGGCAAGGACGGTGTTAGGAAGGCCGGCCAGAGAGAGGAGGACAAAGAAGTAGAATGCAGTGTTCTCGCAGCACAGTCACATATTGACCCCTTCTCTTCCATTTGCACACATGCATGCATGCATGCTCCCTGCACGTATATACATTCAACTTATGTGTGTCTCCCATCTACTCTGCAAAGCAAATCTGGCCTGAAAACTGGATGTAAGCCATAAAACAGGATGCTGGTAAATTATGACTATTGAGGCTGGGGTAGTGTCTGGTGACCTACCACTCTTTTCAGTTGTGTCATTGAGCAGTCTGAAAGTATTAAAGGGTTAAAGCTGCAGAAAAAAACAGAACAGTAGAGAAGGAATGGGCTGCAAATGGATAAAAAGGATGGAAAGGATAGAAAAACAATTGTTATATAGAAGGACAGAGTCGTTAGAAAAATGGGCAGAAAATAAGAGACTCAGAGGGGAAAAGCCTAAGATAATAGGTCTAGGGAAAATCAATTCAATGCACCTATATTAAATATCAGGGAGGAAGTTGGAAAGGCACAATATTGAAAATTATCTAGCCATGATTTAAACAATAAATTAGTACTGGATTTATTACACAGAAGTTCTTTTATAGTAGAAGAGAGAAAGAGAAGAGAGAACTAGAGGGTGCAAAAAGTCAGTATAATTACAGAATGCAGACAGAGATGAAAGACATCTCCTGGTTTTTGGAACATCATCTTTATTCTGGGACATTCTAGTGCCACAAAGATGTGGATGAAATTGAGGGAAGTCAGAAAACTGAAAAAAGCATAATTAAAAAAATAAAAGGAAAAAATCATATACACTGTAAAACAAAGACTGGGATTAATCAAAGGACAGCTCATGTCAAGTATTTGAGGAATATATTTAATAAACAGTAATAAGGAAGGAAAGTTGCTCAAGATGTTGGGGGATCTAAGTGGGAGAACATGCAAATCTATCCTTTCAGAAAGTTTTTTTATGTTACGGAGTTACCTGCATCATCTGTTTGGAAAATCAATCATATAAAGTAAGACTGTGCAAATTGTTTGAGAAATGAGTGGAGGAAATAGTTTTGTACTTATCACAGGAGCTGCAAACAATGAACTGAATAAATCTTTTCTAACTTTTGAATGTACAAATCCAGGAAAGACCCCCAGCATGTGAAATTACATGTCCCTCTTAATGACCATGGTTTTGTTACCTAATCCAGAGCAAGGTAAATTCTCTTTTTCTAAGGTGGTGTCACTGGACTTTATTTTTGCTGCTACCTTGCAGTTTGGTTTTGTTCATACCGCTTACGTGCTAGGAGTGGGTAGGAAAGTGTGGGAATGGGAGAGAGAGAGAGAGGGAGAGAGGACGCAGACAGACATGTTTCCACAATCTTGCAAAGCATTTCTTAAATATTTCCTCTGTAGCCTTGCTTCTAAGGAAAATTTTTTTGACTCAGCTGACTATACATTATCTATTTTATTCCCTTAAGGCATTGGTTTTATCATTATCATTTAGTATTTCTGAAACCAAGCTCATCACAGATCTCAGCATGTAGTGGTGCTGCAGGTTTACCTCAAGTACAGCATACTGGAAAAACTAGGTAAATGCCTCCATCAGATTTATGAGGTCTGTATTTGATAGCTAAAAGCTGTAACATCTGATCTTGGTTTGGAGCAGAAACCAAATATTGTCCAAATCCCATCTCTCAAGGGGACGAAAGCTGCTTTCGTCTTGCGAGTGTGTTTGTCCACCTCTTGGCTGAGGCAGAAGCCACAGGAGAGGATGCTATCTTAAAACTTGTCTAACCACAGAGCTACTCAGAAGCAGCTGTTGGATTTAAATTTCATACTCACAACCTGAATTCACTTCTGAGTGTAGATGAGCCTTTAAACATTCATGTAGAGTACAATGTACTTCTTCCTTCTGTAACTCTCTAGCTAACTGCCAGTTACCTCTGATGATATCGATTGAGACTTCTGGTGAACATGGGTGAATTTCTGTAGGGCATAGCCTAGAAATATATATTTCTGAGCTAACTCGATTAACATTTTCTCACATGCTAACTCAGCGAATGTAAGATAAAACATGTAAAATCTATAGCAGGGACAAACTCCAAATAAAGGAATTTATTGCTGGAAGGTGTGAAAGAGCAACTGAGAAGCAGCACATTTATTGCTGTGGTTCCATTATGGGCACCACGCTGTGCTGATTTGGGCTGGGATAGATTTAATTTTCTTCCTAGTAGCTGGTATGGGGCTATGTTTAGGATTTGTGCTGAAAACAGTGTTGATAATACAGAGATGTTTTCATTACTGCTGAGCCGTGCTTACACAGTCAAGACCTTTTCTACTTCTCACCCCACCCCCCCAGCGAGTAGGCTGGGGGCGGGCACAAGAAGGTGGGAGAAGACACAGCTGGGACAGCTGACCCCAACTGACCAAAGGGATATTCCAGACCATTCCATATGACATCACGCTCAGCATGTAAAGCTGGGGGAAGAAGAAGGAAGGGGGGATGTTCGGAGTGATGGCATTTGTCTTCCCAAGTAACTATTATGTGTGATGGAGCCCTGCTTTCCTGGAGATGGCTGAACACCTGCCTGCCCATGGGAAGTGGTGAATGATTCTTTGTTTTGTTTTGCTGGCATGTTCAGCTTTTATTTTACCTATTAAACTGTCTTTATCTCAACCCACGAGTTTTCTCACTTTTAATCTTCTTATTCTCTCCCCCGTCCCACCATGGGGTGAGTGAGTGAATGAGTGGCTCTGAGGGCCTTAGTTGCCATCTGGGGTTAAACCATGACAAACACACAGCTGAAGCACAGAAAACGTTGGAGGAGTGCTGCAAAACTTACCCTGTAGGATGCAATCCTCCACGAGTGTTTTCATCACCTCTGCTACAGGTTTGTAATAGTTAACACAAATAGACTTTGTTCTATGGAATCTGTGTATTTACATGGCTAGGCAGGCGGTGACTCCCTCTAAAGCACAGGCAGAGTGGCAGTGAGTCATGCACACTGGTTTCCCGGCACTGACTGATGGAAACATGGAATTACCTGCTATCCTTTCCATGTGCATTGAAATGCAACCAACACATTACTTCTCTGAGCTCCAGATGACTACCAGTGAACTTTGTTTCAACATGTACAAACACACAGCCTCCCCCAACACACCAGTGTCCTCATTCACACATATCTTTATTGCACATTTCCGCAGAGGGAAATTTCAAACACAAACTTAGAAGCCAAATTGGGAAAGACCCTTTTGTGTATGTGTGTGAAGAGGTGGAAAGGAGAGAAAGGTACAGAAAGATAAGAGAGGGAGGAGTATATAGTCTTGTTCTGATCTTTCCAAATGCTTGCTGCCCTGAACGAAAAGGGCCACCTTGCTTAGCTTGCTCACACAGCAAGATGCTTGTACCACATGAAGGAAAGGAGAGCCTTAACTGAACTGGATGCCTGGAGGTGTTTTTCTTTTAATTCCTCGGGAAGTAAAATCTTCCTAGAGGCTTTCTGCAGAGGAGTCCCTTCCCCTATTGACTTCAGGCTCGTGATACAGTCAGGAACATAGCTCTGTATATTCCCTCTAGCACGCATTTCACAACCTTGAAACGATTCCGTATCTACCCTTACCACTTCTCTATTTACACACACATCCCATCTGTCCCCTCAGAAAGCGACATATCCCCACATCCCCCACCAACAGATGTACGAACAGGGGTGGCTGTCTCCCACACAGAAATAGCTGCCATCCACCTCTGTCATCCCTACCCACATGCTGCTTCTTTCCACTGTCCACTCCTAGTCGCCATGAGGAGACACACATGGCCCTGCACCAGCAAACATCTGCAGGGACACCCAGATGTTCCAGCCCTTGCAAACACATTTCTCTGGCTGTGTCATGGCTACAAAGGAGTCCAGGCAGGCACAAATACCCCATGTTCTTCGCACTCAAACACAGCTCAGTCACTCCTGCTTTGAGCCCCTTCCTGAAAAAATCCAGCACTAATTGTACCCATCAATCCCTTTCTCTTTTCCTGGCCAGCTGGCATGTTGATGCCACTATTTGCTTTTTATTTTCTCAGCGGTTAGGTGGGGAAGAAGCAGAGCAGTTGGAGGCCAGGCATTCTCCTGGGCCATGATGTTGGCAGTGGGCTGAGCAGGCTGCTGTCTGTGGTTTCAGCCCAGCAGAATCCCAGTGGCCAGGACCTCTGGCTGTGGTCACACATCTCCCCCTCATGGACAACCACTTAAGCATCCCCACCGCCCACAACCTGCCATGGTGGGAAGTTCATGGCCACCAGAGGAGAAAGGGGCTTGCTGCTGACTACAGCCAGCTCCAAGCACTGCTGGGAAAATTTATCCAGCTGGAGAGCTCGAACTGGACTCTGCAGTGGGGAACCAGCGCATAAAGTAGGACAATGGGTTCCCACCACAGCCCATGGCTGCACAAGCACTAACTGCCTATTAGCTAAGTACTTTACGGGCTACCTTTTTTTGGCAGGAATAGGTCCCTGGAGTAAACAGGAAAGGGAACCATGAACTTTCATGTGACTGATGCTATGTAAGGTCTGGGCCCAGAGGCTTCAGCCTTCAAGTCTCGTGGTTCAGTGTGATCGGACTGTCTTCTCCCAGTGCAAGTCTCACAGGATTACTCGCAATCTTCTGATCAGCTCTGGATTGAAATGAACACTTTCCTACCCAGTGTAGGACAGTGCTTAAGAAGACACCAAAGCCCTAGGCAAGCAGGACAATGTGAAGATGTTTGTAAAAAAGATTTGAAGAACAGATGTTGTCAATATATACGATTGTTTTCAAGGGAAAGATGTTCTTAATATTTCCCCCTCACAGCCAAGATGTATTCTATATTTTCAACCTTCAAACAGCTGCACATTACTCCAGTACTGCTTCAAGCCATGGAGAAAGCTAGTACTTTCTTGTTTCCTTTGACTGACATCTGTACTCCCTACGTATACGTCAACCCAGTGCTTGTTCATCCAAAAGCCTTGTTAACTACCTAGTAGCCCTGTTAACTGGTCCTAGAGAAATCTCTCTGCCATTTTGTGCCAGCAGTAGTATACTGAAGTTTTAAGGCACGAAAATAAGGTGCATTGATATGGCTCCAAATGAAGCTGATGTAAAATTTTAGTTAGATGTCCTGGGATTTTCTCAGGATTATTCAGTAGTTCTTTAGCAAAAGCCTGGAAAATCTCTAGAGGAGAATCTGCCTGCTGTGTACCTCATGCAGAAGACAAGCACATCTAGTGCACATTCGGTCCTATTGCTACCCACGCACCAAACCATTTTCTCAGTTAGTCATCTCTCCCTACCCTCCTTCTCAATGCAAACATTGCTTCTTTGCACTCGTGAAACTCACCGCTGTTGCGTGTCTTACATAACTTATTTCGACACGGAGAGTTGTGCCACAAACTCGGTGGACACGTGGTTCTCCAGTCGGCCTCCAATAGCCATCTAACACATCAGCACAGCTTCCCGGGTGCATGTTTATAACTTCCACACGCATCCCTTACAGCAACCCAGGACTCTTACATGTTCTGCAAGGATTTCAGCTTCTTCCTGCAGACCAGCTGGATCGATCGTTCTCATCACATGCCTCCCTCTACATCTCTGCCAGTCACATAAGCACAACACTCACTGAACACATCTGTCCCTGATCCTCACACAAAACTGGCATTTCGTATATCTGTGCACCTATCATCACTGACCATATGCATTTACCTGTGCCTCCTACTTGCTCTCCTCTTGCACTTAACTCCTGTCCTGCTCTCATGCTGCTATGGATGCATGTACGGCCCCTTGCACACTTAGACAGCCTCCCTTAAACTAAGAGGCAGATAACTACAGATGGCTTAAGCAGTCACAAACTTTTTCCACTCCTCATCACTCTTCCCTCTCCCATGAGCTGTTTTCCTTCTCCCAGGCCCCACACCCAGGTCTGCAATCCTTACCTGTACTTCTCTATTTACTTTGAGCAAGCTGTGTGCAATATTCTCTCTTATCAGACACAACTTTTCACTCCTTTCACCTTCCTTTCCACAGCCCTTACAAGCAGGCAAACTGGCAGGTACCTCCCTCGCTTACACACCATCGTGTGTCAACCTACGCTAAGCTTCTCACCCCTCGTAACATGAACTGTCATTCCCATTCACTTCCACCTCTTGCCCCACAGCTCTTAACTCCACCACCCTCCCCACACATTTCACACTTTACTTTTGACCTTAGTATAGCCATGTGGCTTATACAGCCCTCCAGGTAGTTACCCCCTCCCATTCCTTCTCCTCCCACCCCTTTAGATCTTTAGTCATTTCTCCGCTACCCCATTTGTTCCACTCCCTCTTGCTGCTTCACTTAGCCAGTACCTACCACAGAGATATAAGCACATTTGTTATGTCTCTTTTAACAGAAAATCACTCCTTTCTGTTTGTGTATGCGTTCTCCTCCTCCCACACCCCTCACGTTATTCCTTACTTTCCATTATTTTCCTCAACTGCTTCCCCTGTAACATATTGCCTGTTCTTCCCCTGTTATCCCAACTACCCAGTAAGGAGTAATCCTCCATTTTTGCTGGCCAAACCAGTCCTGGACCCTTGCACTATTTTCTCTGTTTGCCTACGAAGAAACACAAAACTAAATTTCCTCTCACTCTGTGCTCTCTTGCCCTATACCTCCTCTAAACCACCTTTTGCCTAAGCACTTTTACAGAAAACCTAGCTCTTAATTTCATCCTCATGACTCCTACAGTCCTCATTTTTCCCTTGTTCTCATGCTTCTCAAGACCTGCCACATCTTTATATTCCTGTCACAGTTCACCCTGCCCCACCATGATTTCCACTATCTTGCATTTCCTCACAGCACCTTTACACTGTTTTTTCCCCAGTTCTCTCTCTCCCTCGCAACCAGGCAGCAGACTCCAGTAGGCTTCCAACCTCCTCTGAAATTTCTCTAAGCAACTACCCCCTCACATACCTTTATGGATGCCTATACCCTTTTCCCATCACCACACCCTAGCTCCGTCCAGCTCATTTCTTACTCTGCATTCCTCTTCTCAGCATGTGTTTCCATCACCACGCAAACCTTCCCTTTCATACTCTAACACCTTCCTCGCAAACACATCCTTGTATCTATTTCTTGACAGAATCAAAGGTGTCTCCTTTAGACGCCTCCCCCAAAGCATCATGTAGCTGATTATTTTCCATACCTTTCTCCAAATAGACAATAGTTTACATTTTTCTTCCTCCTCCAAACATCCTTTGTGCCCTGTGCTTTCACCTTTCTCCCTCCACTCCCACTCCATACCCTACCTCCCCTTGCAGACCCTAGCATCCTCGTATGTCCTTTTCATATCCTCACCCAGCCTCCAGTCTGCACCTTTTCCCATCCCTCTCAAGTGTTACTTCCCCTTCTGAGCTCCTAAACTTTTTTCCACCCACAAGGATCCTCTTTTTCCAGTTAACCTGCAGCAGTTCCCCTTTTAAGCTGACCACCTCTGCATTGCTCACCTGCCCTTATTACCCCAATACACAAGACTTAATTTTTAGGAGCTTATCATTTGTATATAACACTTTTCCTCCAAACTCCTTATATCTATCTTTCTATGTACCATTTAGTTCTTCTTCCCCTGGGGAAAAAAAAATCCTAAACCTACACGTATTGCACACCTCAACGTCTAGCACCCTTCTACACAAAGCACTCCCCTCCTGGCTCTGCTGGTACATCCTTTTCTCCCCATATTTTGGGTNGTACTGACACGTGTATCTAAGACCAATCTTTTTACTACTAACATCTGGAAGCATGCCGAACTCTCTTCCATTCTCTACTACTTTTGTCTGCCTTGCCACTAAGTGAGTTTTTCTTTTTTTTTTTATTATTAGATTTTTCCTTTTTCTTACATCTTATTTTTAGGTGTTTCTTGCACAACTCCTCCACTTACAGACTTGCACAGATCAGGTATTTCTGTGCCTGAGAATGTCTCTCCTATTTGTCTGGGTATTTTCCTGAAGGCATAATGTAAAGACAAACTTTACATACCATTTGCACTCCTCATGCAACAAATCACATAAGCCTAAGAGCAAAGAGTGCTTTCTGAAAGGTTGTAGCTCATAACAATTGACTGGACCATATAGCACACATCCTTGTCTATTTAAAAAGAGGGGGAAGGGGGAGAGGGAAGCAAGCCCCCTCACACACACACAGAGTCATCTCTAAATAACTGTTTTTGCAATATAGGAACCAGAGAATGTGCACATAGCAGCCCTATTCAATCCAAAATATCCATCTCTCCGGATACTGCGTATTTATAGTTCAAGAGATAGGACCAACACAGCTTTCCCGTTTATTTTAATGAAGGATTAAGAACTGATCAGAAAAGTATCTAAACCATTCAAGGACTTTTTCCCCTCTCGGCTAATAGCAGTTTGGTGTCTCCATAAGGACTCGCCAGTAACTGACGCTTTAAGCTGCATTTCAGCTGTTTAGATGAGAAACAGCTTTCTATTTTGTTCTCTATATGTGCATCTGTGTTGATTAGTTGTGTGCTGCATTCCTAGAAGGCACTTACCAAACGCTGGAAATTGCAGCGTAAGAATAGTTTTCCTGCCATCCTAGCACAGAGTGAGTGTATCTTTTTCACCTAGACACAGATGTGCAGGGAATCCTTTGATCTGCAGTTCCTCCCAGAGAATTTAGAGTTTGGGTTTGAGGAGAATGGGGATTGATTCAAAGGTCATGGATAGGGTTTCCAGTGTCTGGCACAGAAAAAAAAGAAAGCTCCGGTGAATTAGTTACCTGAGACAGGCAGGCAAGGTCTAGAAATTGGGAATTTTGACTTTGCTTGTCATGGGCTCTAACTTTCCCTGAGGGCAAGCATGCTGCGTATGCTGAGGCTGGTTCTTGTAATCCACGCTCAAGATTTGCAACCTCTTTTGTTGTATCTGAAGTTGCTGGTTTCCCTCTTAAAACAAAATCAAGCGTCTCCTTTGCTTTTGCCTCTTAAATCGGATTCCTTTAGCACCTCATATTTCTCCTCTGTTGTTTTCTTGCCAGGGACCCGAACAACAGCATGCAGAGCAGGAGGAGAGAGGAACCTCAGGACTAAAGCAAGCT
>VYZV01022595.1:39004-51168 GCA_013401275.1 Pandion haliaetus
GGGGTGTGTTGGGGGGCACAGGAAAAGGGGATAGTCATGCTGTCCCTGTGAAAGGAAGATATAAAAAAACATTGAAAGATTGTGGTTTGCATTGAAGTGTGAATTTATTACGAAGTTGTACTACTGCATGTCAACAGAGAGAGTCTCACTGCCCAGATGCCTGGTGGGGTTGTATGGTCTCTGTTTTTAGGGTGTCTGTATGGTGCACTCCATGCTTAGGAATTTCAGCTTGCACGTAATTGGTGCCTTGGACCAAAATCTCCTGGTTGTTTTTCAGTTCATGACTCTTTTTCATCTCCCAACAGAGATGAGTTGGATATGCCAATACTGTGATCTACAGTGACTTCTTTCTAAAGTGCTGATCTATCATTGCAACTGCTGTTCAGTGTGCAGGCTGCTATCACTGACACCTATTTATAGACAATTTCACCTCTTTGTGCTCTGCATGCGTGGGATTGTGTGCATAACACATGTTTTGTGGTCCCAAAAAAATACTTAACACATCACCTACCCTTTTGTAAGAACAATTCTGGGGTTTGTGTGAAAAAAGTGAAGTGCAGTGATAGCATGTAGGAAGTGGGAGGCAGACAAGACAAGTGTATGGAATAGCTAGTTGGAGAAGTAAATAGTACTGAAAAGCACAAGAATAACTGCAGCTAGAGGAATTTAGAGAAACAAAGATAACACTTTGTTTATGCACACTGAGGCTACAAAATCACATCAACAGGCAGAGGAAGGTTATAAGACATGACTTTGCTTCTTCTACAGCAGCCTGAGGCACAATCACTTGCAATTATTTCACACTACCGCCTACTCAGGCCAGTTGTTAAAAGCTACAATTGAATGGTCGTCCTCTACACTCAAAAATGTACCAAGTCTAGCTCTGACATGAAAACATAGTCCTTTGCCATTAGTCCCAGATTATTATGAACAGTTGGTGCTGGTACCGAATGTTTCCAAGATCTAAAACGGGATGTTCACTTTGCCACTGTATTTTAATAAAAATATACAGCAGTTTGTTTCTGTGAAAAAAAAAAAAAAAACAAAACAAAAAAACCCCAAACCATTTTATTAACATTTTATCTGAGGAAAAAAATGTAATTTTAGGTCTGATGAAAAAACCCACTGAAATCTCTACTTAAAAGATTTTTTGTATGAAAAGATTTTTATTACAAATATTTGAAATATTTGTGCTTGAATGGATTCAGTTCTCAAAGTCCACTTAAAAACCAAGTTATCAGTAAGATCAGTCTGGATCGGAAATCACAAATTATTCAATAAGTATTTTAAGTTAAAGGATTGGAAAAGTTAAATGAGAATGACATGTTACTGCAATACTTACCTGTATTTATGTATTTATTGCAAAAATTTTATTTTGATTAATAGATTTCTACCCAGCTTGCATGATGACTCTGTTCTGGCATAGTGCAGTACAAACAACACAGGAAATCTGATACTGAATATTTTGTTAATAACTTCTACCAAAGTGGGATTGGGGCTTGGTGGCTTATACAATGATTGTTCCAACCTTGCCTCCTTGTAAGAGAGCAGAATGATAATGACAAGTCTCCTCCTGGGCACTCCATTTCTAAGATTCAAACAAAACATCCATAACTTCACAAACACGGATTAAGTACTAGACCTGTTATATTACGGATGGATACAACTGAGACAACACAGCCAGAAAATACTTACCGATCACAGACCAGCATCTGGAAGTATGCACAAATGGTCCATCTTTGTTCTTTCACTGTGNTTTTTTTTTTTTTTTTAGCAATTCCCTTGTGCCTGCCAAAGTCATACACAAGTCAGGCAAGACTAACATTTGGTATTAGGGTTTAACATAACAAGAGCGGAAAAGCACACTTCAGCCCCCAGGGAGGTGGATAAACATTGTGATCCCTTGCTGGCGGGTGGCTGTTCTGCTGAGAAATGTCTTTGCTTCTGGCCTGCGTTGTTGGAGGAAAGACATGAAGCAAAAGGGCCTTTTTCTTCCACTAGATATGATTATGGAAGGCTTCCAGCTTTGTGAGCATTGAGTATGTATACTGATCCTTTAATGGCTTTGTGACCAGCAGAGAGGTAAAATGGTCCCTTTATCAGGTTTTAGGCAGTTCAGAAACTCTATCCTCCAAAGTTAGTGTCAAAGTGTTTAAAACCCCTGGAGAATAAAAGTGCTCTACATCCAGCTGAAAACAAAATGAATAAAACTGGTGAACCCAAGGTAATTTCTTGCTCATGTTATATCTCCTCTTCATTACCAAAATGATATAGAAGTGACCGCAGTGTAAATTGGACTCCTGCCTTGGACTATTTGTCTAAGTTTCTATGAAAATCACTGTATTTTTATTTAGGAAGGAAATTAGAGTTCTCCCAGAACTTTTTGGTTGTTCACTGGCAGGGGGGAAAAAAGTAAGAAACTCCTTTTGGGTTGATGTTAGTTACACTTTCAAGCAGAATTATTTCTTTTGAGGTAATTTCACACTAATCAGGCTCTCCCTTTCTTCTACAATATTCCTGGGAGCTGCAGTTCAGGGTTATCTCATAATACTCATTTCCTACGCAGGCCAAACTTATTGCGTGATGGATCGCATTGAAACCCAAGATGTAAAAAATGTCAGTCACAGACATCAGAGGAGCAAAGTGTATCTCAGGATACAGCGTTCAACCTGCAAGACTGCAAAAGAATGGTGACAGCAAGACTTTAAAATACAGTTCCTACAAATCCTAGAGATATCTTGAGTGAAGGGAGATTGTGTTGAACAAAGCCGAAAAGAAACATGTTCCCAAATAGTTTACTCAGGACTGTTTCTATTTGGTCAGGAAGTTAAATGACAAATATATATGAAAAAGTGATATTTTGGCTGTGTATCTCAATGTAGGACAAATATTTTTCACAATATTAGCACATGAATTTCAGTTTTGAAGTCTTTAAAGCATAATAAATGGTGTTTATCTGCCCATAGTTTCTAGTGCATGAGAGATGGTGAGTAGCGTTTTGTCTCTTTGTAAAAATGTAAAGCAAATCTTATTAATACCACCTTTATAAAATCATATACTCTCTTAAAGGGTTACAAATCATAGTAATTCTGATGCATTTCTCCATATATATTTATTTTTATCCCTTTTAAGGATCAGTTCCAAAATTTAGGGAGTTTTACACTTAAAGCATTTTGCAATTTCTGAATAATTTTAATATATTCATAAGTTAAATGTTAGTATTTCCCTTTTGTTGTCCTTGCTTAAAACTTAATTTAATTTGTTTTTTTCCTCTTAGCCCACAGGTCTTTGCATTCCATTTCTTTAAGCCTTTCCCTTTATCTTTCTAGACTGGCTAATTAAAACAAAATGACAAAACCTCAAGCAAGAGCTTGGAGACATTAGAAGATGTTTTAGAAAGGTGCTAAGCTGTGCTAAATCAACAGCAGGTGTAAGCAGCTGTTTCTTTTGCTTCAGTGGAGCTACAAGAATTTATAACACAAAAATTTACAACTTTTTTTTGTGTTCTCTAAATAAAAAACTGTCTAACCTTTTCCCTCCCTAAATGCATTGGAAATTTTTTATAAAGAAACAATTACTTCACAGGAAGAGCATGGAATTAAAGAACCTCTGTTGATTCAATCAAAGGCATATTGATTTATTGCAGGTGAGGATCCGGCCTTTATCATCTTTGCTTTTCCACCATGCTGGCCTCTGAACTCCTTTTCATTGTTGCTTTAATGACTTCTGTCTTCTTTTAGTGGTGAGCAGTATAGCATATAAATTACCCAGTGATTTTCAGAGGATCGTTTCCATTTCTATCACATCTTTCAGTGACAAAGAAGTAGGTATTGTATGGTCCTCAACAAGCATTTATGTATTTTAAAACGTTCATCTCTCTAGACAGTACTTATAGGCAACTTATATATATATATATACATCTTTCTCTCATTGTTAAAGCAAATATATAGAGATAGTTATCACAGGCAGCTATGCTGAATTCTATCTATCTATACTATCTACACTATTGGTATTCCTAACTCCTCCCCACAGTAACTGTGTCTCAAGTTCTTTAATTGATATAGGTAAGGAAATGCAAGCATTCCAATTTTCAAAGTGCAGATGTAGCTGAATAAGCGGCAGTACGTTATTCAGTGGTAAAACTAAATTAGGAGCTAGGAGGTGCTGGGAAACGCCATGGGAATGGACAAAGGAAGGTGATAACACCAAGTGGATGGCTTCTGCTTCCAGTGGGGACAGTGCCAAAGATCTCAAGACGTTCCTGTTGGTTTCCTGCGGCACCTCTGAATTGCACCCGATACCAGAGACAAGCGTAATCTGGCTACCGAGTGAATTAAAAAGGAACAAAAAGCCCACGCTGGCTGGAAGCTGGCAGGAGTCCTGCTCATTGACTGCTGCCTCCGCTCATCCCCAGCTTTCGTGAGCAGGTTTGATTCCGAAAGCGCGTTACACTGTTGTTGTTGGCACACGGGACGGAGCTGAAGCAGGCAAGCGGTTTGTGTAATCACCACTCCAGCTTTTCAGCCCCATATCGATTTCTCATAAACAAACTGCCGGCCCAGTCCTCCCTGGAGGTCACTTCATTCAGCTGCCGCTCTGGCCATGGAAAGGCCCCTCGCAGGTGTAAATCAGTAACAAGACCAATTAAAGCAGTGGGTCTGCAGTAGTGAAAAAGTAGCATGCGTAAAATCACAACCAAGACCTTTAATTTTAATAGCAGGACTCAGTGTCTTGCAGGATCAGCTCCCATGGTAGCCAAAGCCAAATAAAGATTAAAACCCAGGGTACTTCCAAAAGAGACTCTGGATTTTCACCAGCATAACTGAGAAGAGGGCTCAACCCTCTCTGGAGGGACTGCAAGATATCTATGACAGCCTAAGGTTAAAGATAATGTAGGAACAAAGAAAATGTGTAGGAAATGGACTCAGTTTCCCTATGGATGCTCCAAGCAACTTGCTCCTCTCACTTGCAGTGAAAAGACTGTCCCAGCCACTCATCTGCAGGGGCCCTAATCCTGAGACTGCATTACATCTGAGGAGACAGTCCCCACAAGTTTTTCCCTTAGGAAGAAGGAGAAGCCAAGCTAGCCATTAGGGAAGACTTTTTTTCTCTCTAATCAAAGACTGCTAACCAACAACACATACTTTTGGGGGCTTTTATTACTTGATCACAAATTATACCTGAAGAAATTGTGACAAAAGACACTCTAAGGTTGTTCATGGTCAGCCTGTTGTGCCCTTGTGGGTTTCCAAATTTTGATCTGTGTTATTCTGGCTAGCTTCTCCCAGCTATAACGTCAACCTAAACTCCTTTTTTTGTGTCCTAAAAAACCCAGCAAATAAGAACTGTCTTCATGTAAATACTTTAAATATGAATATTAATGAACTTAAATATTATTGATAATTACATTCAAATATTAATACATTTAAATGTATCAATATTTCATTTACATTATTACTAATTATATTTATTTTAAATAAATACATTTATTATATGTAGGTTACATTTAAATTATAGATATGTATATATGAATTCTTTCTCAGCCTAATCTGTTATCTTTCTGTGAGGTTAAGCAATTGCAGAAATCTAGTTGTGTTAATTTATCCCATACCCAGCTATAAAAGAACACATACCCTAAACACTAGATCCTAAGTCAGTCTCAGAAGACTGCCTAAATCACTGGCACTATCCTGATTTACAGCAGCAGAGGATCTCCTCTATGGTATCTCTTAATTAAAAACCAAACAAACAAAAAAAAACACCTCCAAAGAGCTACTAGGGAGAAAAGTTGATATTTCCATGTTAGTTGTAAAAGAAAAGTGGTGGACTGAATAACAGAACAAAAAAGAAAAACCCAATGCAAGTTGCCTGGATTTCACAGCTCTTTCAACAGAGGTGGTAAAAACGCTGTGAGTTTGGTGAATATGTGAGCTATGTGACAGTGTGTACATGGTATGTGTGTGTTTAAATGAGATTTAGAATTGTTAATCATTTACGTAACACCTGAAATCAGTTCTTCTGCATTGTATGTGCAAAACCCTGTATAAAATAAGGTTTTGTCCTATATCATAAAAAATAGATCTGAGGAGACAAATGGCTGATTAGATCTACAAAGACCCCTTTTCCCCAGCACAGCATTTCTAGGTGGGACTTGGCTGACCAGGATTCAAGTTTTGGAACTTGGGAACTAAGCAACAACTGTATCTTTCCTCATCTTGCCTAAATAACCTCTGCCTTTATGATGTGCATCTATAATGGTATCAGAGTTCCAAGGTACTTTATTTCTCTGCCTAAACATTTTTTTTAAAGCAAAAGCAAAAAACCCAAACCACTAAAGAACAAGGCATACCAGCTGTAAGTGATAATAATCCCTTGGGAATAACGCTAAAATGATGGCCAAGTATGGGGTAAAATATCGCAGTGTTGGCTGTGGTGGGTCTCACCTTTCAGACCTCAGAACATGTACACTCAAGCTGAAAATAAGAACTCTGTGTCACATTGTGTACGTGGGCCTCCTGGGGGGAACCGGTCATTAAGCTGTTACCTTTTACAAGAATTAGGATTATTAGTCCCATTTTCCTAGGAGACTTCTTCCTATCTAGTAATTTCACACCAATGTGAAGTTCCTGTGAATTTCCCATTGCTATTATGTTGTAATATCCCATATTTTTTACAAATCTGTGGTGTTCTGAGAGGAAGACTGCTGAAATTGCCTAATGAAACAGGTGCTGTTTCTCTATGTGTGCTAGAAACCTTGATCCTACAACTGTATACTCTGCTTTCAAACAGGAGTTCTGTACAATATCATTGCCAAAGCCTAGAATGGCAAGATATGATGAACTTTTCAAATTTTATAGTTAAAAAAGCAGTTTACTGGTGACTAATTTTAAGGCTGCAACAGGCATGCAATCAAAACAATCAAAACAAGCAATATACCACATAGCTCATTAGTTAAAGGATTGTCCTGGGATGTGGGAGATGCACGGAGTTCAGATCAAGGTCTCCTGTTTTTCAGGTGAGTATCCTAAATTGAAGTTAGTGAATAATGCACCTTACCTTAATCAAGAAAAAAATGAACTTTTTCTCCCCTAATACCAAGAAGGGTTTGGGGCTTTTTTTTTTTTTTTGCTTAGTTACTATTTTAACGCTGATGCGTAGGGATGGAAAAATCATTTCCTGCCCAAATCTGTTTTAAAAAGAAAGATCTAGATGGAAAATGATTAAGGCTTTCTTATCTTCTGTAATTACTGATCTTGCAGCACCGTCAAAGAAAAATATTTAAAATCTTACTCCCTAAATTGTAAACTGTGTTAAAAATGTTTATTTTTAAAAGCCTATTGGGTTTAGTTATTGTCTTTTAATTCTTTAGACTGGTTTGGGTTTTTTTCCCACTCTAGTACTATAGAAAGTTACTTAAAATTAATTGTAAATGAATACATTTTCAGATTCATCTTCTTATTGTAACAGACATCCAGAATGTTAGGGAAACCGAAACTGAAATCAGGCAAATCAGCAGTGCCTGTAATGACAGTGGCCAAGGATCAGCTCGGGTATTGGGAGACTGTGGAAAAATCAGTTGTGATAGTGCTTTGATTTGGTTGCTTTTGCTTCTTTTCATTGTGCCTTTCCATCTTCATCTCTGTGACCTGGAAGGGCAGTTGCCATTCCCCTTTTTACAGAAGAAGCATAAAATCTCCTTGCTCTGTACTTGCAGGATGTTTCTTTTGTGCTTTCTTTCCTTTTATTCTGAACCCCCCACCCCCTTGTTTCCAATGTTTTTGAAAAAATTGAAAAAATTGAAGATATTTGAGGCCCAAAGAGTGAACATGCACACTAATATCTTGCTGTATTTAAAAAAATCATACAAAGTACATAAAATTTCTTGATGTCCAAATCTGGAATCATCAATTGTTGGGAGTTTGACCTCAGAAAAATTTCAGTTTCATTTGAAAATGTCTAATTAATTAATTAATTAATTATTCTAGGGGCTTGAGTTTCTATCAGTAAGGCCTTAAAATGGGCTGTCCTTTTATTTCCATTAAACTACAAGTCCATGATGGTTAGCTGGATTTCTAAATACCTGATGTATCCATGGAAGTAACACAAGTCTGAAGATGCTCTTTTGGACAGAGATATCCTGTCTCAGAAAGTTTTTCTGAAACAAGTTGTACCCAGACAAAACTTCTGCTGCTTTCCATCAGGGCATCTCAAATGTGGACCTTTGCATAGTTGTGAATGCCTCTACAGGGCTGACTCCTTAGTCACCTACAAATTATAAACTGTACAGATGAGTACAATCTGCATACACTTAGCAGCATCCACATTATGAAAAAAATGTGGCATTAAAATTCCCCACGCAGGATTGCCTTGTTCTTGTTCAACAGCCAACCATGAGAATTTTTCATTTTGCATTAATGTGTAAAAGGAGGACGGGGGGTGTTTCCGTGGCATTTTTTTCCATGGGGTTGAGAAACAGGATACAGGAATGAAGGTTAAAGCTGAGACTTCAGGGCTGGGGAGGGAGCTGAGGGCCAGCCCAGGGATGACACGCTTAATGTGAGGCATTCTTCTCGGTGGAAAGACTTTGGCACACATTCCAGAAGGGCTCTAGCTGGCATTGTGACTTGGAAATATCACAGTCCCTCGCACTTTCAGAGGGTACTTAAATTGACACATTGGCTCCCTTCCAGGAATATTGCAGTGTATTAGTAGAAAGGCAAGGCTTTCCTTTCTAAGAAGTCATTGTAATTTTTGTAATTCAAGCTGTAGCCAAAAATGGGCACAAAGTTGCACTGTATAGCTTCTGTCCTTTATGACCCAGTTTTTCATGTTATATCCAAACAGTGGGACAGGCTGCTGTCAGAACATGCTGGACTTCTTATCCAAGTCTCCATATTTCACTTGTCATAACATCCTGGACCCCAGGAGATGCTTGCTTGCAAGCCATTGCCAAGTGAGCCTCTTCTGTTGCTGGCACATCCTCAGCCCTGTCCCCCCTCCACCCAGGAGTCATGGAAAGCCTGCAGATACACACCTTCTTCCTTATATCTTTGCTGCTGCCACGACATTAACTCCCACCGCTAATTCCCATCAATGTGTGAGGTGATCTCAGGAAGCCCATTAATTCATGCTTTGGTGATTTCCTCTGCTTTATAATTAGACTTCCATTCATTAATTAAATTAAATTGCATACATATGCTGTCTGCTGTCTCAGAAGTAGCAAAACAGGTACGTAGAAAGCTTACAGCTATCTCTCACCTGCTCGTACTGCCCAGCCGAGTGCAGTCAGGCTTCAGGGTCCCAGCAAAGGGGAAGCAACCAGGGACTGACTGTGCAGGCAACTGCTCCAATAATTCAATGCAAGACATAAGTCTTGCAGACACATTACTGATGTGATGCTTTCCACATGTAAAACACTTAAATTGAACTGCTGTTGGTTTAGGTACTTACAGTGTAAAAGACATTGTCATCTCCGTCTAGCTATGGCAATTACATTTCAAAATGTGGGTGAATAGGAGGGACAGAATTTATCTTCTGGTACAAAGCCTGCTTGGTAAAGAAATGGCAATATATCGGAGAAAGAAACGAGCAGGGGTTTCTTGTACAGACTAAGTGTATATTTATTTATATAAATGTTTAAACAGTTGCAGGAATATTATCAATAATATAATTTTTATTTCTGAGAGTATCTGTTGAAAGCTAATATCTTACTTAGACCCCAGTCATATTTTAATAATATCCCTAGCCATTTGAACAGTGTCCAATTATTTCTTGGACTAAGAAGTAGTTCAGTTGCTCTAAATTGAAAAATGTCTTAGCATCATTTTGATGGGACCCCATAGACCCCAATGAGTCTGCATTCTGAATTTTCACAGCTGTAAATAGAACTGGGTTTTGGTTAACAGCATATTCTTGGTTCAGTAACCTGGTCCAAGCAGTGACACCATGATAGTGCTGTTTTTAATTACCTCAGAACCATCCCTGATAGAGGAATGGATCACAGGATTAAGAATAATCAGAGAATTATGACAACAGAAAGCCCCTGCCAAACACCTTGGGGCATTGTACAGTTTACTTAGAAACAAACTAAAAGACAGTTAAAACCACTTCATAACAAGCTCTTAAATCAAGAAGATAAAAGCAATTAAGTAAACACCAGGGAGGAAGAAGAGTGATTAAACTAAAAGAAAACATTGGCACAAGAACAAGTGGGTATAACCTAGACAGGAATACATCTAGGCTGGAAATTTGATAAGCATTCCTAAGTTATCATGGACAGATGTTCTTGCAACAGCCATTCAGCAGGAGCGAAGGGGAAGTGAGGCAATAATCCAAGCTGGTTTTAAGGTAGAGTTCCATGGGTTTGTTACTGAGATTGTATGATGTTCCCTGAAACTGCAGTAGTTAGGGCTCAATGACCCTGGAGAATCCCTTTCAGTCCTCTGTCCTATGGTTCTATAGAAAAGGAATTCAGAGTTTAAAAAAAGAAAAAAAAAAAGACCAGGTGAAAACCTAGTCCAGAAGTCAGCTGTCAATCTCTGACCTCTTTTTTCTTGTAGGATTGGTCATTTGTGCCAGCAGCTCATGGCCTGCAGGCAGGCATAAACGCTACTGGAAGAACTGCGTTAGTAAAGAGACCCAATGCTGACTCTGAATCTACCCTTACCATTGCCTCTTGGCCCAGCATGTCAGAAACTGTTCATCTCTAGGAAGGCTAAGCCCTCCTGAATTGCATCCTTGTAACGTTCAGAAGGGCCACCCTGTCTGTCAAACATCATCTTTCTCTTTACTTAGCTCTAACGCTGCAAATCTAGCTATTTTGATTTAATGGCTGCTCTGTGCATCCCACTTCCCTCCCACATCACTCTCCAGAGCTCTTTTCAGCAACTCAACCTGAGCCATTTTATCTCTGTTGAAGGTCTCCTCTAAGAGACTCTTTTATTAATATTGCTTAGTCTGCTAATTGCCCAGGAGGATCATCTATCTTCTTCTGTGGCTTTGTTCAATTAGCCTGAATCTTAAGCACACATTTTTTCCCACGTTACCCCTCCTCCTTTCTCCTTCTGTGCTCTCTTCTTCTCCTCTCCTCTACCCCATGCCATCTTTCAGGAAGCAATATATTGTACCCTCCATTTACATCTCAGGCTTCAAGCCCATTTTGAAACTGAAATCCCCATTAGAAGTAGATGCACAAATGATTAAACAAATCTTAAAACAGGGGCAGGGTGTAGGAAAGCAATTAAATACTCTGTAAATGCTGCTAAGCTGTAATGAAACTGCCATACCATCAAGCTAGTGGCTTGTGGAAGGTGCTACCCAAGGAAAAGTTCAATCCTGACATTCAGCCACAGAGAGGTATTCCTACTGCCTTGAATTGCTTGTCTGCAGCTGGAGGAACTTTTTGGCCAGTGTCACTCCTGTACCTTCTGGGCACGTATCAGGCTTTGATTTTTCCACTAACCTTATCATCTACCACGTGACAGCCAAAGTACTTCTGGAGCTGTAAAGATCCACTTAGCTATGGGGAGGCAGGGTTGAGGGGGGAGAAAGCCTGAGAATATTGTATTGGAGATCCATTGGGTTACTCCCTATAAATTGCATTTTAAAGAAGAGGCTTTACGTGCTTCAGAACAATAAAATCACTGCTTGACATCCTCCATTCTAAGCAAAAGGCAGACACCTCTGTTAGTAAAATACTTCAAGTTTTTAGACCTAATTTGCCTTTTCTGCTTTTAATTTTGTCGTGCATGCTGTTGTCTGAGTTATTACTGGACCACATGTTTTTCAGGGAACAAACCATTTTAAGAAATATTGAATAGTGAATTGATCTTATCAGCCTACACCTCGTAACAGAATCAAATCATGTTTTCCTATGCTGTTTGAGTCACTCTGCTCTCCGGTGTTGCAGCTTCTGCTGATGGTCAGGAGCAAATGCAGCACTGGTTTGCATAAACCAGGTCAGATATTGGTATCAAACGCTCACTGAATATGATGACTACAGTCTCCTTGTATTTTACTCTTTCCTTACTGGGCACATAGTGTGGGAAGGAAAATGGATCCAGCTGACCTGCTATATTACTTCCTAGATATTGGACATCACGTGGAACATGGTACAAACAAAGCTTTGCCTCTCTTTCCCTAACATCTTGGGAAGGAAGTGTATA
>VYZV01022595.1:51180-63389 GCA_013401275.1 Pandion haliaetus
CAGCGTGCAGGGAAATCAGTGAAGTGCTGAGTCCTTTTCCCATCACAGTTGATGGAGATCCGGGAGCAGATTATGACTAAAAAACCCAAACCTGCTCTCAGCCTCCTCAAGTAGTATCACAGCTGTGCAACTCAGCTTGTATCAGGTTGGGGCAGAACAACAATTGAATCTGCAAAAAATGGAAAGAGAAAATCTCATTGAAATCAAAAGTATTATACTGAAAGGAGTACAAAATTGTTTTGTTATATAATTTCTGGTGCTTTTCCATACTTCCTGTTTTAGTTTGTGTATGGGTGTGTATGTTTAAATAAACATTTTTACTAACTTCTGATTAACCTGAAGAAAGAACAGCTTGAATTTTCTGCTTGTTTTAGTTTTTTTCTCCCCAAATGCAATTTTTTAATGCAGACTGCAAGTGGAAAAATATAAAACAGAGACAAAAAAGAGAAAATTATCTGAAAGTCAGTTGTTAAAACAGTTTTTTCAATAGTCACAAAGAAAATAACTGGCTTCACTTCTTAATTAAATGATACATTGCTGCAAGCTTGTTTGTAAGGGAATTTCACAAAAAATTGGGAAACAAGTATTTATCCAAAGTGTATTTCTGGCAGACCTTTGATATCTCTGGATAACACAGTCAAAGCAGTAGAAAACCTAACTGACTTCTGTTTCTGTGGAATGCTCCCCTCCATTATAGCATCCTGAATTATGCTTCATCCTCTGGTAAATTCTGTTTTCAGGCATCCATTCCCTCTGCCTTAGTCAACTTCTACTTGAGCTATCTCTTCACTATGTGTTAGTTCTTCCAGCCCCTTGATCAATGTTTTTTTTTCCCCTCTCCATCCAGTTTGTCTCTGGTACATTTGTATACTGAGGTTCCAGCAACCAACAAAGGAACCTAACTGCAGCTTTGTACATATGTCTAAATGCTGCACAGCTGGGATATATTAAGAAAAAAGATTGAAATGACTAATTTTCCTAAGGATTGCTATAAGCTATGGTATCTTACCTTATGTGCAGGATGTTTAAAACTTTCCTCTCCCATCCAAACACATGGGACTTAACTTTGCTCCCTAAAGTAATTCCCTCAAACTCCTTAGGATTACTTCTATGAGTAAAGATAAATCATTGTGCAAGTGCTCACAAGGCTTTGTACATTTTGCATGTGCAAAATGGACATATCTGCTAGATTTGACATATTATGTTTTGATGTGTCTTTCACAAACTAAAGGAATAAATGTTAATGGAAGTGACATTCCCTGAATAATTACCAGAGCCTGGGAAATAGTTTATAACATGAATTATATTTAAATCATTAAAACCGTAACATTACTTTTTCTTTTTGTATATTGCTTCTTGGTGTATTTTTATTTTCTTGTGACTTCCAATTACATTTTAAGCACTATACAAAGGGGCTTGGTTTGGCTTGAAATCTGAATCAGTTTTTACATAAGATTCTTCTGCTGCCTTATTTCTCATTCCTAACTCATTTGGCGAGCTCTTAACTCACCCTGACTTTGCAGGTCATCTGGGGAATTGCTGCCAAACCATGTCACGTAACCTAGAACGTGACATGCAACCAAATTCTTCCTATGCCTGTCCTCTCCCTCAAAAGTCTCTTTTCTTTCTGGCATAGTTGCAAGATGCTGGTTTTACACCAGCAAAGATTCCCAGTACTAATAAGGGTCTTATTGAAAATGATTTGTACAATGCTAGGAGCATCAAATGGCCTGAGCCAGTCTCAGCATCTTTCTTTTTATTTTTAAAGGCTTCTTAATTTTCCTTCCATTTTTGCACATGCAGTTTTGTGCCTGCAGCTGTTTAGAGCAGCATTTTTTCAGGCACATAATGAACCTGTTGAAGATCTTCCTTAGATCCCAGTTTGTCAGAAGACCTAGTTCTAGTTCTGTTTAGGCAAGCCCAGGCTGTTTGTTTTCCCAGACAGATTTATTATCTTTAATTGTGTGATGGCCCCATTGGTGTACAATGATACTGAAAATACCAGGTCATATACCTCTAGATCAGAAGCTGCAATGCTTTTACTAGGTTCCTAACTTTTACACCTATCTTGGATCTTTTAAAAGAAAGCGATGCTGAGCATCAGCTACGTCACTTATCAAAGTACAATCATGCAGAAAACTGAGTTCCTGTTCAGTTTGAAACACAATTATTTTGAGGCTTTTTTCAGATGATAATACTAGGCAACTTCTTCTGAATTGACTTTAGGTCTTTCAGTTTATAATCTAATTGTTTGAGACATTCCTGGCTATTTTTATTTTTTTTAATGGTGTGCCATGGCAATGACTTTTCTTTTGCTAACTGTCTGAGGTATAGCCCATAAGATAGAAGACATAATTTCTGGTATATCACTGTTAATAGTAACTTCATCTACCAAGGAAGCAACTTCCTGAATCACAACCTAATCTTGCAATAAAAATAAATTAGTGTTCCTTCTATTGCATGACGATTTAACCTACTCTAAAAATCCTCTGATGACAGATACATGATCAAAAAAGAGGATTTACCTGATAAGATATTTTCATACAAGGTTTCATGGAATTTTTGAAAGATTAAATTAAATCTATAAAAGGATATAAGTTATTCCTGAACAAATAAAATATACTCTCCCTAAAACTAGGTAATCAGTCTTCAAGCATCAGCTAAGGCCAGAAGTTGTATCTTGGCTAATGGACATTAGATGATAGATATTAATGAAACATGAGATATGATGTGCTAGGGGCCATCCATCTGGCCCAATACACAGGGAAAGAGTTTAAGTACAGGGATGTGTACAGTAATCTGTACTCTGAGATGGTATATTATTTTACAATCATAAATAAAAACTTCCAGATCTGGAGGTTTTATCTGTAAGATGGTGTTTAAAATCTGCCTAGCCTCCAGGAATTTCTCTTTACTTTTTTAAAGTGTGTCTTAATATTTGGTGTACATAGTCTTCTGTGATAATGAATTCCGTAATATGATTGTGTATTGTGTGCAAAAGCATCTCCTATTTTTCATATGAATCCTGCCTCCGGTATTCTGAAGTTCTTGTTCTATAAGATATAATGAACTATCATTCCCCAGTCACCTTATTCACATCATTCATTACTTTATACATCTCAATCATAGCTCCCTTCTGACATCTGTTTTCCAAGTTCAAGAGTTGTAGTCTGTTCAGTCTTTACATGTATGGAAGCCATTTCATTTCTGTGACCACCCTTGCCAGCCTTCTCCAGATCTGACCTAGTCCTCGTGGAGTTCCTCCTGAGGTGCAGTGGCTTGATCTGTGCACAGTATATCGGTTGCATACACAGTAGCATAAGAAAGATTCCTCCTTCCTTCTCAGTGCTCTCTGATGCTTTCAGGATAATGCCCTCAGTGTCTCACAGGTATCTTACCTGGGTGAGGAGCAGGGGATACCGGTCACACCGAGTAAGAACCTACCTTGGTTTATGAATCCTGAATATAATTTTTCCCATGTACATTATTTTGCATTTATCAAAATTTGATTTCAACATTTCCCCAGTCAACCTTCTCACTTCTGGATCATTTATGAACCTACTGCACAGCACAGCTGCTAGAGACTTGGCTGCTAACTTCTTGTACCGACATGCCTCTTGACTCTTTCATGAAAATATAAAAGGTCTGTGAAACATTACATGCAGTTGAAGTATGCAATGCATCTACAGGACTTGATACAAAATCTGAAAAACATCTGACAAATAGAGTGACTTTCTATTCATATCTCTGCATACTGTGATGGATGCATATGGTATCTGTGTGCACGTGTGTGTATGGATGCATGCACATGAGACAGAGCAAGATATTGACTGAAGGTTTATACAATACAATAAGGATTCCTGTAACTATTTGACTATGGAGAATGATCTGGGGGAGACCAACGTATACATTCATATCTTCATCAATGACAGAGATAGTGGGATCCAGTGCACCCTCAGCAAGTTTGCAGGTGACACCAAACTGAGTGGTACAGTTGATACACTTGAGGGAAGGGATGTCGTCCAAAGGGACTGTGACAGGCTTGAGGAGTGGGCCTGTGTGAACCTTGTAAAGCTCAACAAGTCCAAGTGCAAGGTCCTGCACCCTGGCCAGGGCAATCCCCAATATCAATACAGGCTGGGGGATGAAGGGATTGAGAGCAGCACTATGGAGTAGGACTTGGGGATACTGGTAGATGAAAAATTGGACATAAGCTGGCAATGTGCATTTGCAGCCCAGAAAGCCAGCCATACCCTGGGCTTCAGAAAAAGAAGTGTGGCCAGCAGGTCGCGGGAGGTGATTCTCCTGCTCTACTCTGCTCTTGTGAGACCAGACCACACCTGCAGTACTGCATCCAGCTCTGGGGTTCTCAGTAGAAGAAAGACGTGGACCTATTAGAGCAGGTCCAGAGGAGGGCCATGAAGATGATCGGGGGCTGGAACACCTCTCCTAGGAATAACGGCTGAGAGAGTTGGGGTTGTTCAGTCTGGAGAAGAGAAGGCCCTGGGGAGACCTTATTGTGGCCTTTCAGTACTTAAAGGGGGCTTATAAGAAAGACAGGGTAAGGGGCAACAGTTTTAAACTGGAAGAGGGTAGATTTAGAGTGGACATAAGGAAGAAATTCTTCACTGTGAGGGTGGTCAGACACTGGCACAGGTTGCCCAGAGAATTTGAGGATGCCCCATCACTGCAAGTGTTCAGGCCAGGTTGGATGGGGCTTTGAGCAACCTGGTCTAGTGGAAGGTGTCCCTGCCCATGGCAGGGGCGTTGGACTAGGTGATCTTTAAAGGTCCCTCCCAACCCGAACCATTTTATGGTTCTATGAGTATTTTTTCACAAGTTTATTTTCAGCAGAGTATGACAGAACTAGAAAAACAGAGCCAACCAAAATGTTAAGAAATTTCCAAAAGCTTTGTTTTTTCATATCTCTTATCGAAAACTGCATTTTAAATATCAAGGATTAAAACGTACTTAAGCACCGAACAAACTAGACTTCTTAAAGCATGTACTATATTTGTTCAATTAAAAATGAATGCCAGTGGTTTTAAAAACTCTGACAATCATGGGCAAAACACTGAAAAATTCTTTACTTTTTAGACCTTATTTAACCCCTTCTCCTGTCAAGGTAACTGCATAAGAAACTCTGTATCTGTTAATTTATATTGAAATTATCTAGTTCATTGCCACTAGAGGAAAACTGTGAAAGCCATGCTCACTATTGCATGGTTAGGCATTGCCTAAAAACTCTATTTGATCAGCCTTATTACTAGTCCTCCCTTTCCTTCTCAAATAACCTCCCTAGTTCTTTGCATTAATATACCATTTTATACATGCCTTACACATAAAAGCCAGGTTCTGTGAAATTTTATTTCTATGAGCAGTCCCTTCTAACTTCAATGAGATCACTTGAATGAGCAAAAAACTGATAAAATATGTCCTGTATCTGTAGTACTAACGGCATTTTGCAGACTGAGTAATTCTATAGTTTGAAAAATGCCATTGTAAATTCATAAGAAAGCAATTCTAATCTGAATGTCCATGAATAACAGGTAATAATCTTATAATAGTTATATAAAAAAAAAAAAACTTTTAATTCTATTGCAGAGACTGAAGTGGCAGATGGAATTCTAAAAGCCATCCAAACAGTGACAAAAGGACAACCATAAGAAGACAGCCTCTGTTTTTGTAAATATCTACATGTATGGGGAAAAATATTTGTTTATATGGAATTTAAATAACATTAAAGAAATTACTAGTTCTTAGATTGAGGGCTACACACAAAAATAGAGCAAAGAAAGGACTTTTTCCTTGAAATATAGTACATAGTAACACATAAATAATGTAATACATAATAACTAGTTTCCAGTGAAGAAAATTAAATACATATTTTTAATAGAAAACATTTCGGATTTTTGAGAGGCTTTTTCATTCAAGATTGAATTTAACAGAGCCTTTAAAATGGTTAAATATCCAAACTGGAAGAAGCCAAATCATTTACTTCAGGATTAAGAGAGCAGCTTAGGTTAACTAAAGTAAACAAGTTTCAGGTTTTTTTGGGACAAGGGAGAAAATTATAAAAAAATCATTTGAGGTTGAGGAAAACAAAACTTTTTTTTTTTTTCCTCAGCACATAACCGGGAAGTTGTACAGGACCATTCATAACCCATGAAACTAACTTGGAGAAATTATTTAGGGACACCATGATTTATTTATGAAGCTTTTTACTTTTGCTATCATGGAAAAGAAGGTATTTGTACACTTGTTCCCTGACCAGTTCAAAACATCATTTTGCAAGCTCTTGAAATGCTTAAGAGGAATCAAGTGTCAATCCAGCAAAGTACTCAACCATGTGCATAGTGTTAAGCACCTGAATAATCCGTGAAGTCAATGGGATCAAGCGCAACCCGAAGTTTTCTGGCATGGTTCAGTGCTCTGCTGAGTAAGAGCCTTACAGAAGGTTTGGAGGGGACATAAAATGTCTTTTTATGTTTAGTCAATTCAAGATCCTGGCAATCTGGGTGAAGTTAAGGCTGTCTTTCAATGACAGCTATCTTGTACTCAAAATATTCTACTTCAAATCTGACCTCTGTTCACTGCTTGAGGGATAGATAAACACAGCTTCCTGATTATTAGGCTTTGATACTCTTACAACAAAAAAACCCCAAGCATATCTTATTGATGGCAGAATGAAATTATTTTTCTATGGCATGAGGAGTGGTTTTGGGGCACAGAGCCAGAAGGAAGAATAAAACTGCTAGAAAATACCGCTGAAATATTCTGTCCTTACAAAGGCGGTATCAGCACGGTATTTGTCTGTTTGTCTAACCTCCTCATCTGTCTGTGATGAAACACAACTACCCTAAGGGTGTCCAGACGCTAAATTTTGTGAAACTCCTAAACACCCCCAACACGTATGTCTGGTCTGCATGGATCTGGAGTTGCCACAGCTTGGACCTGGCCCCCACCAGAGCACTACTAAGGTCCAGTTAACATGCAGTGTGGATCCCGCACCCCACATTTCCAAACACTGACAGGAGTGCATGTCCCCCTCTCGAATTGTTGTGCCAGCCAAAGGCAGTGGTATAGGGTTCATCTTTTATGGACGGGTGAGTAACACATTGACCCAGGAAACCAAAGACTTATCTCCAAGATCTGCCTCAGCATACCAGACTTAAACCCTCACAAGCTCAGAAAAGAGCACTATATAGGTTATAAGCAATGGCAGGAATGTGCTTTTACTGTTCTCTTAAAGCTCTGTAATTGTACAGAGATTTATAGGGTTTGGGATGTGCAATTACAGGAGGGAACAAGACTCTAGAGACTCCTGGACATACATATGTCTGACTAATGGATGGTTTCTATCCACACTGAACACACACATTTGGTAAAAGACAAGGATAATTCTAAAAACGGGACAGAATGCCCCTTTAAACTGATGACTGAGAAGCATTTGTGAGAAATACAAATTGTAACCGGGGAACTCCACTCCCCTACTTTGCGGAGGACTGCTCTTATCTCAATAGAAGATGGGACCCCATGTAGCTGACTGTTGAATAGAACAAACATCGTTCTGCTCATCTGGAAGAAAACAGGACCAGAAAAAACCCTTCAATACAGACTAGTTACAGTACTGATGGACAGGTCTTGTTCATGTGTGTTGACCCTTGGGTTGAGGGTGACATTTCAGGCACATGACTATAGTCACATGTTGACTTGTTTAGGGGAGTTCCCAGTAAGTCTGAGGGCTTTTTCACTGTCCTTCTCATATCCTTTCTACTTGTACAGAGATAAAATATACAGGTCTGCACACTTCATCCTTTGGAGGCAGCCCATATTACTCATAAAGCAAACTAATTCTCCATCCTGCCTTTTGAACAAATGCAATCAGGTTGACTTTCATGTTCAAACAAGTGCCTAAACCTCCCTGGGCCCAGCATTAATTAAGTGTGGACCTTTTGTTGGATGATTTTTTTTTGTGATATTCAATATTACATTCAATTCCTATTTCATTTCCTGAATATTATAATTGAAAGTGCTGAAGGAACTCCCCTCTTAAATGCTAGAGGTGATTTCTATATGGGGTTATTTAGCCAACATTTTCCAAAATGTGTCATGATGTGTTTGGGGCCTAAGCTGTTCCCACTTTTGTATCACAATGACAGGGAACTGAGCACTTTTAACTAGGAGTAGTGGGGAGTTTTCTCTAAATAAATCATACACTTAACAATGACCCCAACGAGCAGCAATATGGGGGTTGTGATAAGCAGTATTACACAAAACCTGGGTTTTGTTTCATGTGAAATGGTATCTGGTTTATTTCCATGTTCACCCATTTGCTGTATGACCTGCTGTGTGGACAGACTATGGCAGGAGGTAGGAAGATGACTTCGATCACCTTATCGTAACTACTGCACTTGGCATCAGAGGAAAGATGAGGAATTTGCAACTGTGATGAGAGGCGTGACACGTCTATGGCTGGAAGTCATCTATAGTGCCATGGAAGAGGGGGAAGGAGCTTCACATAGGAGGAAAAAGCTGGGAAACACCTGAGGAAGGCAGGGACCAACAGACAGTCTAACCTCAGGGGTGTTCAAAAGGCACAGATTTTTTAGAGAACTGAGAACAGTTTATGGAAACTAAGGAAGATAGTAATATCTGCTGGTCTGAGAACAAGTCTAAAGGGAAGAATCTGCCTCACAAAGAATTGGTCAGTTGGCCAAGGGAGTTTTATTTATTCACTCCTAAGTTTTGATTTTGTCTTATCTAGACAGTTTTCTGTTCCCTTGAAAAAGTGACTTTGTAGTAATTATGTATTCTGATAACAGTGAAGTGTAGAACTGAAAATCCTGTTACTGTTTTCAGCATGGCCACTCAAAGAAAAAAGTAGAGATAAATTCATTGCCAGGATCAGGTTATGTGGGGTTCTTGCCTGCCAAGACAAATTTTTATCATGCACTTTTTACACAAAATGAAAATCCCCTAAATAATGAAAAAAGAACATTTAGTTAATTTGCATGAGCAACTCCCTTATTAACTCTACCCTTTATTCTTGTGGAATGGGCAGTGTTGGATGCATGTCTTAGTCCTGACAACTGAGCTTAATGTCTAATGTGAGGCACGCAACAGTAGAGGAAATCATGAATAGAAGTTTCTATTGAAAACATGGATGAGTCAACAAAATTAGAAGGACTTTCAAGCACTTCTGAAAGCATGACTATCTCTGGGCTGGAAGGAAGTGCTGGGATGCATGCATTGGAAATAAAAGGTGCTAGAAATCATGATCAAGCAGTTCTTAGAATCGCTTAAAGGAATAAACTATGTGCTGAGAAACTACATAAGTTGGAAATAATTTAGGTAAAATGTATGCAATCTGTTGTTGAACAGGAACATTTCATTAGCATTTCACAGTCTATGAGCTGCCAGTGTCTAAGCAGGTTCTTCTTCAGTTGACATGTTAGGAGCTAGGGTATCTGAGGGAGAGGATCAGGGCCTTACTCCTCACATGTGAGCAGAAAAAATTCAAACCCTGAGGTTTGCATCTGGTGTTTCCCAAATGCCTGTGTATGGCAAGCAGCATAGCACAAAGTTGCAGATAAGAAAACACATTTAGCTTTCTGAACACGGTAAAAGGCTTTGAAAATGCAGCTTTCAATTCCTCTTGCTTTTATGGGCTGAAAAAAAAAAGACTCCAAAAGGAGCAGGCCTAATTTTGGGACTGGAAACCCCTTAAAACACAAGTACATTATTGTAGTCCTGGTTCCATACATTGCAAGCATCTTGGTCTCCCAAGCTCATGGAGACAAAAAACTTCTCGTCCAATCTGGGAGCAAAAACTCATGTTTGTATCTAGCTAATTCTTCTAATTATACAGTAGCAAATTTGTTTGTGATATTTCATGCTTACAGCCACAAAGATGAAGTTTTTATACCTAGGGCATTTCCCTCATTCAGATATTTAAAATAGTAAGCTAGCCACCTCAGACTTCTTCCATAATCACTACAAAGAAAAAAAGTCCCCCAGAGGATGTTCATATCAACTGTCTGTCCTACATTCTCCAAACTGTTCTTTTAAAAAGTGTTGTTCTCTCCCCTAGTTAGGCAGAGAGCTTAGGGGGAAATGAGTGGTACTTAAATAAACACCTCGCTCTATGCAGGGTACACAAGGCATTTGACTCTCTTGGTCCCTGACAGGTTAAGCACACACAAACTCTGCAGTGACAAATTTCAGTAAACCTCTTGCCACATTGCCCTTCTCTAAGCAGGCTGGAGGAAAAAGACTGGAGTCCGTCAGTAGGTTGAATCCTGTATTTTTACCCAAGTAGTGTAATATCATGTCCTACTTCTTTCCCATTTAGCTAAACAGTAACAGCTTTTTTGCTATGTCCAGCATCTCTCACCCTATATTTGCTCCCTGTACTGTTCCCTTTGTACTTCTTTTCTAAATTGTGTGGCATATCTAACACAGATCGGATACAATGAAAAGAGAGTATATCCATCGCCCACTAGCTTCAGCAGAGTCTAAATGGCTTATTAGGCATAATTTAGATATTTATTTTCAAGAGAATCACCTGAGAAAACTCTAACAGTGTGATTAGCTTCCTGCAGTGCTTTAGGTATATACTGTCTCAAGTGAAAACTGCACCTAAAATTTCACTATCTAGCATTACCAAGATGATCATTGTCTACCCCTAAAAGGGCCTCACTAGATACAGGAGGCATAAATAAGCAAAACTCACTTGACTTTCGCTGAACTAAGAGCAATATGGTCACACTTCTATGGAACTGGTGGGTTCATTTTCGTGACTATGCAAGAAGGAAGCATCGTTACACGAGTCTGGTACATGTCCCTAGGTTTGACCCATTTGTCTTTGCCAGGATACTGGACAAAACATGCTGAATACACTGTTGACTGACTGTTTCTTGGAATATGCATAGACACAATATGTTCTTTTTATTAAACTATTAACTAAAAACTTGGTCTGTTTCAAAAAACTTAGGCATTGTTCTGCTTTATAATTAAATATAACCTCATTCAATGTTTTAAAAAGTGCTTCTGGTGTTTCCAAGCATTTTCATAAGGAAAAGGTGCAGATGTCCCCAAAACCCTGTCTAATGACTTAGCATCTAATTTTCATCCACTTTACTGCCGCACTGTGAAACTGGAGGATTACAGCTTCTAGAGTCCTTCTGTTGAATCTGACCCTGGAAGCAAAACTCACTATTGTCCTAAAAGCTGATTTACAGAAAGCAGGGCCTGGAAGGGTCTTCAAGAGGCCACCTGAGCCATTCCCCTGCTCAAAGGCCAGATCAGCAATGCCAGCAACACCACACAAGGGATACTTGTCTAATCTGAAGAACTTCCCATAATGGAGATGTCACAGTAAATGCAGTCTATTCCGGGGCTTAGATGGCAGGGCCAACTCATCACTGTTTTGATAGCATTCTACCTTTGCTGTCCATTATTTTTCATCCTAGTTACAATGCCCAGGGAGAACAGGTTATGTCTTCACAGTAACCTTTTTACACTTGAAGGCTGCTGCCGTGATTGCCCTTACTCCTCTCTAGGATGAACATCCCCAGGGCTTTTGATCTTTGCTCACAGACCATGTCTTTTAGGAATCCAGTTATTCTTACTGCTCTACTCTGGACTTTCTTCAATTGCCTCCCATTCTTTCATGAGCATGAAGTGATTCTTTTCACCCATGTGCAACTAAGAATAAAAAAGGAGCAAATGAGTAACAAATAAATGCATCAGTGATTTGTATCTCCTTCCCTGGTATTTGGTGGCACAGCAGAAAAACTAGAAAAATAAAATTACAGAGGCCTGACATTTACTTGAACTGGTCCCGCCACGTGGCTCCTTCCTTGCATACTGAGAGACTTTGTGTAGAGGAACAGCACGAGCCAAGTTTCCAGAAGTGCTAAGAAATAAGCACTAAAAAGCAGTATAATTTTCACTCCAGAATTATTGTCTTTGTGGAGTTCAGGAGGCAGCAGGGAGTAGAGAGATGGTTTCTTCTTTTGCTTATTTGCCTGTGGCAAAACATTCCTCTATTAATTCATTGCTGTTTATACAGTGGTTTGACTTCCTCAGATGAAAAGCATGACATAAGTGCTTGGTATTAGATGATTATTAATTATTTTTATTCCTTACTATTTTTCAGGCCTTGGACCTATTATAGGCCTCATAGAGTTTAGCACTTCAGTCTT
>VYZV01022595.1:63410-76344 GCA_013401275.1 Pandion haliaetus
GAAAATTTATATTTAAAAAAAGAAGTAGAAAGAGAAACCAAAGAGATATCTCAAGGGAAAAAAAATTGGAGTATTTTTAAGAAAGAGGTCACTGCTTGTCAGATTTTTCACTGCTCTAAATTGATGTAGTTCCACTGATTTTTTTGGGGTAGTCTGTGGTTAGCATTTTCAAATTCAAGCTCTAAGTTAATAAACCTTTCCATGGTAGTCTCAATAAACCTTTACTTGGGGGCTTGAAATCTATTGTGTGTGTAACATGGACAGGCAGTCAAAAACTGGAGATGTGCAGGAATAAAGTTATGTGAACAAATTAAAAAAGTTTAGGCTCACACCTTGGTTCATGCAAATCAACTTTGCTGTTTGGAAGTTAGTAAGGCTGTGCTGATTTATGTCAAATGAGTTTATAAAGCTGTCAATATTAGAAACTTAACTTAAGCACACAGTCCAAACTGAAATGACACAATAAAGAATCAGAGAAGTGATTAAAGCATATTCTTACTTTAAACTTCATGTGCATCATTGTCACCTCCAACTAGCAGAATTGTTGTCATCCAATTGTCGCTTTTTGGCTGATAAAAGTAATTTTTCTCCTCAGGCGTTTTGTATTTGTTGTGATTGACACACAGGTTTCCTTATTGTCTTAAATCACTGAACTGATATTTGCTGCTATTGTCCCTGGAATATATTCATTCAGGTCCAATATATTCATTCAGAACTGATGTGATGCTGTTAAACTTCATACATTTATGGTGTGCAATTGGCTGTTTCACCCATGCTTATACACCAGTTGGATTTGAGGAGTGAGCAAAGGTTGTAGCTGACTTTTACAGAAAGACAAGAGTACTGGTTCACAGAAACACCCTCTCCAGCAGATTGCCTGACCTTGGCATGTCCTAAGGGTCATTCTGCACACAAACAAGCAGCTGGAAGAAATACCAAGGGCTTCCAGCCTTTCCAGACAAGAAGGAGTGGACCAGCCAATCTGTTGTGGAGTATGTCAGCTCCTATCTACAATTTGATACTTCGGAGCAGAATGTCCTTTACCACAAAGCTCTGGCAGCTTAGTCCTGGTCCTTTGTTAAATGACCAGTTTTGCTTCCAAAGTGGATCGAGAAACAGTTTTCTTTTCCTGGTGCCTTGGGTGATTTCTGGAGCACTGCAGACTTTCAAGATATTAAAAAGCTTTTCTTTGGGATCTGTCTGTGAGCATCTGGATTCTTCCCCTCTCCCTCTCTGCTCCCCATCATTTATCCGAGTGAGCAGATTATTTTGCCATGGGAAAGAAGTTTTGGTTCTTGTTGGGTATAATGTGTGTCCCACTGTATGAGTGTCACATTTAATTCACTGGATGAATGCTCTGGCCCCCAAAATTCTGCTTTCAGCTCCTAGATCCTCACATATGCAACTCCAAGAAGGTCCTCCTCAGACCATCCCCACATCTTTCACTCAGCTGACTGGAAATGCCTCTTCTAATGGCCTCTCCAATGCAATTTCTCAAACTTAATAACATTTCCTTCTATAACTACCCAGTATATAGCTCTTAAACAGTCAGAACTTTATAATTCCTGGGCACTGTTTTTTTCCAGTTTGGTTACAAATACAGACCACCCTCTGAGAACTATAAGTAAGCTCAGTTTTATATTTCCACATTCAATGTTCTTGTAGTTATCAGAGTAAAAAATTGTCAGGCTATATACAGTATTGCAGCCAATGTTTTTCTTTTCACACAACGAACTCCAAATTGGTTATGCTTAAACTGCACATAGAGGTTTTCCAAGAAGAGTTAATCCTAACAGGTTTCCCCCCAGGAAGAAGTGAAAATGTGAAAATGAGACATTGTAACAGAAGAGTTTTAATCTGGGCAATTGTGCAAATTGAAGCATACACTTTGTAGTCAAGGAAACATTTTAATCTCAATATATTATATAAAAGCATTCAAGCTAACAGTGTGATGATCCTATTTGTAGACTGCAATCTGCTGAGGCCAGTCTAGATGCCTGGAGGCTGAGGACACCGTCCCGCGATATGTCTGGGAATCCAGGCTGTCCCTTTTCTTTCTGTTACACACTGTGCGCTGACTCAGTCCCTGCTCTGTCATTGTCCTGGACCCATCTGTCTTCACAGAGAAACAGAGCTGCCTTTCCTCACACATGTCTTCATATGGTTATTCGTGCACATGAGGCTGGTTTCAGAAGAGTTAGAAGAAATGTCCAAGTTGGGTCTTTGTGTAGATTAAGAAAGAGTTTTTCAGATCTTGCTATCTAACAGGTTCCTCTTATTTTCTTTCCTATGTTTTGTATAAACTTTACGTATTGTAACCTTTACTCATGCAAGTGCTCCTTCTGCCCTTCACCAGCTAAAAGAGGTTTACCAAAGAGAGTTCTCTACGCGTACAGTGTCAGTATCCCATTCTCTTTCTCCATTTACTACCTCCAGGCAAATATTCAGGCTGAGCAGGGCTCAATGCTCATTTATGCATGAGTGTTAGTCTACTCATTTGTACAAAAGTTGCAGCACTAGGTTTTAAAGTACAATTTTCCTCTTTTTAAATACTGACACCAAATCTGACTGCAAGCCACAAGAACTAGTGAAAAAAAAAAAAAAAAGAGGATCTATTTTTCTCTAATTTTCTGGGGAAAAAGAATCAAGGAGACTCAGGCTTACTGTCTATGGCAGCGAACAAAATTTCCTTCAGGGCAAAGCTATGGGACATTGACAGTAGAACCAGATTATAGTCAAACCACAAGTTAAGGTGAGAGGACAGTAATCTCATTGACTATAGCTGGTGATTTTTAACAGTTAATTAATACTCATTTATGTTTCATGACCAATTTCATATAAAGTTCCAGGTTAAACTTAGCTAACAAACACAGTAGCCTTCAGCTATTAGATTATTTCAGCTTCAGATTATTTTGGTTTTGCCAGCTTTAAATCAAGTAGTAATTAAAACCAGGAGGACTATATTAAAGGAAGGATGAACAAACGGACAAATGAAAGAAAGAAAGAAAGAAAGAAAGAAACTTATGATGTGAAAAGGTTTGGGTGTTTCTTCATCTTTCCTGCTTTCATGATGTTTTCCTTAATATTAAATAGTATCACCCATTTTTCTTAAAAGGACTTAACAACTTTTAACTCAGTAAGGACCTCTTTGACTGTTGTTCAACTTAAGTGAATAGCCACTCTATTGGCCTAACAGGCAGATTGCAGGATAATGCATTACAATACCTGTGGTGAGTCACTACACACAGAGACCTGACTTTGTTTTCCCACTGTTTTAAATTAAAAGTAGTGCCACTGAAGTAAATCCTAGCCTGCAGAGAATGATCAGTGCTAAAACTTACTATAAATTAAAGAATCCATCCCATCCTACAGGTTTGTCTGCATTCTTTTAATCTCAGAAAGTACAGTTATTATTGTTTCTTGATTATAATTATAAGAAGGAACCTGGGCATACTATATTCAAATTAAGAATAGAACCCTTAAACAAGAAAACTGTGTGAAAGAAGGCTGCTACAGAGAGTCTGTTTGAATGTTAAAGCAAAATCTGACACCCCGTCTTTACATACAACTCAACATACAGTGCACAGCGCTTATCTGAATATAAATGTGCCTGGCTGAAATTAGAATTTTAACAGACACAGACCTTTCTATGTAGAAGTTTTAAGAGACTTTCAGAAATATTTTAAATTAAAAATTTTCTTTCTCCAATTTTATGTCTTTTTTTTTATGATGACGACTTTGGAGAGAGACATAAAAATGTTGAAGCCCTTGTAAGAAAATTATGAAATATGAAAACAGGTTTTAAAATATTTTCAGAAAGAAAGATTTAAAATATTCTTTTCTTTAAATAGTAGTACAGACTAAAGGTGTAACATTTCTTTTTACAAAAACTTTTAGCTGAAAAATGAGCTTTCTTTTTTTTTTTTTTCCCCAATAACTAGAAAAAGTATGTCTAGCTTGATTTGCTTTATGGCCACTCATGAAGTATTTATGAAGTATTTATATCAGCAAATATATGCTTCATTAATAAATATTCACCAAAATAGCTCCATGGAATAAGAGGCAGATCACAGGTGTTAGCTATCTATATTGGTTTTACTTGAAATATATTAATTTATGGAACATTTGAGAGAGACATCAGAAGAATGTTTTTCACATAATTTTTAAAAATAAAAAGTAGTAGTACACCTCAGAGTTTCAAACTATTGTTTGAAACCAAACAGATTTTTTATCCATTCTTTGCTCCCCTCTTCTGAAGAACACATCAAAATTTCCAGTGATGCAAGAAATTTCCAAGGTTCTTTTAACGACCTTAACTGATGTCATGACCAGAGATGAGACGAAGTCTTTCCTGGGAATCATTTTGTTTGTTGATTAAAATAGATGCTTTGAGAATTTAAGCTCCAATAATTTAAAACCTGCAAAAACCATCTAGCCTTCATTCATTCAAAGTTCCCAAATCCATGGTTATGACAAGCAGTTTGGTCTTAAGCTGTTCTGAAGCTTGGGACAGACTGGTAACTGCAGAATCCGTAGTAATCCCTGTAATCACTCTGCTGTAGGACATTAAACACTTATAACCTGAAACTAAATTCTTTGCAAAGCCAAACTATCCATTGCATTGAATGGAGCCTTGGAGTGCTCAAGAATCACAGGACAAGACCCTAAAAATAGTGCATGCAATAAAGGTGAATCTAACCCAGGATGATATAGTACCCAAGTGTATCAGAAGCATCACTGTTCTGACACTTGCCAGGTGAATGCAGAAAAAAAAGGTAATGCAAGTGATAAAAAGTATAAAAAGTATGAATGTGTGGTCAAAAGAGCCCAAACCGTACAGCTTCAATGACCATAATCTCATCTGCCTCTCTATCTGTCTTGTGAAAGCAAAGTGGAACAGTTCTTATTTCACCTGCTTTCCCCCCAGTTAAGAAGGGGGGAATTCCTGTAGATACAGGAAAAGTTTCAGAAGCTAAAATTTTACTTAACTATACAAGTTTAAAATGATTAAGGAAAAGTCTTGGATGGACGTGTTAAATTTTTCAAGCTGAAGTGCAAAAATGTGACCATCGGAAAATTTTTTTAAACATCATAAATAATCAAGCAATGTGTTTTTAAGAACTGGATTGGGTTCCCATAAAAAAAATCTTGTTTGAAGTAGAGATGTTTGGTTTAGGTTCTTCTTTATGATATATTTTCTATTCATTCCTGATGAATCCAACATACTAAAGCATCACACTTCTCTAAATCCCACTGAACAACAGGCTTAAGAATAGTTCTGCACATTCAGGACCTTGAGGAAAAGTAAAGTTGAAATGGCATGCCAAAAGGGATGAGTACAGGAAGCTATTCAGAAAGGTTCCCTGCCTCTGAAAAGTCAGGAAGAGAAGGAGATGGAGCCACAGACAGTTGGAGGGGAAAGGTGAAATAGTACAATGGGAGCAGGCCAACTGATTATGTGGCTGTGGATAATACAGCAGTACCCTACAAAGTATCCCACCACATAGAGTTAATCTTTATTCTCCCTGAGGTTTAGTACATTGTAAATTTCAGTTTTCATATTGCTCTTTCTGGATACTAGAGAGAGATTGTCAGGGCCTTTACTTTGAGTTTGAGGCATCTTTCTGTGTTGTCTGTCAGTTCATTCATTCATGATGTTGCAACTGTGGAGTGACTCTTAAAATTAGAGGGACTACCAACTTTTCTAGCACAGCTTAGAAAGAAGGCTCTACCCAGAAGACAAGTTGAAGTGTATGGGTGTTTCTGTAGTGCCTCTTCTAAATCAGCTGGACTAATAAAATATGTTAGGTAATAGCAATGGGGGGGAACACTGTTACCTAGATGTCTGGCGCTGAATAGCAGCAGTGGTGAAGGTGAAGGTGGAACCACATGTTGGGGTCAAGCCACCATCCAAGATCCCAACACCGAGACCAGTCAGAGGAAGTGTCACATATACCTCAGGCTTAACAGTGCAGTCTCACTGGAGCAGTGATTGGGGAAGGTCTCAGTTAACTGTAACTCTGTGTGTGTTTGTGTGTAAAGCTTTTCCTGATGCAGCCTATCCCTCCATTTGCCCACTTAGCAAACTGAGTTCAGCAGTGTTAAGTTGCCTGTGCTCCTTTTCACCCCTTGACGTTATGAAAAAACATCTCACAACCTGTGTTTGGAGAGACTGTGCAGTCATATGTCTGATTCTGCTAGGAGGACCTGGAAGATGCTATCCAACTTAAAGAAATGGTTGCTGTCAGATACTCCTCCCAGAACTTCTCTCAGGAGTGACAAATGCTCCCCTCTGTAAGCGCATTTGGTTAAGGCAAAACAGGTCTTTGTATTGCACTAACCACTGGAGTGCACGTACTCTGCTGGGTCATTTATTTACCGCCTGTGTCACAGTAATAAGCTGCTTGATTTTCTTTGGGGAATGAGTTGTAGGAAAACTTTGTTCTTTTCTGAAGCTCCTCAATCCGTTGTTTCTTTGTTTTCATCTATCTTTCTAAGTAAGGTGCAGATTTCATTTTTTTCAGTGCATTTTGTGCCCTATTCCCATTCAGACTCTCTTTTCTTATTTTCTTGTAGGTGCTGACTCTTCCATCACTCCTTTATGCCAGTCTCCACAATTCATTAATCAAATTTGGTCTACAGTCACCCCTAACCCTTCTCTCAAACTTTCCTCCCTTTTGGTGGAGTTACTTCTGGCAAAGCATTGCCACTTTTCTTCACATTCCACTTTTAGCCTCTCCTTTGCTGTGATGCTTACAGGGAAGTTAGTGGGTAACACTCTGATCTGTCTGCTACACTGATCAGCATTACTGCATTGCTTCCTCATGGCACCCTGTTTTTCTTGAGTGATGTTTTCTCTTGTATTATACAGATACAATAGGACTAGGGTAGGGCTGCATTTACACAGTGTGGTCTGGTCCATAATTTGAACTCCTATCTAGTGCTGTAACACTAATAATGACACCGAAAAGAGTACTGGTGAAAGCTGGTAAAAGGTTTCAGATTGTCTAAATTTTGACTGATTTTTCAAGTTCAGAAAAATAAATGGAAGAAACTTTTTTTAACCAATTACAGATTTGCTTGTATTTCATGTTTTATTTTTGAAATTGCAGAAATGCCTGGAAAATTATTGCTAAGCTCTGCCATAGCTTTAAGCTACCTGCCATTATGTTATCCTTTGTTCTCTGTTAAGACATGCTAACATTTCAAAAATATAGAATTGCTGTGGCCTCAACACAATTTCCCTTACTTGTCATATCCAATTTCTCTTCTCACCACCTCTTTCTTCAGTGTTGAGGATCTTTCTTCAGGGTTAAGAATGGGAGCACTGAGCCTTTACTGGGCTCATCAAAGATGGGTGTTTTGTTACAATCTAGTCATTAGGGTAAAATGAAAGGACAGTATGATTCAGGCAAAAGAGAGACCAAACAATGTAGGCCAAAAACACAATAGCAGCTATCTGTGATGGCTGTGATTTCAGCCATCAGACAAAGTTTCAGATGAAAAGCCCACAGTCATAGCTTACTCTATGTGTGGTTCATGAGTAGCCATCAATCACGGCTGGCAGCCCAAGCATCTGTAAAACATGAATGTGGCCACCTCAGAATCAGTAATTCAGTGGATCACTTCCTACATGGCCACCGACTTCTCTATTCCTGTTAAGTCCCTATCCCAGTTTTCCTTTTCTGTTCTATCGGAGATTTACTCACACTACTGCTCACACTTTGGAGTTATAAAACGTATCCAAAAAAAAGTAGTGATCTGTAGGGGTTTTATTGTCCAAGCTTCTGGCAGGATTCTGTCACCTACAGAATCAGTATTTTAATAAAATCCACAGGTACTTGTAATTCCAGGTTCTGTCCCTAGCTGTCTGAATTGACATGCTGCTACTGTCCCTTTTTTTTTTTTAATCACTAATTGTCAAAGGGATGTCTTCAGTTTTGTCTTGCACTTGGCTCAACATGTTTTCAGAACCTATTAAATGTTAGTAGTTAACAAGAAGAGCAAAAGCTAAGCTCTGCTTGCAGATATCTCCACTCAGCTTAAGGGTAATGAATTTCCACTTAAGAATGTAGTTGTGGTTCGTATTAAAATGGAAATTTACTAGAGCAAAACATGAGGAAGATGAAAGTAATCTTGCAAACAACATTATTAATGATTCATAGGACATTGATGCTAGATAGTTTTATGAAATAGTTGTTTAAAACAGTAATCCAGATGGCATCACAAAGAGAAGCAGACCACATTAAACCTCAGCTACAGCCTAATAAGACAGTGAGTCAGAAAAGTTTGCACAATGTGAGCTTTTTTTCTGGAATTTCTAGGCATCTGCCTCCCTGGCTCATTACAGCATCCGAAAATTGCTTAAAGAAGCAATGACATAAAACTTCAGTAGTATTTTGAAGCTATAGAAATTTTCTCTGACAAATGGAAGACACTTTCTGAAATTTATTGGCAAATTAAAAAGTAAAATTTACATTCCACTGTGGAACACTAAATATTATTAGACACTTGGAGAGAGAGAAGATGAAAATAATATGGATATAATAGTATGTGTCCTTAAGAGCTTAAGAAGTCCAGTACGTAACATTTCAGCAGCAAAAAAAGAAAATCACTGGATAGAGTCTGTACAGAGCATAGGAGGTTGTTTCTTCAGTACTTGTAAGCTTCTGCATGTTGTAAACCTTGTTCTCATGGAACTTATAAAATCTGTAAGTCCACAGCTTGTAAATTAGTTATCATTGTCTGGCTGACCAAAGTGCCCTACAGCCCTGCCCAATAGCCCACCTGAGACTAGGCACTCTTCAAATGCTGAGCATGAAAAGACTGGAGACCTTTGTCAAGCCAGCATACATGGCTATAACTAGAACTGGCCAAAAATGTTGTCAAACCCTTTTCTGGCAGCCTGATTGAAGAAGATGCAGCATTTATTTTTTTAAAAATAAGCACATCCATGACATTTGAAATCTAGACAAAACCCCTCAATTTTCCTGTTCCTTTACATAATGTCAAAATTTGGGGGGGGTTCACTTTCTAGTTCTGTTTCACTTCGTGGGTTTTTAAGTTCTCTTGGTGTGGATTGTACATTATTTCACATTGGTGGCTTACAGGTATCCAGACAATGCTAGATATTTAGGCAGTCCTTGTAGTTAAAGATGCAGCACCTCCAGGAATGTATTCATTCATCTTAGGAAAAGGGGATAAGCTGCCCCTTTAGCTCTCTATCACCTACAGAACAAGTCTTGGCAGCCAGTGTGCTCTAAATGCCATCCCTAAACATCTGAAGTTATAAGAGATGAATGCAGTTCTTAATGTGATTCTACTGATTATTTTCAGAAAAAAAGCATTTGGCATTAACCAAGTGAAACATTGCACTGTTTCTTACTTGACAGTTTTCAGAGATTTTTCATCAGATTGAAACTTCATTGAGATTCTGAAACAAATTTTGAACCATGGACTGATTGTTAGGGATGGAAATTATATTTTCTTGAGAGCAGCAAGCATAACAAACAGGCAGACCCCGTGGTGACCCTGAAGGTCTGGGTCAGTTGATGGAGGTAAATGATGCAAACTACAAAAACGCTACAGCAGAACCAAGCATTAAAGTACCTTCTCATGAATCATGGTGTCTTCTCCGAAATCCTAGGGTCTCTTCCACAGTCTTTCTTTCTCCTGAGAACTCTTTTCTCCTAAGAAGTAAATAAACTCCCTCCCTCCCTTTGTCCTCTCATGCTAGTTTAAGGACTTAACAGCTAGAGTAATTCAAATTAGGATTTCTGAAAACAGGGGAGTGCAATATTATATCCGTGAACCATTCCATGAACCATAAATCTATTCTTCCAACCTAGAAGCTATCAATTCCTACTAAAAACTACCTACATATAACCCAGTTGCATTCACTGAGCTCAGTGTAAATGGACTGATGGTGAAGGGAGGCATTAGCTGCAAAACCTTGACAGTGCCTGGATTGTGACGGAAGGTTATTTGGGGTCATGTCTAGCAACCCTTCACTGCTACTGAATGAAAAGCTACAGGTGGATGGGTACATCAAGAGGTTCAGCTTACTGCATTTTGATGCTATATTGGTGTCCATTTCAGTAGTGATGCCTGGGGTTATTTTACCAGACATACTGTCAGCTGTGAGCAAGTAAAGATGGAAACCTGCATGAAAGGGTGCTAAAATGGAGTAGGTAAAGAGCACTTATTTGAGCTAAGTGTACAGCAAATGCAGTTCTTTCAAACACCAGTTTTGCTTTAGCATGATGAAGGTGCTGCATACTAGGTCCCTTCTTTGAGGTCATATGCCCAACTGTCATGGCAATACCAAGACTAAGGGAGAGTACATGCATTTTGGCATTTTAGTAGATTGTTGGGGAGCAGCAAAATTGCATTTGCATACCATCAGTCTTAATTTCCTAGGGTTTGTGGGCTTGAGTTTTGCTGAACTGTGTGATTTGAACTGCCAAACAGACTTAATTGTGCATTTATAAAGGGTTGGAGGTTTTGTCACTGATCAGTTTGTTCAATTTCTCCCTCTTTTTAATTTTTTTCTTTTTTTCTTCTTTTTTTTTCTTTTAATCAGAAAGGAGTACTATTCTTCACAACTAGCAATATTTGGGCATCTGAGACATTCACTAGGAAGACAGGCATTTTCTGATTTCTATGCGCACCTGCCTTTTCCCTCTCTTAAGTCAGCTTATGGTCAGTAGTAACAGAGATGCTTGGTCTCAGTAAGTTTAATGCCATGCTATGGTTTGTACACAGGGTTTTCTCCAAGCACATGAAGTGCATTCCCTTTGGATGAAATTAGCTTGGAAGAAGTCCAGTAGCACATCTAATGCATGCCAGCTACAAATTCAGCCCATGGGACCAGGCTACAGCTCATTGAAGCAAAGCCACCCTGGCATGTGTGTAACATGGGTATCGGGTCCTGCATCGGGCAGGGTGTCTGTACCAGGAGCCCTGTGTGGGAGGAGGCCATGAACTACCTCATGTCTGGGTGTAGCCGGTGAAATTATATAGGCACTGCATCCAGGTCCATTCCTAACCCAGGTGCTGTGACCATTCCTGTCCACTGACTGCACAGGGAGAAGGGGTCTTGCTGCCCTGCAGAAAAGGTGGTCAGGGTCTACCTGTTTAGATGCCTTCAGTTTAAAGGCAAAACCTCTAGCAATGGATCTACATAGAGTCCAGGATGGGTGTAGATCACTTCTCCGTGTGGCATGTCCATCCTAAGGGTTTTGATTATGTCCCAGAACCAGTGAACATAGCACATCTCCTGGAACCTTCCCATTACCATGACAAAGGTCTGTCTGGAAGCACTCTTACATAGGCTTGCTGTGTTGTTTCCAGCCTGTTTCTTCTGGACATTTGTTATCCAAATTAGCACTTTAGCATCCTTTTTATCATGGCTTCTCCTGAATGACATGCGGACTGTGTAGTAGCTTAAATGAATGATGAAGAGCTGAAACAGACTGGGCATGACAGGGGCCCTTGGCTGATCCCCACATGAGCCAAAACAAGCAGCAAGGAAGGCTGCAGACCATCCAGAGAATTTTGGTTTTTACTGGAATCTGTGCTCAGGAAACCATTGCTGGGTATTTCAGCCTTCATCTATGTGCATGTAGATAGGAGGTATCAGGAAAATGCAAGCCAGTGCGGTGATTTTAGAGCACATTAAATCAACCTTATAGTGCAACAACCCCAAGTTGTTGCAATACAGTCTGTGTAGTGCAAGCACAGCCTTCACAGGAAAGAATACCTAGCAGCCTCCTTGCTAGAGTAAACCCAAAATGTGACTGGTGGATGGAAGGATTAGCTAAAAGTGGTGAGTAATGTTACCAAAGTCAAACTTAGCTAACTCAGAAGAGTATGTGATTGTATTAAAGCATTGTGGACACTATATGCCCAGACACATATAGGGGTCTATTAACTGGTTAAATTCAGGTTAAAGCTGCTACCTGTTTTTCAGAGCAATGTGATTGCGGATAATTGTAAATTTGAATGATTACATTTTTTTCCAGCTTCCGTCTGTCTAACCGTATTGCATAAGGATTGATTCTGATCTTATACAGGTATTGGACCGATAAAATTCTACTGCTGTTAGTTAATACATGTCATGTTTTTGTGGAAGCCATGAAGGAAAACTAGAAGCATGGTTCCAAGCCATATGAGTTAAACTGATGTGGTCTCTTCCTCTACTTTTATCATGTTTCCATATCAGCGTGATTTTACTGAAGTCTGGCAGAGTGGAGAATCAGTATTAATTAGGAAAAATTATCTTTCAGGTGTATAGAGTTAGAGTATTGAAGACAGAAAATTTTCAGGTAACAGTCCTTCAAAGGAGGGTGATCAGAATCCCATTAATTCTTTGAAGATAGGTAGAATTAATAAACATAGGACAAATTTTAGAATTTTAGGCCAGATGAGATTAAACTTCTGGAGACCTGCAATAAGTACAAAAAAGATTTTTCTGATGTATCTGTAATGAGAAGTGATGAATAGTAACAAATACAATTTGAAATCCTTGGGGAGAAGAAATTGTGATACAGCTGTAAAAATACGAGGTCAGCCTTCTGTTTAGCCCAGTTATATTTAATTAAAGATGCTTGAATATACATCAGTGAGTGTCAAAGGGTCAAAAATAAAGCAGTTACATGAGGGTAGATCATATTTGCCAAGGGAAAGGGAAAGGAAATTCCTACAAGAAAGGGAACACTAAACTGGTCGTAATAAAACTCAAATATAATCTAGTCCATGCATGGGTAAGGGGAGACCGATTTATCATTAATAATCCAATTATAAACTAAGGTTAAGAACCATGGGTGGTGGAATCAGGAGTCCTGATGAAGACTGAAGAAATGGATTAACTTAGTATTAAGGAATATTTTTTGTCTTTTCAGAGTCAAAATGCAAGTAAAGAGAAGTATTTAAA
>VYZV01022595.1:76349-88521 GCA_013401275.1 Pandion haliaetus
CTGAAAAAAAAAAAAAGAAAATCCTCTCTTTTCTGCCGCTCCACATATTACCTAAGGACCTGATCAACCAGATACATGCAGCCATTGAATATGAGATACTACTATGTATGAGCATATTTAAGTCATCGGTGAAATTGCCTCTAGTATAAAAATCCATATTGAAGATAAATGCAAGACTGGACCCTTGGGTCATAGCTTCACAGAAATTTATGGGTACATTTAACTTTATGTACATGAATAATCCCATTGAATTCTTTGAGACTCCCTACATGCATTAAATGAAGCACAGTTTTAAATCTTTCCTGAATTATGTCTTTAGATTATAATCTTCTCAATCTATGCACCAGTTTGCAAAAGTGGCCTGATCCTCATCCACAGAAGTCCTTACTAATCTGACAACAGTTGGATTAAGGCCTGTATTTCTGTAGGATTCTTGGATCACTTTTAAGATCTGAATTAGTGAAGATACAATATCACTTGGAGAGCAACACACAAAGTGGTTATGTATTATCTGATCTGGTATGTGAAACTGATGCTTGACATATATGGTTGAGAAAGCATAATCCCAACAAAGCAGTAAATGGAAGACCTGTGCCACAAGCGTGAAGCAGGAGGTAAGGAAATGGTGGAGGACAGAGAGCAGCAGCCAACCAGTTTGCTTTCACCATGCTAAATGCTTCTTGATTTTCATGCAGATCTGTAGTGAGTGAGGAGATCCCACAAAACAGGGAGCCCATATAAAAGTTAAAGTGGTAAGTCTTAGGAGTGCATGCACTATTTGCTTTATTTCTATACGAATTATTTTTGGAAAAGGAGAGAGGGAATGGTGGTAGAATCAGTGCTCTGTTCCCCTATGGACCAGTCAGCAGAAGGTAGCAGTCATTGTATGTGAAGATGACCCTTTGATTTACATATGAAGCACTGAGACTGATGGAGGAGAAGGCCATGCTGAATGCAGATGTAACAACTGATCTGAGAACACCTGTACTTCAATGTGTGTGTCTGTGAGGGAAAAGAGACTAGCAGAGGGGTAAGAACAGGCCCAGGCTTGCTCTACCTTTCTTTTAAAAGGGGAAGCCTCCAAACCTAAATCAGAAGCAGAATCTGAAGGATACCCAAACACTGTTATCCCAGAAAGATGCCTGCTGAAATTCAAGCTTATTTCATTAGGCCTTACCTGTCTGGTAAAAAGTCCTGAATAACTGGCGTTGTCGTAATACTGGTTTTTGGTTTGGGTTTTTTTTAGGTAGTAGATGTCTTGGCTAATTGATAAATTACTTAACAAAGCATTTTTATGTATGTGTTAGTTAAACTGAGTAATAGACAAGTAACACTTCAATCTAGAAAGAACATATATTACTCACTATGCAGCAGGGGCTGAAAATCTGAAAGGTTTTTCTTGGTTCTAGTGATAACATGAGGTCCCCAGATATACCTATATGTATACATTGATGCACTGATTTAGGCTGATACAGGTTTTGATGACACACAAACCACCCTCAGAGGAGTTTAAAATTTCAGTGTTGCTAGAGAATTTTATGACATCCTAGAATTGTATTCTTTTCCAGATGAAGCCCAAAGGTAAAGCTCCTTTACCAAAACTCATCATACGTCTTAATGCATAACTAGGTACCATGGGAAACCTTCAAGCAAAGCCATAAGAATATATACAAGTAGGTATGAGCACAGGAACACCAAAAGCTGTCTCAGTCCGTAATGCATTCTTGATGTGTTTATGGGTAGTTCATTATCACTTGAATACCTTATTTCTACTGGTGATAAAACTGCTTTCTGCATCTCCAGGAACAGTGCCAGATTTGTTTCCTATCAAAACGAGAAGTAGAAATTCTGGCCACTGCCTGATGTATTTGTAGGACTAACTGACTTTTATTTCAAAGGCATTAGTGGTTCAAAACCTTAGACACCAGGCAGTTTAAGTTAAGTCTAAATTATTCTCATCTCAGCCATCTTATTGATTCTCCAATGACAGTCTTCAGTTAAAGTATGCAGTGTATATCAGCTCTTCTTTTCTAGTGACATCAGTACTTTAAGTGAAGCAAACCTTGCAGGGACAGATCATGTTTTTGTTAGACCAAGCGACAAAGCTGGAGAAAAAAGAAAACTTAGTACTTACAAGTTCTCATTACCACATTTCCAAAGGATTTTCCTGCCACCCAAGCAATTTGACTTAGGCATATTCTTTCTCCAGAGTTCTTTCTTGCAGGAAATGCTGCATATATGATCCTACCTTGTACTCAAAACGTTTTGTCTGAAGTGCTTTTTAAAAAAAAGAACCAAAAAACAAACAAACAAACAAAACCACACCAAAAATATGACTTAATACTACCATTGATTCTCTAGCATTCTTATATTGTATACAAAAAAGAAAGTTCATTATAAAAAATCTGAAAGTAAAACTTACTTATCCAGTTAGATAAAACTGTTCTAGAGCAAAAAAAATCTCTTTCTCTGGACATTAAGCAGACTAATAGATAACATGCAATAAGATTATACTGGTTCTAAATTCTGCTCCATGCGATCTTGTGTAACCTGACCGATATCAATGGACTCCATGTTCTACAGTGTGTAAATCAGTGCAGAACTCGGCCCACATTCTCCCACAATGCAGTGGGTTAATGACATTGCTAAAGCCTCTTGGAAAAAAAATCTCTGAAAGTGAGCAGAGGAAAAATGTAGCCAATTGAACATTAACTGCATAGTCTTGGATTCCATTCAATATTGAAATAACTGGAGTAAAAAAAAGTAATGGGGAAAACATCATCAATAATTAGCAGGGGGATCTGTCCTGAATTACAATTTGCATGCAACAGCCTGTTATTAATGGATTTTTTTTAATTGGAAAAAATAAAAATTGAATAACTAGATTACTTTTATTTGACCATTTTTTTGTTTTTAATACCAGTATTAAAAAAACCCCAACTTTTCTTTTTTCTCTTTTAATGCTAATAAGGGTTTCCCTTGCCAGCTGTTCACCCTAAAATGGTATTTTCATAATTTCTTGCTCCTTTCTAATGTAAAATTTGCCAGTAGAACAGAGCAGGAAATCATGAATAACTTACATGTTTTAAATTGGTCCTTTAATCAAAAAGTCACCTATTTCAGTCTGTTATTTTTCACAGGAGAAATACAAACCTACATTGCATAGGATGTAGATTTCATCTGTACTACTAAACAAAACAGCCCCAAACTTGTTCCCCAGACATGGCTCGCAGGCCAAATGCCATGGCCTGGCGCTGCATCCATGTGCCTAAACTTTCATCCTCCATGAAACAGGGTGGCTCCATCTGAAGTGCCTATTGGATGCAGTTTTGGGGCTATGACCTTCCCTGAACTGCACCAGGGAGAGCTGGCCTGAGCCAAAAGTGTGCTAGGGTGTATTCTTAATTAAACACTCACTGTAGAGGTCTGTAAGTTAATGTTTGAGTCTGCTTGCTTACACAAATGTATAAATATATATGTTATAAATCAGGTTGCATGTATTTTTGGCACATAAAAATACATAAAACAAAATGCTCCTTTTACAAATGTAACCTCAAGATTCAGACATCATACCATTTATTTCAACACAGAGGGATTTCTTTTTTTTTAATAGGAAAAAAGCTGATGTCTTAAGTTGATGGCCATAGTGTACTATTAAACACTCTGTTCAAACAAACCTGCTGATGAATGACAAGAAGAAATGCAAGTGCTTTCTAATAAGAAACAACTGGGCTAAAAGCAAACATTTCAAAGACAGATTAAACTGTGTGATCCATCCTAAGGCTCCTGCTCTGGCACAGTCATAGCGCTTTAAAAAGAGCAACTGGAGAGCTTCCCTGCCAATACCTTTACATCACAGTGCATGAGTTCGCTCAGTAGAGCATGTTTTGCACATAGCAGGATGCATGCACAGAGCAGCTCTGTCATGGCGGAGCAGCCAAATGGAGGTTTGAGGTGCTCTAAAGCTGTTGGCTGTGAGGGTCTTGATGCAGAAGGCAGGACATGAGGCAATTTCTTAAAGCAAAAGCCATTGTCCGTTTGGACATGACGACCCATTCTGAAAGAAGTGCAGTCTCAACACCAGGTCAAGCCTTGCTGAAGAGGTGAGTAGTGGCCTCGAAAAAAGGCAAGGCTGGTTCCACATCAGGACCAGCATTTAGAATCAGCTAGGGTAACATCTCCTACCTGAGGCGTCACCTTTGACACCCCTTTTGACATGTCTACTCACTCTCGTTCAGAAAGCTGCTTTGGAAGGACTCATCTTTCTCTCTTTAGGTCAGCTACAGAAGGTGAAAGCTTTCAAATTCCATCCAGCTTCATCTCACAAAAGATAACCGAGATGGGTAATGGACCAAATAATTACTGTACGTTTTACACCATCTAAGTCAGGTTATGACTAATTCGACAGAAACTTTTGCAAGCCCATTACAAACACTGTGATCAGTTTTACATGGGAGTTTTGAACCCACATATAATGCAGCTGTATAGATCTGTACGTAACCAGATTCTTAAAGGTTGCAGTTAGAGAATTATGAATGTGTGATGGGAGTGGTAACACATGAGCATATTTTTCCAAGGGAAAAGGATGGGAACTATTATAAGTAAACTGCTGAGCTATGTTCATGTAGAAACACTAATGCTTGCAGATGGATTTCATGTGGAAGGTGGACTGTTACAGTTTTAAGCCTCACTGATGCAAGGAGGTGTCAACCAAGGAACCAAGGGGGTTTCTAGCAGCTATCAAGTAATGTAAAACTAGGGATAATGCTGGTTTTCCTATACTTCCTCCATTGAGGCAGAATACCCCTCAACCCACATTTTTCCACATCTGTGCTGCCTCCATAACTCACTTTTTTGCTCTTTGTTCTCCCTTGGGATAGCGGCAAGGAAGCAATAGAGGTAAGGGGGCCATGGAGGAAGAAGTGACATGGTGGAGCAATCTGACAGGAATCACATTTTTTCCTATACATATGCAAAGTATATACGAATTTATAAGGCTGTTTAGTTCTCTTCTGTGTCATACTAGATGCAAGGAAAGGAACCAGCTACCTCTGGACATTGGAGAGCAAGGTGCCTTGAAAGAGGAGGACAGGAGGAGGAAGAGTATGTGTATTCTTACTACTCCTATTGCCTGTACATATGGATTTCAGTGGAAAAAAAAAAAGAACAGAAAGAATTTGGATTTGCAAGGTAAAAGGCCTAGTGAAACACAGCTCTGACAGCAAATATGTGGGAAAAGGAGACTTTCCATGTGAAAAAGGAAGTCTTTAATTCTTGCCAATGGGGAGGGGAACAAGAAATCTTGGGAGTTTTCAGTCTGCAAGGATGAGCTTGTAACTATTTTATGGTCTGTTGGTTTATCAGAACTGGAGTGTGTTTCCAAAGCAGAGAAAGAGGACAGCAAATTGGTATTTGTAATAGGTCAGCTATTGTGAGAAATAATTTATTTTTATTTTAGGATATTACTCTAAATAGAATAATTTTTTGTATTATAAGTATTTAGTGTTGCTGTGATGTAAATGCTAATTAAGTTACGTTTATTAACGGAATACAGCACCCTGGGTTTATTATGGATTTCAATATGCCATATTTGGATGATCAAACAATAAGTATTTTAATTACTTTGAAAGGGTATTAAAGGACAGCTTTTGGGAGTTGTTCCCCAAAGTAACATTGCAAATGTTGATCTTCGTTTTGTTTCTGCCATGTGGGTAAATGAAAGAGCTTCCCTTTCAATGTAACAACCAAATTGCCTAACACCTATTCTCTTTGACTTGCGTGAACTTGCCTGAACTTATTTCCTTATAATAACATCAGTATCATAAAAACATTCATAAAAGTTTAGAGGGCTGAATGTAATAAATCCAAGAAGCAAACAACTTGAAGAAATAGAATACTTGAAAATTCACTAATTACTTGCAGTCGAAGTATTATGATAGAAATTACTATTATTCTCAGAGCATCTCCAAAACTTTTGAGTAGCTTTACCAGACAGACACATTGTACTTTGCTTATCACTGAGGCAAGGGAACATCGATCTGTCCTTTTTCTGTGGTTTGAAAGCAAGAGAGGCAGGCATATACAACAGGAAACATCTTTCCAGCATGCCATGGGAAGGCAGGTGATGTAGCAACAGGAATTTACCTTCTCCAGCTCAGTAAAGGAGGATGGGGCAGTCTATGTTGTCTGCACAATGTGAAGGTCTTAAGCCTGTCTTTTTCCAAAATCAGTGAGGGAGGGGAAGGCTTTTGTCTGTTGTCTAATGTACAGAAGCAAGGGAGGTTGGATTCTCCCACTTCTTAGTCAGCCAACCAGCCAAAAATTAGAGCCCCACAGGAAGACTGGTTTGTCACGTCGTGCTGTTAGCAGAGGCTTGCAAGGCAGCCCATCTGCTGCCACTGTCATGCTGGTGCTGTTATATGGAAGAGCTGCCAGAGAAGACACCCCACTTCTGGGCTGTTTATTGAGTCCTTGGGAATAAGAACCATGGTGTGTTCAGAGGGGCCAGAGTAGACTGTGGGAATGGGAAACCTGATGGATTTGGGGGCAGGGAGAATGTGAAGCTGCTGGATTTTCTGGGAAAGTGTGCATGAAATCAATGGGCTGTTGTGGGGGGCGGGGGGGGAGAAGGAAGAATTTGTAATTCATATATTTGTTCTCTGATAGGGAAATATAATACTGGTGGATTTGCTTTTGAGAGAAAAAAAAAATACTATTTGAGAAGAAGGTTACTTGCATGACCAGAAAATGATTGAGGGAACCCCGTTTTAAAAGAACTGGATGCCTAAGCCTGAATTAATGAACTTAGAAACTGGTGTTGAAACAATGCAAGGAATTTCCGAAGGAAAGGCAGAGGGGACCCTGAAAAAGCAAGAAGGTAGGAAAAATTATCAATTTAATGACCAAGTTCAAAACAGATCAGCGATACTTTTGCTAGTTTATTTCCTTTCTCTCTTTTTAAAAATTCTTTTCCTCAGAAATAAATGTTTAAGTGGGAATGTATGTAATTATGACCCTGTCAGTTCTTTGGTTTGGAAGGGAGCAGAGGAGGACTAGATTTTGTTTACCTTTTGAAAAAGAAAATACATCGGAACTGAAAATTGGCAAGCAGGCTATTGCTTCACTTTTCAGACACGTGACCATAGAAAACATCTAGGCTGAGATCTCATAAATTTTCATAGCGTTTTCCACAGTTTTTCCACAGTTTGCTTTTGACACCTGAGAGTTCCCAATAGCTCTAAATGAAGAGGGGAGAGTAACAGAAATGTGTAAATTATATAAAATGGAAAATCTAAAAGCTTTGGCCAGCTCAAATTCTAATGAGTCTGTTCCTCTGTGTTTTTATCACTGGTATTTAAATGATAGTGTCATAATAATGTCTTTACTGTTGCTGCAGAGTGAATTAGGAGAGGGGATTTCACTGATGCCAGCTGCAATTAAGCATGAAATTTCAGTTTTCATTTTACCCCTTGTCTCACTGTTCATACAAGTTTTACCCAAACCCTCTCTAGCCAACAGGAGCCTTTTCCTTGGTTTCATCGCATGCCCAGATCCTCAAAAAGTTTCTTTTTTTAGGAAGGCCTTCTTTTTGATCCCATTTATTTCTAGAAAGCCTTGAACAAAGCAGTTTATATTTTGTAGGAAGACGTGATAGTGCATAGACAGCAGCAGGCTTTCTAGCTTGATTTCCTATGGAAATAAGATTGATGTTAACAACCGGTTCTCATGTCTGTTATTGTCCTCTCTATTCATAATCTTGAAACCCTTTTCCAATTTTAGCTAGATCTGACAGATAACTTCAGTTTTCAGGGATGCTAAACTGCAAATTTCAGTAAGTTGGTGGTTGGGACAGAAGAAGATCCAAAACAGTCTTTACTGAGAGAAAACCTGGAGCAGAAGCTCAAATATGACAACAGAAAACAGAGCAGCAACAGAGCAGCAAGGCAATGTTAGTGCTCTTGTCATGAAACAAGCTTTGGCCAGAATTTGTTATTCAGAGGAGAGCTCAGCCACAAAACCTGGAGCTCCAGGGGATCAGGCTGCAGGTGTTCTGTTTGTCATGGAACCATTCATGTTCCTAAGAAAGAAGATGATTTGGGAGTGAAGTATTTCTTTGTTGATACGGACCTTTTCTTATTCTTTCATTTAGAGAGAATGAAGACTTTTACTCTAAAAACTTAACAGGAAGTGAAGAAAATGCAGTTCTTTTCCTGAATTTTCTAGACTAGACTGGAAATCCCACACATCCATTCACCTTTCTCTGAAGTCCTTCTGTTCATTCATTTGCTTAATGATCACATATTTTTTCTTTTTATTTGCAAGTAAGTATAAGATAAGTAAGAAGTTATTGATTCCTTTGATTAAGTCAAAATTCAAATGTTGCCAGAATTAAGTCATTTGTACCAGAGGTCACTTTACCGTCGCCATTTGTAATAAGAGGTTAGAGACTGTGTTAATGATAACTGTGGGTAGTGAAACTGCATCTAATTTTATATGGCAACATTTTTTTCCCTGTCTTTCCATCATTATAAACCTAGGTACAATTCTTTTTTTGGATTGGAGCATCTCATATTTTGAACTCAGAAATTGTTCTTTTTTTTAATTCGGGAGTACAAAAGAATGCCTCAATGAGAAGAAAAATATGAGGAAAAATAAGTGCTGTACCTTGATAGGAACAGTCAAGAGGACAAATACAAAGTGCTGAACAACAGAGCAGGCGGCGGATCTACAAAAGGGAAATTGAATGTGAGTCAGCAGATTTATCCTGCTGCAAAAAAGGAATCCTTGTACAGGCTGTATAAATGGGGCTGTGCTATATAAGGTATGGGAAGTAATACTTCTTCACCATAAGAATAAAGCCTTGTCTGTGATACTGTGTCCAGCTAAGGGCAGATAACAGTTCGAGAAATCTCTGTACCAATTGGCAAGAATCCAGAGGTGAACAACAAGATTTATTAGAGGTCCAGAAAACATGACTTGTGAGAAAAGATCGAGAGACTTGGGTTTGTTTAGTCTAGAGATGGGAAGAATGTGGAGAGACATGATAATAACCACTATGAACAGGACAAGACATGATGTGTTTGAATTGCCTCAACAGAATTAGGGTGGGCATTAACAAAAAAAGCTTTTTAATGGCAAGATAGTGAAGTGCTGGATTAGCTTGCTGCAGGAAGCTGTGGAGTTTTTCACTGGAGATTTAAAAAGCCATTTAGACAAACATTTGCCAGGTGAGTTATGAGACTGAAGTTTGCTTATATGTAATCCTGCCTAGGGTAGGAGAATGGACTGGATGACCTCTTGAAGTCTATGGCAGCCTACTTTTTTATCTCAATTACACTAGAGAGTGAGTGATTTTTTTTTACCATTGTTTAAAGTCCAAATTTTTAATCTTTTAAAATATTTTTAAAGTGAATGGGGCCTAATCCTCTGTTTCCTCACACATAGTATTCCAATTTACATGCACATAAGTGCATGCAAACCATCATTATCTTGACTGATTATTATCCTGACTGTTCATTATTCTGAACATTTTATGTCCAGAAAAAAGTGACTTTAAAGGTTAGGTTAGATTGGTTATGTTAGGTTATGTTATAGTGACTATAAACTGTGCTATATATATTTTTAAATATATATTCATTAGTATTTTAAAAATTGAACGATTCTATGAATAACTGGCTTAGTAAGCTTTAAAGTAGCTTTACAAATCTGATACATTTTTACTCCAGATAACTACTTCTACGGTATGTTCAGTCATACTTTCTAACATAAAAATAATGTATTCTGTTACTGGTTTTTACTCTTTTTAGCTGTGCAAAATAGATACAGATAAAAGGTAGCTGATAAAAGGTAGCTGAATTGGACTTTGGCTTTTATCAGTTTTAAATTTACTCACTTAATTCTACTGCTTTCCCTCTGCTCCTGAATTTTAGGTCAAAATAAACAAAACTCCATAATTTGCATTCCCTATACCAGTCCTTTCTGGTGCATCCCTTCTCATTCACCTCTCTAAAATCCACAAACCTACTATTTCCAGTCTGTCTTGCAGATGTCCCTTTGTCCCTGTAAGTGTCAAAATAGGGTGTTGACTGGGTGCCTTCTGAGCAATAGCAAGTCACGTGCAGCGAGAGGAGGAGAGACAGCTGAGAACAGCATCTTTGGAGCAGCAGCAGAATGGCAGATGGCTTTAATTTGTTTTTTTGGACCATTTTAGTTAGCCAAGTACAAAAGAATTACATAGAAGACAGGTGACGTGGCATTTTTTGGTGTCTTAAACATGATAGCAACTAACAGTGATGGAAAAGCTTTGCAAGACCTTTTCAGGAGGATGATGTAGCATAATCTGCTTCAAACACTAGATTTCACCTTCATTGCTAATGATCAGAAATTGAAATGAAACTTGAAGAATAAAACTTAATAGTGGGAATGTTGTAACTAATACTCTGAGGAAAAATAGAAGCAAGTCTAAAAGGGAAATGTAGTACCTTCTTAGTCCAGCAGGCATAGCTGGAAAAGAGAAACAAGCTACTGAAAAAAAATTCATACAACTGGGTCTGTCAAAGCATGAAACTTAAAGCTAAATATAGGTTTTAAAAGGTCTTATATTATTCCATTTGGAATGTTAATTTAGCTGAATTGAGATGCAAAAGAGTAGTTAAATTTTTTGGAGGAGAGGGTTATTTCGCTATGTATGTGACATAGAGAGAGATTAGCATGTCAGTGACAAGATTATAATGAGCTATAAAACCAGTAACAGGTCAGTGTGGTTTAGTACCTAATAGAATAACAAATATCAGTTTTCCAGACGCACATTTTAAAGATGCAATTCCCTGCAAAATCATCTTTGTCAGCTAGGAAATAGAACTATTATTTAGTGAAAAATGTTCTGTCAATAATGGATGTTCCTGTCCTTTATCTGTTGTTAAAAAGTTCACCGTGGTGCAAAAGAGTTGTTTTGTGGTTTTTTTTTTTTTAAATTAGCTTTTAGTGCATTGGATAAAGTTTGTCTTATTTTACATACACAAATATAGGGTTCATGGATTCTGTGGTTCTGTTCTAAGCAACTACTAGTTATTGTGGTTGTGGAGGTATTTCAGTAGGTTTGGAAATTACTACTTCAGCAAAGGCTCTTTGTATTTGTTGGCATTGGTTTTGCCAGTATATAAAGAATTCAAATTCTATTAATGAGGACAACAGGCTGGTTTTGTAGCCCAGAGGCCACAGCAGTCATCCAGATGGCCAAAGGAGAGAAAGCAGGGGTCTGAACTTTAGTCTCCCCCCGATGGCACAGTTGTGCTGGCTATCCCTCAATATGTATTGCAATGGTCTTTCTTCTTTCTCCTAAGAGGGGAAGATTTTGTTCCAGTGCAATTTTTATTCCAGTGTGCTTTTTCTTCCAAAACCAGCAGGACAAAACAAATGCTGAAGCCTCTAAGATGTCAATAAAAATAGAAATTCTTGTCTTCCAGGCAGCTCTAGCTGGTGCCTGTTGCCAGTTTTGGGGAAGATGCTCTAACAGCTTCAGGAAATTAACAGCAGGGAATAACCTTACATTGGAAAGATATCCAACTGTATGGCATCTGTGTATGTGTGTATGTAATTTGAAGAGTTCTGTGATGTACAGTTCACCAAAAACCATTTTCCACACTGGAAACAATGAATACCCAAAGTATTGGCTTGTGCTAACCAGTCTTGATGCTGTTATGTTGTCTTGGGGTTTTGGTCAACCTTGAAACAAATTTCATTGCCATTGTATGAAAAAAAAAAAAAGGTAAACTACCATATTGTTAACATTCTCCAGCTGCCTATCAGTTCCCTACATGGAACTACAAAGTGACATTTAAGTTGTGATTTATTTTTGTTAATTAAGAGCAGGCCCATTATGCCAGCCCTATAAGACTCTGGGTGTTTGCAACGGCCAATTACTGTGGAAACTGCTTAAACAAATAAATGTCTGGATAAGGATCTGGAATAAACTCCTCCATTTTTAAAAAAAAAATCATGCAAAATGTCCTTAGACCAAGACGTCCCAATCACTTCATCTGTTTGTTGCTTAATCTATGTGCTTCCCTGGAATTCTTCACTGCAGATCTACAAAGGAATAAATGGAAAACTGCTACTCTCCCACTTAACCTATAGCAAACAGCCTTTTAAAATAACTCCTCTCATCTGTTAC
>VYZV01022596.1:24390-49087 GCA_013401275.1 Pandion haliaetus
GCGTCAGTAAGTCACCACCAACATAGTAGTCCATCACTAGATACTGAAAAGGGAGAAATAGAGCAGTCAAGTACTGACAGACAGCTGGTAAGAAAAAAAAAGTTCATCAGTTAATCCCTGAAAAAAACCCTTTCACTAATTTTTTCCTGTACCTGGGGAAAGCAGTCAAAATTGGTAATCTTTTGCATTACTTTTATTTGCTTTTTTAGTTTAAAAAGATATCATATTCCTTTAATAATTATAGTAAGGATGACACATCAGCATTCAGTTCTCACCATAAAAATACAAAAAAAACCTGACCAAGATACAGCAGCAACAAACAAGTAAATCAGGGTGAGTTTATTTCTGTCTTAACTATAGCATCACACAAAGAAAATGATCTAACATCACCAAAACTACTGTAGGTTATCAACCCTTAAAGTGAGAATTTCCAGAAGATGCAGGAAGAAAAAACTATAGTTAAAAACAGTACTTGATGCAGCTAGTCTAAAATATACATTTCATTACTACTTTTAGTTTTGGTACCATTTCAATACTACTAGTGGTTCCAAAAGTGGAACTTATCACATCAACATCTTCAAATATTCATCTTGGCACATGCCACATCATGAATGCATAACATAGCTGGCAGGAGCTTGATGACACGATACATTAGGGATGCCCATGACAAGCCAGAAGCACCGTCAACCCAAAGGCACTACAGTGGGAAATTTNTTTCAATGAAAAAGTAAACAGCCTCCTAGGCCAATCAGCCATTATCCTATTCATGGAAAGGACCAACACAGATAGGGTAACATGAAAGAAAAGGACTCAGACTTGCTATTTGTTTCTTATACCACAAAACAAGGATTGCATTTCCTAGCAATATCCACCTAAATCCAGACCATCACTTCAAGTATAATGACTTTATCTAGTACTACCAGTCTTGAGCCATTTTGTTCCATGCTTCCCAAGATGATTTGATAGGTGGTTTTAGGAATAACTTTGCTTATTCTGGAATTAATTTCCCAAAGCAGTCATTTTTCTCCTCAAGGTAAAGCAACCTACAATCCACTGTCCCTGCTACAGATTCATCTTCCACAAGGGAAGCAAATTAAAGAAGATAGGAACGCAAGGGAACATAAAATGCAATACTATCTTCACTATCTTTTGGCTTAAAAAAGCAACTCCGAAAGGCACAGGTTTTGATATTTTTCTCCATCTTATTCAAATTATAGCATAATCTGATAGGCAAATTTCATCACTTATGTTGAAATCAATCCATTCATATTGCACAACCCATCAAGGAATTTTAAACGTGTTGGAACACTGCAGACATGCAACAATTACATTTGAAAACAAAAAGCTACAGACAGGAACCAGCAATCTTTTAAAAGGGATACTGTATTGAAGTATTTTCTCTCAAATTCAAGGCTAAGAGAGCTTATAGAGCCTTCTGTGGGAGCTGAAATATCCTGCCTGTCAGAGACAAGGTAATGCACTTCCCTCAGCTCCCACAGCATTCATAACTCAGCAAGAACTCAGCTGACCCATGAAATGAGGCATTTGGATCAGAGGAAGATGGTGAGACCTCTTCTGTAAGTAAAATTATATTCATCTTCCAATTCACAACAATCTTCTTGCCAGGAGGCATGTCTGCCTTCACATGGGGTTAAAATAAAGGCTATTCTGATGTTGAAATCTAGAGGTGTTGCATTTCTTCTAGGGAATTGACTACATCAAATGAGGACAGTAGTTGGAAATCAAAGGAAAAAAAATACATCAGAATACTCTCTCATGAATACTCAGATGCCTTTAAGAGGCTGGCAGCAGACAAACACACATGTGCCCTTCTTCATGAATGAGACGCTGAAAGAAAATTTTTCTGGTAAGTCACAAGAAAACTAACAGATTTAAATCTGGAAGATTAAGAACTTCAGGTCCCATACACGTTTCTAATATTCATGGACTATGTTTCACCTACACCATATCTGCTTCAGCAAAATCACAAAAGGTTTATTTAACCCATCTTGACTCAAACTGTCTCTACGAAAAGCTTTCTAAGAACCAGAAAAAAGCAATGCTACCATTTCCATGTAATGTCATTTAAGAGTTGGCCGTTTAGAAAACAGTACCACATGGTGTATTTGCCTCTAAAATATTTTAAAACTACAGAAGCAGAACCAGAAAATGAACTCCAGAATGTATACATTTTGTAGAATTTTGTGTTTCTTGCTTATATTTAAGTTCTGCATCATCACATACGTACTCTACTAATATTAGAGGGAATGAAACCTCAATTAATTCTAGACTCTCAAGGGCAGCTACTACTTTTCTACCTTAACATCTTACCTTCTTTTTATTTGTCTCATTCAGAACCCTTTATCAAGCAGCCAGAGGAGGATGGCAAAGCCCTAGGTGTGGGAAGACACCAAGGTTCTCTCTCTGCTTCAGGGTTAGCTTATGTGGTTTTGCATTTAAGAATCACTAGCTATAATGCACAAACATCACTGTGAGCAGACACCAGAACCTAGAGCTTTCTCTTTCAGAGGACCGATGCCCACTCCGGGTTGGAGAAGCAAGCTCTCTTGTCTGTTCTTGTTTTGTTCTCAGCTTTGCATCCCATTCTACAAGGATCAAGGACGCACAGCACAGCTAAAAAATAAACCCAGTCTGCTCAGGTTCTGTAACATGGCAGCACTCTCCCAAGATGTGGAAAAACATGTCTATAAACTTCTTCAAGATGAGCAGAGATCTTTTAGACTCTGGACAAGTGAACCACTAAGATGTTATGGAAGAGAACCTTCTGCCCAGGTTCTTGGATGAAAGTAACTTCCTAACATGTTTCACCTTTTCTTCACGCATCATTTACAATACAGTGACTGAGATGCAGATACACTCCATCTGTGTGCACCAGACGTTTACGTGAGATGGATGCTGAGTAACAAATAGACCAAATTGGAAGGCAGCATCTCAGCACACACAGAGCCAGACCTCAGGCAAGCTGGGAATCTGCTGACTTCGGCTGCCAGGCAGAGTTATTGCTTTCTGAGATACTGGATCTTAAATTAGATGTTAGATGTCTAAATTCTGCTGTCAAGTGAAACTTCAACATCTAAATGTCTTTGGGAACTTGAGGAAAATAAATGTATTATACTGCTATAGCTTCTTGGAACAGATTTGTATAAAATGGTATTAGCAACACTAGATCCCTCTCTATACTGTCATTGCTACTGCTTGCTGTCTTGCACTGCTAACAATTTTTTGTTAGGTAGCTCCACTCTTACAAGCTACTTGGAAATACATTACAGGATGTCTTAGGTTATTTTTATGCAACTCTGTTTGGTTCTGAGGGAATCTGAAATTATTAGCTATCTTCATGAGGCAGTGCCAGAGATAACTAAACTTTGAGAGGTTGAAAATCTGGATCTATCAAAAAGCATTCAATGGAAGTAGCTTGTAAATGAGGGTAAGACCCAACTACTTATTTGCTTACGATGTGCTTGTTATTCTGAAAATACTTTTAACATGACAGTCAAAATAATTTTGTTTCAGCACCTGTGAAAATGTTTGAGTATCTTCTCTTTCATATACTTAGTTCCTGAACTCACTGACAGCCTTTTATCAATACGTTTTTTCTTATTTATATCCATGACCTACTACTGTGGTACTCTCTAAAAAGTGTGAAAGTTTTCAACTTCTTAACATTACAGCTATGTCAGTTGTTACAGAAATAGCAGGTTTGCAAATGCAGCCTCAAGTAGCCACATGGAAGCTGTATGGTTCAGTATACTGCAGTATGTTGGGGCTTTACTGTCTTTGCTCCTGACCAGTACTCACCTGATTTCTGTGACTACTGTGACATGTTTATACGTTACAGCTCTAGTAACCTACCATTAAAAGACATAATAGGAGTAATGACTTACTTTATAAACATATTTTATTTAAATACTTTTAAGAAATAGGCTATTTTTTCCTGATGCTTTTAAAATACCAGTTTAATATTTTTTAAAATAAAATTTTATATTACTTTTGCCATTTTTAAACAAACCCTTGCTTCAAAACACATTCTGAAAGTTTAAAATAAAATAAAAATATCCCTTACTTCCACAGGGTTAACCCCTCTCAAATTATTTAATTGCAGTGTTATCAAAAAACATTAAACTTAAGCATGATATAATTTATGCAAGGGTAGATCACTTAAAAGTGCTTAACTAAAACCTCTGTATACTACAGCACTACACAACTTTCTCACTCTCCTGGATTTACAGTCAGTCCCTCTGAAGTTTCTCTTCAAGTAAAAAACAAGAACGTTGAAACACTTTTGGGAGGCATGAGGTAGACTGATTTATTGCACTATATCCTTAAATGTACCAAAAATAAAGTTTTTTCATAATCTAAAGCTTTTATTTACTGATGAATTAAACATACCAAATAGTTCTCATCTTGAAAGGCATAGTGCAACGTAGTAATCCACTGACAATCTCCATTCACCAGGACATTTCTCTCCTCTCGGAAGCAAGCTGTCTAAAGGAAGAGAGAGGAAGAAGCCATTGTCAACATCAACAAGTAGTTTTCACAGGATGAATATAAATGGATGTTTTATGGGATTATTTAAAATTACTGAACAGAGGTCTTTATTCATTGGAATTCAGTCTGCACAAGTGACAAGCCAGGGAATCTGTGCAGGCTTGTAGTCAGGCATTCAGTCACTCTAATCCTGACTGCGACCTTAAAAAAAACCAAACAAAACAAAACCACCCAACCAACACAAAACACACACCCACCAACACACCAAAAAGCCCACAAACCAATTTGAGTCAACACTGAATCTTTGTTCCATAACGTATTTTTAAAACCCAGAAAAATGATAACTTGTTACTGCAATCTGTAGCAGAAAGATACTGGCTCTAGGAAAGTAAGTCTGGTTCCTCTGAAAAAGACCTTTGTGAAAATAGTTTCATGTATACTTTTCTTACATTACAGTTCCAGTTCCAGACACTGCCAACACACTACAGGATATAAGCAGATTTTACTATTACTGTCTTCTCTTTATCCAGTATAACACATTTTAGTTTTCAATAATCTTTCCTCTACTTCAAACAGCACACTGCAACACTTCAGAGCAGAAAGCCCTGTGTAACAACAGGTTTTCTCAGCATCTTTACATAAAACCAACTTTCATACACTTCAAGCAAGTCCCCTTAATAAAAGTATATTAACGTTTTTATTGGATCAGAACCATCAAGATGCAGACCGTGGGACTCTTACATTACTCTCAATTCAGAGAGCCATTATTAGGATAATTGGTAGCTGCAGATTCAAGTGTTTGGGTTCTAGATAATAATTGTTGGGTTTTTTTGTCATTGCCACTTGTCCAGATGTCTTAGAAAATGTACTATGGAAGGAACATGCCTAGGAAGCCCAAGCCTTACCATGATTGCACCTTATAAAGGTACCTCAACCATTTCTCCCCCTAAGGAAGCAAAAGGCAATCTACAGTTCTACTGAAGACCATACTGTGGCCACGTTGTAAAGTTAGCAATTATTGGTGCAGAGATGTAAATTGTAATTAAATGTTAACTGAGAGTAGTTTAACTGTTTATGAATGCAAGGCCAAAGTATCACTCTACAAAAAGTTTGGCAGCAACAGCAGCTCCAAGTAATCCTATTGCCTGCCTGCAGCACCAGAGCACGGGACTTTGTAGTTCTTCTGGCACCACAACGTGAGGAGGCTGCCAACACAGAAAACTAGTTTATTTTTTAAGACATCAGTTCCTTGATCCAGTTCACTGTGCAACCTCAAATAGCGAGGGAATGTTATGAATGCTTCAAAACCAGTAATGCTGCTGAACACTTTGCATCATGACTTTGAAGTATAAAACTCTCCTTCTCTGCTTACGCTATCTTAAAGGGCCTTGAGATGTGCCTTGAAAAAGCATGACAGGCTACCTAATCAGACAGTCAGGACTTATTTGGTGCTGTCAACAGTAACACACTAATGACTATGTATTTTGCTGTCAGAACAACGAATACAAATGGTCCACCTTATCAACATAAATGGCATGCCTATTTTTGCTTGCAACCCATCTAAGGATGTCAGCTGATATTCATTAATCTTTCCTGTATTTTAGTGGCTTCCGACCATATGTTTTTTTCTTGCAGCTAGTACACAAATAAGCAGTATTTAGATAATTTTTTTGCTATTTTCAATAAATCATACAAAAAAACCCATAAACCAGTATAACAACATGCTCTTAGACCACTGATACAGTGGATAAAGAAGCACCTGAAGTCTGCTTTTCAGTGGAACTGCCCACTTAAGAGGCTACTGTATTCTTGCAGGCTTCATTTTAAAAACTAACAAGTTTTACCACATTTGGGAAATTTTAACACCCAGATGTTCTATGAACTTGATATGCAGGTTATAAAGTCTTGCTTATCCAGAAAAGCCAAATCAAGTAGCAAACTTTACAGGAAAAGACAAAGGGGCACAGCAGAGAAGACAGTTCCTTTATTGCCCTTTGGAGATGGGGAAAATCAGTGGAAAGAGAACTTAGCTGGACTGTTACTTGTCCTAAGTGTGTACTGGGAAAACTACTGCTCATTATACATCTTTCTTGGTGGATAGCCCTCTTCCACCTCTTGCCTGCCTGAGAGGGTAAGAGGAGTTAGTTGCATAGTTTGAAGACAATTTGTAAACAGCTGTCTTCTCGGGACATCTCTACATGTAAAAGTTTCAGCTATTTAGGTAGACCATTTAATTAAGTCACTTTAAAAATGACTGAAGTAAGCCAGCGTAGCTGTATTTCCATTAGAGTTTGAGAGCCTCCTACAAGCATTTGGGTTGGGTTTAAAACAATTCTATACTGACCAATGACCCAACTGAAATCTGTGTAGAACGGGCACCAAATTTTCCCTATACAGGGGAAAAGCTTAACACAGAACCACTGATGCAGCACAACCAAGAGCGTGAACTCTCCTGACAGCTCAAAGAACAGCCAAGTGCCAGTGGCCACCGCCGCTTGTAAAGAAGAGCATGGACTGATGGATGGAGTATGACTAAATCAGACTTAACAAGAGGGAGGAGATTTATTCACAGGAAAAGAGCTGGCACTGATTCACTGAAAGGGAGGGACTAGGAAGGGTAGGCTGGAGGGAGGAGGTGTCAGGAAGGGGACAGAAGAATGGGACAAGGAAGGGTCAGCAGGCTCAGTCCCCAGCAAGCAGCTAGCCTTCGCCCCTTAACAGAACTGCTGCAAGTATTGATGCACTACATGTATTTCCCCCTCAAATCTATTGCTAATTTACCTGCTGACCTATGTAATATTACATTTGCCATAATGTTTTCCTCTACCATGCAAGAGTAGGTATCCTAGGAACATGCCACTTCCCATGGCATATTCTTAGTAGGTCTTTTCCTGATCTGTGAAGTACCCATTCACTTTTACCTAATTTGTTGTGATGACGTACATATCCTTTAATCAAAAATACCCTTCTTAAATGGATTTACCTTCTTAACACATTTTGTTTTACAATTTGAATCTGTAATTCCAAAATACTTAGAGTTTCACCAGTTATATAAATCCTGTTACAAACTGTAGGATGCAAAGCTCCTTAATGTATGCTTTCTGAATGCAAGACAAAAAAGACCTTTTCGTAATGTTTTTGTATACAGCTGTGAATGTCATAGTAGTATCAATCTCAGCTTTCATGTAGTCTTTAACTTGCCTTTATTGTAAACAAAAATCTGGCCAATAAATTCAGGGTAAGAACTAGGGCAGACTGTCTGGTAAACGAATACACAGTAATGCTGAGAACAGATGCCTGGAAGGGACTGTCAGACTTGATTGCATTAAAACAGCTTAAGAAAAAAAGAAAAAAGAATGAAGCTCCTATGCTCACGAAATAATTCTTCCTAATCTGGAAGAGCTTCAATGTAATGTTCCTAATTCAATTTTAAAAATTCTCTGAATTAAAGAACCATATTACTTACCTCTGCCCTTTTAAGCATTTCCCACTTATTTAGAATTTTCATTGCATAAATGCGCTCTGTACACTTCATTTTAACAACTGCAACCTGAAATAATAAGATATCTTTATTTAACAAAAGCATGGTCAGAGAAATACAATTTTCAAACAGCTTACTAGTCACGAATTAATAAAAAAAATCATCAGTGATCAACTCGCACATTGATAAACTACAGCTTGAGTCCTTGCTCCTTCTGTATTCCTCCTACATTACTACTATGTGCTTGATGCACAGCACACCATGTGTGGTCAAGTGCTCATGATCAACTACACTGGGGATGATGCAGAAGGAGCATGAAGCTTTTCATATGAAGATGCATAGTAAAGCTGCATTGTTTGCCAAGAACCAGTGATGCTTGTATGTCATGCCTTCAGCCAATGAGGCAACATTTAAAAGGGCAGCCTAAGAAAACAAGAAAGGCTGCTGACAACAGAAATACACTGCCATTTGACTAATTTGTTTTCACATTTCAGGTTTCAAAAACTTAAAAGACTTTTGCAAATTAACATGCTTTTGTGTACTGTATGCAGATATTTAAAAAGAAGCAAAAACAGTATTCATTTACTTATTCATCATTTTGCTTGAAGCATTTTACTATGCATCCTGTGTATTAGACTTACTTGGACTGGTTTATTATGAACAGTAGCTGTGCACATAGTTGTACAGTGAAAGAAAAAAACAGAAGACTACAAAAACTTCAAGGCTTAGGAATGCAAAGACTTTATTTTGACCAAGACTTGTATTCTTCAAGACCAAAACTAATTCTTCTTGTAGTAAAGCCATCATTTCCACAAAATTCTTCCAGCTGGTAAAAGAAAAGCAGGCATCATGACTAAGACAGCAACAGAGTTTCACAGGACTATACATGGACTGCTTGAATATTTCCGCTGCTTCTCAGCTCATCTCTATTTCAGAAGTAGAAAACCAACCAGATTTCATTGCTTCCAACAGGGTTCTGAGTAGCAGTGGGAAAAGTAACAGGAATCACATCAGCTCGCCTCTTCTGTTGCTTAAAAACTCTTGTCTATAAGGGATTCAGGAGCTACAGCAGCTCTAAGAAGACATTGACTATAAAACAAGGTTGGAATAGTGCATCAAGCAGAGCAATACTATACAAAGTCAGAAGTTCTGAGGAGGGAAGAGGGAAGTACAATACCTCCCTGCACCTTACCAGTAAAGAAGTCCAGATGAGGGGCAGGGAGACAACTGCTTCTCCAGTAACACAAGAATGGGATTTTCACGTTCAGACACCTCACTCTGCAGATGCATACCTAAGCCTTCCACCCCTCAGTGTGTGAAGCTCCACTCACCAGGTCACGTAACAGATGAGCGACACCTAGTACACACCTGCACACAGAGTCAGGTAATGGAAACACCTTAAGAAAAGGACTAGCAGGTACCCATCACAGGAAAGACAAGGGAATCTGGCCTTAAACGCAGCCAGGAAAGACAGAGCGCTAAGAAGAAGCTTCTGTAAGCAATGTAGAATATCCACAGTGACATTACATCCCAGTGTCTCCTGGCCTACAAACACCTTCCGCAGACACTGCTTGTGCTGTGGGGGAAGGATGAGTAAGACAAGAAAGTCTCAACCGAACACATGAGGTTCCTTGGCACATATGAAACTGTTCAACCCTGACCTTCAGTAATGGCCTAAAATGTTTAGCCTTGCTCCTAGCCTCATCACGGCCTTGCGGTTAAAAGCCTTTGTAACAACCTCTCTCCATACACTTAATTGAATCATTACCCTGATACAGCTGAAGGCACACTGTAAGTCAAACTGCAGATTAAAAGCTTTGAGAAACTGCAATATGCTGACATTACCCGCTATACATTTTAAACTCTGTTCCATACAGAACACGATGACTCAGGCAATACCCCTATCTCCACTGAAGGGACAGACCAGAATTGAGCACAATAAGCTGCTGCAGACAAACAAGAGCTCTGGGGCAGAAGCAATTTGCAAGCATAGCTCTGCAAGCCCTGAAGTAGCAACATTCAAGTTTCATCACACCACAACACTAGAACTGCTCAGCCATTTAAGTACAAATATAGTGCACAAATCAGAGCCCAGATATGCATCTACTGCACTTTATCTAAGGCCAGCACTGTCCGAAACCACTGCAGGATGGCCGAAGTTTGAAGAGTGCTCAGCTGCTGAGAAATTACACGAGCCTGGCACCGCCGAGGACACGCACTGCTGAGGAGCTGTGCAAACGTTAGAACAAAATAGTAAATGAGAACAGGCCTGGAAAGAAAAAAAGAAAAGAAGGAAGCCAAATCTGTAGGACCTATTTAGCAATTCCCCAGTTGCTATCTATATTAGTGCTATTTATTTTCAACTGAAAGGACTGCTTAAAAAAAGCCCAATTTAAACTTTCTGGAGGAAGATAATTGTCTCCTGTGGAAGAAAAGTAGAATTAATAAAAGGAAAGTTGACTCATTTTCACATTGAGTGGTTGTCAAGTTATGGCACCAGTAAACACACTGCTGCTTTAGTTGTAAGGGTGACAGTGGGATAGATTCTCGTGCCAGTAGAAAAATTCATGCAACCATACAGCAAAACAGGCAATTCCCCAAGAATTTTATCTCTGAAAAGAAACCTGAAAGGTGCAGATGATGCCTCACAGAAGGAACAGAATTTTGGCCTCACTGGACGCGACTCCTCCACCCATTCTAATCATTAGGATTTTTTTTTTTTTTCAAGAAAACAGACAGACAGACATGCAAAACCCAAACCTCACTGATGCACTGATGCCTGAACTGAAACAGGGAAGCACAAACTAAATTATGCCTTGATAAACTCAGTACTATTATAAGAAAGAATATCATTGCAATATTGCAAAAAGTCCTACACCCTTTCTTCCATAGAACACCTCAGTGTTTCCTCGAGTTAGCTTTCTTTTACTTTCTTCATCAGGTGGCAGTATTTCTAAGTTTACATTTGTCATATAATGCTTTGGCTGCTCCTGAGATGCCACGGTATAGCTGGTTTTTCTTACTTTTGTATTAATTTCTCTTTCTCTGGCATACCTCAAATTCAATTACAATAACCACACTGACCACTTTGTGAAATCAAACAGAAACCTCATATTGCAATCATGCTAACCATGCAAGATGTCAGGTTTTAAATATGATGGCTCCTATACTACATACCAATCCATCACATCTACTAATGCAAGAAAAAAATACTTGGTGTTCAGAGGTATTCCAAAATTCCAAAGGATGCAGATTTGTACACTGCTGCAAATGCCTACTTTAAGAACAAAAGCACTGCTTCTATTTTAAAAGTCTACTGGCTGAACAAGTGCTCATTTTATGCAGACTGCAAAAGACCAGAATTTAATTTTAACGCTCACTCTTCATTTCCAAGGTTATCACAACTTACACTGTAATAGAAGTTAAAAAAAAAAAAAGTATGTTAAGAATAATGAGAATAATGAAACAAAAAAAAGGCACAAGCAGAGGTATAAACTAGCTTCTGTAGAAGAATATTTAATAACCTAAATATTCCAGGCCTGGAAGAGATAACAGCTATGATAGGCATACAAAACCACGAATATTGCAGAGAAGATGAACAGAGAATAATTATTTGCTGTTTCTAACACAGAAATTGAAAAGCATCAAATAAAATAAAAAGGTAGCAAGATTAAGGAAGTATTATTGTCACACAACAGTTCTTGAACTCAGCCACAGGCTGCTGTGGACACCTAAGTATTCAGAAAGTATCTAAGTACATGCTTAATACCCAACTAACGCACACAGCATAAGTCTCAGTGACTACTGACCATGGAGCTACAGTTATGGTTACGGAGTCCCTGAACCCTAAGCTGCTGGGAGTTTCAAGGGTTCAGCTATGCTCCGTCCTTGGATTTTCCCACACCTCTCTACCTGGCCATAGGGATGGGATGTGGGCTAACTAATCCACACACCTTTGACCCAGAACAACTATCTTTGATACATGTGTCAAATTAAGAAAATTAAAACTTACTCAACTTGCATCTCGTTATGCTAGGCTGGAATGGAGAATCAGGGGTTCCGAACACTCAACAATCACAGTGATTTGGTAGAGAGATTTAAGTGACTCTGTTCTAGCAAGTCTTAAAACACTGACAAGGAAAAATTCCAGATGCAGGGGTTACCCCACCACTGCAACACCCCTTCCAGGCAAGCCCATATGTATCTAAGCTGTCACCATCTGATTTGATTACCTGATTTGATTGTGACTTGTCATGCTCAAGATTCACGGCAACAGGGACACTGCAATAAAGATCAAGCATGTTTCCTCAAGGACCTCAGAAAGCTTAATGAATCCTAGTGTCTACAGTTCAACCAACTTTACACATATTTACGTCAAAAAAATGTACGAGAACACCCTATCAGATTTGTATTACTTCTGCCATCCATTGTCTTGCCATGCCTTTTGCCTTGAAGCTCTGTTTCACTTGTACTGCAATAAAATAAAAAAAGAACCAATACAGCTAAAATATCATTTTTAGACTTTGGCAAGAGCTAGTATTTTGCTTCTTGAATTGTTTTATAGAATTATTTTGCTGTGTTTTTATCTTCAAAACCCACTTCATATTGACATTTAGGGTGATAATGTACAAAGCCGTCCTAGGCCAAGTTCCGCCTTTCTTCATGCCCCGATGAAACCTACAGGGTGGGAATCTGAGCCAAATCAGCCTCTACAAACATGACAGAACTTCCCACCACTGTACTCTGCCCTTTGAGTGGCATGATCAGCATTAGTAAGCAGCATCAAGTTACAAATTATCTTTTATGTAAACGATAAGTATGGCATAAGAAAGTGCAGAAACCATTTAAATGCAAGACTGGATTTCCAGAAAACAGTTAAGATAGTTAACTAAAAGACTTCTTGGAAAGTATGCTGGCATTAATTTCAAAGCAAAGACAAAAAAGCTAAGTAGGACACTGTTCATGCTCATGGCATGCTAAATTTTCAGGTAAAACTTATCCTCAAGGACTGGACTTTTCAGGAATAAGGTGAAACACAAATGCAAAAAGTTCTCAGCTGAGAAGAGGAACACAGACAGGTGATAATCATCATGCAATCAGCTTATAATGGCAGGTAGTTAAGAAAAAGACAAACACGACTCTGGAATTCATAGCCAGATACACACCACTAGAGATGGGTAAACATTACTGCCTGGTAGAAATACAAACTCACCGGAAACTCCACACACAGCCACACCTCAGAGAAACAAACTTTATCTGGAGCAGATGTCAAGGAGGGCTATTAAGAGGATCAAGGAATTAAAGAGCCTCTCACACTACTGTGGGAANCTGCCTACAAATAAAATTGAAAGGAAGGACATCAGTAATATGGATGATAAAAGATCTGTTTAGGCTAATGGACAATAAAATTACATGGATAAAATAGTGTAAAATTACAATGACTTAACCTTTGGCAGGAACTTGGAATGGTTTTAGACATTTGAGCAGAGATTTTAGACAAGCCTTTCCATGGGGAGAAGAGTTGAAATGTCATTTCAGATGTAAACAATTTATCCGTAATGTCTTATTACCAGATTCATAACTGAATATTACAGCCATTTTCCTCAGTTAAAGCTTGTATATGCCACTTTTACTCTACTATTTCTGTCTCATGCTATTGATACCTTGGTCACTAGCTACCGAAAAAACACCGCAGGAACTGCTTTATCCTCCTGATACTTCGGATATGAAAAGTCTTTGATATATAGCTCATTAGTTAACTGTTTTAATACTGCATCTTTGAGGAAAAACTGGTCTGGACTGCTTTATAATTTTTTTTCATGTCTATTTTACATTTAAAATGAGCAACCAGAGTGTCTTTTGGTAGGGTTCATATGCCACAGTGCACATTCCCAAAACAAAATTGTATTTTTGAACACACGGTGTGGATCTTCATGTTGTGCAAATAAGAAATCACTTACAAATGCCAGCCAGAAAGGTTCTGCAAGAGAAGAATAAAGGCCCCAAATAATGCCTAAGCTCTTCCTCAGCAAACGAGGGGATTGCAGAGACAAATGGCTGGTCTCACAGGAGTGCTACAATGAACTGTGTCTCTCCAGCTCCTTGCAACCTGCCTGTCACCATAGTAACTTGGTGCTGCCGTACAGACAGACACGGAGCTGGGGAGGACTAAGATAGCAACCAGCTCTTTTGAAGCATTTTCAAAACAAAGCAGCTTCTTTCTTTGTCTATTTCCACAGCAGAAAATAGCTTGCTTTGGTTTTTTTGGGTTTTTTTTGGGAAAAGCACACTGTAGAAAAGCAAAGCTAATAAAATACTTCTTCTGCATCATATTCTGAATGCTCTGACCCTCTGAATAGCTGGATGAAAAGCGTCATATGTTGTGTGCGATACTTAGGAATTCAGTTAATCTACAATGTAGGAAGGTACAGTCCCTGCTGGGTACCTAATACCAATCACCAAAGCTTCTGAATAGGTGAGACAGCCTTAATTGCAGTCTGTAGGCTCACTGTGCCCCAGGTTAATTTCTAGAAGTACATAAAAACGTTAAACTCGGTACCCTACAGCTGCGGGAAGAGGCACAAACAGCTCTGCGTATCACTGCCAAGCACAACTGTCCACAGGAAGCTTAGGTTTTGCATATTCACTTTTGAGTCTCACTGCGCCCTTAGCCAGTATATCTCTCATTAGGAACCACATAATTTACCAGAAACCAGTGGTACACAGGGGATCAATCTTGTTCTCCCAACCATTATTTTTTGTCTTCTGGAAACACTTTTTTGTCTGTTGATTCCAGCTCAGACTCTGACTAAGCATCCTTAGTTACGGTAACTTGTACTGTTACTGAACACTACAGAGCTCAAGTCTGTACAAAACAGCATTTATATAAAAAGGTATTTCTAATCCATCCAGAGCAGTAATACTTAGGTGGGGCACATTAGGAGTTTTAGTTATTTTTGTGCTAAGCAAGACCAAGCAGTTCCACCCTTCCGCTGAAACCACAGTAAGCATTGCTCATTCAAGAAACCCTTGCTAACAAACAAGGGAAGGAAAACAATTGAGTCCCATGCTGCCAAATTTCCAGGAGGTGTCAGCCACGTTATACAATCCAAGTTCTCAAACAAGGTGCATCTTGACATGGTTCTTCCTTCAACAACTGTTCTTCATTGAAATGCGTTAATCTACAGCAGTATGCCTAAATGGTCCTTTACACAAAATGAGGAAAAGTGATCTTAAAGACTTACAAGTACATTACTAAGAGGTCAGATAAAGCTTGCAGAGAAGAGCAAGTGCAAGTATTTAGAGCCAGACAGCCCCCATACACAGGATCCTCCTCCCATCCCTCTCACCATACTATAGCACTAGTACTCCCAGTTCCCTTGGCATGCAGAGGCAAACACCAAGGACACAGAAGGCACTTCTTAGGCTGGCATAAGTTTCTCAGGTAAGCACAATCACATCCAGCCCAGGTTCTCAGGACATTATTTCATTTCAAATAATGGTCCACAGTATTTCCAGATGGAAGGAGTACAGGCACTTGCAAACTTCAAGCCACAGGTGGGTTTGGCTTTTTTGTTTTGGTGTGTTTTTTTTAAAGGTCTAAAAGCTGGAGTTTTCTATTCTGTGCTCATATTATTTAAATCTTCTCCTAAAGAATGTGTATTTTCACTAGTTAACAAAAAACTTCACCCTACACAACATACTCATTCTTGTCCACAAACATCTACATTAAATTTATTAATAGAAACCAGAATTAAGATTACAGAAAACCATTTTAGTTCTGATTTTATTTCAGGGGGATTTTTAATTATTATTAGTTTTATTCCTCATAGAGGTTGCCCCCCTGTACATGAGCTATCTGCCTATCTGACCCACAAAAAAGAAAGACTGCAAGTAACATTGGGGCACTCATGAAAATATTCCACCCAGCTGGGTATATACCCAGGAGAATACAGCATAGGAGATGGGGAAGAGCCATGAGTAGTTTATCCTTCTTACAGCTAGCATTTCAAATTATATACTATTCTAAGTGTCATTCACTCAAAGAACATTTCAAACTTTTCTTCATAACTATGAAACTTCTGAAAATATTAAATTATGTTCTCAAGCCAGTAACTCCAGGAGTCAAGAGCCTTAAATTGGGTATTGGGTTTGCACAGCAAAGTTTTGGTAGCTGGGGGGCTACAGGGGTGCCTTCTGTGAGAAGCTGCTAGAAGCTTCCCCTGTGTCTGACAGAGCTGATACCAGCCAGCTCCAAGATGGACCCACCGCTGGCCAAGGCCGAGCCCATCAGTGACAGTGGCAGTGCCTCTGGGATAACAGATTTAAGGAGGGAAAAAAACCTGCGTAACAGAAACAGCAGCCAGAGAGAGGAGTTAGAACATGCGAGAGAAACAGCCCTGCAGACACCAAGGTCAGTGAAGAAGGAGGGGGAGGAGGTGCTCCAGGTGCCAGAGCAGAGATTCCCCTACAGCCTGTGGTGAAGACCATGGTGAGGCATGCTGTCCCCCTGCAGCCCATGGAGGTCCACGGTGGAGCAGATAGCCACCTGCAGCCCATGGAGGACCCCATGCCAGAGCAGGTGGATGCCCGAAGGAGGCTGTGACCCCGTGGGAAGCCTGTGCTGGAGCAGGCTCCTGGCAGGACCCGTGGCCCCATGGAGAGAGAAGCCCATGCTGGAGAGGGTTTTCTGGCAGGACTTGTGACCCCATGGGTGACCTATGCTGGAGCAGTGTGCTCCTGAAGGACTGCACCCCGTGGAAGGGACCCACACTGGAGCATTTCATGAAGAATGGCAGCCTGTGGGAAGGACCCACATTGGAGAAGTTCATGGAGGACTTTCTCCCATGGGAGGGACCCCACACTGGAGCAGGGGAAGAGTGTGAGGAGTCCTGTCCTTGAGGAGGAAGGAGTGGCAGAGACAATGTGTGATGAACTGACCACAACCCCCATTCCCTGTCCCCCTGCGCTGCTCGGGGGAGGAGGTAGAGAATTGGGGAATCAAGTTGAGCCCAGGAAGAAGGGAGGGGTGGGGGGAAGGTGTTTTTAAGATTTGGTTTTATTTCTCTTTACCCTACTCTGATTTGACTGGTAATAAATAAAATTAATTTTTTTCCCCAAGTCTGTTTTGCCCATGACGGTAATTGGTGAGTGATCTCTCCCTGTCCTTATCTCGACCCACGAGCCCTTCGTTATATTTTCCCTCCCCGGTCCAGCTTAGGATGGAGAGTGATAGATGTGGCTTTGGTGGGCACCTGGCATTCAGCCAGGGTCAGCCTGCCCCAGTTGCTGTAAAGGATATTCAGTTTACCCAGCATGCAAAGTGGCTGGCTTAGTTCATGAGAAAAGGAGAACGGCATGTTTTGGCAGGTGGCTAAAGAAGAAATCTCTATGTTCTGAGCTAGGCTATTTGTGTGCTAGCATAATAATGAGAACTTTAAGAAACATTTTTTTCTCTTGCTTTCTCAGATCTCCTGTGCTGTAAGAACTTTCACTCAGGTGGTTTTGGATTACCAGTTGGGTTTTGTTCTCATATTGCTGGAAAAAACTTATAAAGAACCAGGTTGAGTTCTCCTGGTTTGAAAAGGAGAAAGAAAGAAAAAGGCACTGACATGCCAGTACAGATATGTACTGGTGATTATATCAATATGCCTTAAATTAGATATTGATTTTGCAGTTGTGTTCACAGGGACAAGCTCACATGTGGTCTCAATCCTCTCTCCAGTCAAAGACCATGTTTCCTTGGCTTCCATGTTGTGTGGCAAAAATTGACCACTAATCCTGACTAATAACTAGTATCATGCCTTTATTTTGTTTAAGCTATCTTTCTTCAAAGCTACTGATTTATGCAAAAGTTCTTTGGTAAGACTAAAGCCCCTGGCATTCTCCAAAAAGACCGAAGTAGCTAAACTGGGAAGAATTGTTGTTTTCATCCTTTTTGAAGTCTGCCTTGTTTAGCTGTTCAGTGTTTAATTTAAACTACTTAATTCTAATAGGAATATGTTTAGTTTAATTCTGATTAATTTCTTTATGCATTCTAACAAATATTTTATAGGTATTTTTAAAATTTGTTTCTAGCAGATAGTTGTGTTCGAGTTGTTTTTTTTTAAACAAGAACTAATGACTAACTTTATAACCACCATAATCTCATCAACTAATTTCTAACATAGTTCCTATGTATGTATGAACATACTATGGAAAAATGACACCTCCTTCATTCAGTTTTCTCAAACTGTTGCTTTATTCCACTCAGATGCCACAAGTCCCTCTCAAGAAACTTGATTTTATTTTCTTATTATGGAATGTCAACCTTTTTATAATTACTATCTTATAATGCCTACAATATTTGGCAGTTATAGCAGTGTAGTATACACAACAGTCAAAGGATTCATTCATAAGCAAAAGCCATGAAATATTCTCTGGCAAGTGGGATTAAAGTATAATGAACTTAAAATCAATGATTCCTGCATAATTTAAACAGATAAGTAAGTTTCAAGCTGCTACAACTATAAACTAAAACTTTTAGAATTAAAAGATGAACACGACAAGGTGGTATTAACAGATAACTAACACCACTGACTTTGTGAGCACTCACAGCTCTAACAGAAGGATGAAATGCAGATACTTTCTCATTTCACTTCTGTGAAATTTCATTTCCACTGGAGGGATGGGATGTATGAATTGCTTTAGTTAAGTTCCATGCTTTTCCAAATGAAAGAATATGAAAGACATTGTTGATTCAGGCACTCCAAACACTATTAATTCACGTTTCCACCCAGAATTTTTAATCTTTTATACACCTTAAGAATCTTGATCCAAAGTTAAGAAAAGTCATCCTAAATGCCCTAGAAAGTATAAACTGAATTCTCCTAAAGTTCATATAAATACTTCATCTGCTGTTGTACTGAGATTTCCAGTTGGTCAATCCCTTAAGTGGAGAAAAGCATCTTTTTGAAAAAGAACAGACCAAGTACTATGGAAAACAGCCCTTCCTTAAAGTTATACTGTGTGAAGACATTCCCAACACTGACTCCATCTGCAAGTCACTATAAAGGGTTCCCTTGACCTGAAAGCATTTTTGATAGCTAGAGCATTCACAAGTCTCATTCTGAAAAGATCCAGAAACCACTTCTAATCCCACCAAAAGACAAACTGCCAAAACACTAATCTAAAATTCTTTACATATCAGTGGTCACAGGCACTATAGCAAGTAATTTGGCACAGCAAGACCAGAACAACAGATGAAAGCAGCCTGTGCTGTGCCTTCCCATCTATACTGTATGCAGTTCAGGAATTTTGCTTCAGACTGTATCTAGCCTAGTCTCCTGGACCAAACATCCTTTGAAGCTGTTAGGAGAGTCAAACCCAGTGATTCTTATGCACTCCTTGGGGCCAGAAGCACATTTGGTACACACCTGGAACAGAGGTTCTGGCTTAGTTTCCTCCAAAAGAAATCCAGCTCAAGCATAGCAAAATCATTCTGCAGTAAGTGGGGGCAATCTCTTCGAAACTGTGCTACTGCTTTGAATTAAAACCCTAATGGAGAGGTAGACAGTTACCTACTACTGTCTTGATTCTCTAGGCCTTTTATCTATTTATAAACCTCTTTGCTCAGACCTCTTTTGTGGACTTAATTTGTAGCTTTCAGCCCGCCCTTAGACTTATCTAATTTTTTTCCCATTTCTGCTTTTTCCTGCCAAACTCTTTGTAATAACTTTTCTCTCTAACAGCCATGTTCAAAATACATGCCAGCTAAAAACAAACACTCAAGTGAAAGAACCAACTGATTTTCATGCAGTGTTTCTACTACCCTAAGATAACACTTCCTTTTTTGTAACAAATGTTGCAACTCATCAAGTTCAACATCCACTAGAAAGTGAACTTTTGTCTTACAGGTCAAGATGTTACTATTTATCTAGACATTTTACTTAAAATGCCCAAGTTCCTTCAGCAGCTATGCTCACAATGATTACACGTGAACTACGTGTTACCCATCACATCATTAGATGATGGCACAGATGAAAAGATGTTCTTGAAACACTGATTTCTGTCTGTTATGGGTTTGTGTGGCGCGGTTTTCCCTTGGTGGCAGGGGAGGGGGGCTACAGAGGCGGCCCCTTTAAGAAGTTGCTGGAAGAATTCGCTGCCCCAAAATGTCGGACCCGCGCGCCAAAATGTCGGACCCGCCTCTAGGCGGGGAGTGACGGTGGTAGCGCCTCTGGGAAACATATTTAAGAAGGGGAACCGGTAGTGGGGGGGGGAAACCTGAGAGGAACATCGCTGCCGACACTGGAATCATGGAAGTGGAGGGGGAGGAGGAGGAGCCTGAGGAGGCTGATGGCCCTGCAGCCCAGGGGGGTGAACGGTGGAGCGGAAGCTCCCGAAGGTGGCCGTAACCCCATGGTAAAAACCGCGCTGAAGCAGTGTGAGACGGGAGAGCAGCCCGCGGAAAAGACCCGCGCCAGGGAAGTTTGTGAGGAACTGAAGCCCGCGGAAAGGACCCGCGCCAGGGAAGTTCGTGAAGAACTGAAGCCCGCGGAAAGGACCCGCGCCAGGGAAGTTTGTGAGGAACTGCAGCCCGCGGAAAGGAACCACGTTGGAGCAGGGAACGAGAGAGGAATCTTCCCCCTGAGGAAAGAAGCGGCAACGACGATGTGTGGCGAGCTGACTCAACCCCCATCCCCGATTCCCCTGCGCTGCCGGGGGGAGGAGGTAGACAGCATCGGTAGTGAACTGAGCCGGGAAGGCGGGAGGGGTGGGGGGAGGTTGTTCTGATGTTTGGTTTCCCTTCCTAATACCCTTGTGGTTTGTTTCTGTCTTGATTTGTAGTAAATTAAATTGATTTTGTTTCTTCCCCAAGTTGAGCCTGTCTTTTGCCCGTGACCATAAGTGGGGAGTGATCCCTCCCAGTCCTTGTCTCGACCCACAAGCCTGCCTTTGTTTTTTTTCTCCTCATCCCAACGTAGCCAGGCGAGGGGGTGGGGGGTGAGTGAGCGGCTTCGTGGTGCTTTGTTACCGACTGAGCTGACCTGAAACCACGACACTGTCTTAGGTGTCCACCTCCCTCCAAAGCAGTCTCTAAGGTAATTAAAAATATGTGGATATGAAGCTATTACTTCAACCACTACCAAGTGCATAGGCACATAGAAACCTCATTGCTTTCTGAACCTAGGTCAAGTAGGGTCCTGGCATTTTTCTAGCTTAGTTTCTGGTCTGCCTGCGATACCTCTGTCCAACAATCAAACCCCATGGGAAAGAGCTTGACGTGTCCAGGGCACACCATGCCTGGAAGGAGAGCCCTGCACAGCACACAGTCCTGCTCTCTGTGGAGACAACGGGAAATGAAGATAAGGAAGCCTAGCCTTAGCCACTGGCAGCAGAAGTTGTAACAAAGTGCTAAAGGGCTCAAGTGAGCCACTAATGGCTGTCACTACATTTGACTTTAGTGTGGGACTACTTAAAAGAAGCTTCCTGAAAGAAATCTAAGCGTTTTTCTACTTACAGAAATTCTCTAGTTAATAAACTCATTTGCTGACAGCTATGGCTTTAGTTACACATACTTAAATACTGAAAGGGTTGTCTTTGAGGTTCTCCAGAAGTCTCAGGTATCCTATGCCTACTGGAGGAGACATACTCATGAATGCTTTTGCCAGTGGCAAGCCCTATCAGACTTCTGTGACTGATGAGACTTTCATCAAGTGTATTAAGAAGTAAAGCTTCAGTCCAGGGTCCTGGGACTGGTGAGTCCTGAAAACACAAGGCGTTCCTATCATCCCAGCATGATTAACTTGCTGTGCAAAAAACAGATCCAGCAGCCTTTGATCTTCAGAGATGACAGGGAAGAGCCTTTGAGGCAGCCAAATGCGTCTTTGTGCATTACCAGATTGCTACAGAGACAGGCAGATGGGTGGAGCAGCCTCCACGTTCCTACCATGCAAGCAGCCCAGTTCTGTGTTAAATTATAGCAGCACAGAAGAGTACATATGGCAAGTGGGAGAAGAGATCCCAAATTCAGCTGGGCAGCTGCTAGGTGGGACCACCCTGTTCATACACACATTGAAGAGACACTTGTTTTGCTACACTGAAGTTAGAATGAGCCAGTCACAGAAATGGCAGAACTGGACACTAAATATGCTCCTTCAAAGGGACCTTTCACTAGTACCTAGCTACATCCCACATTTGGAAGTATTTTAACACATCTGTGTGAATCTTTTGTCTTTAGGGAAAGTACAGCTCAACTGTAGCAAGAAATCAGATGCACAGATGATGAAAGTTACATTACTACAACATTAAAAATCTCTTACCTCACCAAATGCACCTCTTCCAATCACTTTTATAATTTCAAAGTCATCTCGATGCAGTTGCATTTCCTTTACCAATTTTGTAAATGGTCTTGCTGTTTAAGAAAAAAAAAATCAATTATGAAGAGAAACATTGTAAGCCAAAATAATCCATAAACCAGAGGTCAAAAGTACTCGTTAAAAAAATACTGTTGCACTGAGTATGCAACTATTATTAGAACTATAGAAGTAAAAAATATTAATTACGCTATTTAATTAACACTTGGATTTTTTTAAAAAGTCCAATCCTGTGATTGGTTCTGCCTTGCTGCCAGTGAGGAAAGAGCAAAGTAGTCTTTCAGAATGATTCCCCCGCACACACACACACTTTCTTTAGAGTTTTGTGAATTAGTGACCAACCATATGAAAGGGAGAGAGCTGATTCCTTATTGGTAAACCCTAGAGAAAAACTGTCCTACTCTTCAGTCACTGGAATAATTCTCTTCTTAAGCAGAGTTCAGCTTTACTTTTTATTATTTCAGCTAGTACCAGCTAAAGCTTTAACAACCCCCTCTCAAGAGATAGCTGTATCTACTCAATGGCAACGAAACCATTTTCTACAAGATCTGTGGCTAATTTAAGATTCTTTACTTTGAACTATCTTTTCTGTTAAGAAACATTCACCAGATCTCAAATAGACCAAGTATTGAAGGGCTGCAGCCTAAAAGATGTCCAGCAATTAACTAACCTACACTTACTTTGCTCTTGCGGTCCCACTGGATTCAAGACATTTCTCAAAATATCTGGTTGATAAATTCCACTGTACCTGCAGATCCTATCAATTTTCTCCTCTCCAGTTCCCATTCAGAATATTTTATTTATTTCTAGCGTATCACAGGATGAGGATTTCCGTTTAGATAAAACATCTGTTACAATTCACTGCTCTGAATATGAAGACTAAATCAATAAGGAAAAACAGTGGTGCAAGCTAAACTCCACAAGAGCAAGTATGGTGTCTACAAAGCAGCAGTTACCCTTCTAACTAAGCACAAAAAAGATTGCTCTTCTTCACCTCATCACAAACATCGTTAGACTAAAAAGACTGAAGTTTTTAACACGTGTTTTTCCCATTTGCAACTGAATAAAACATCACAGAACTACTACTTGTAATTCAGCTCAGACTCCTGTTTTACCTCACCTTACATTATGATTAAACTAATGAGTTATAAGCCAAACAGAATTCCTACAAGAAGGGTCACTGCCTTGATGATGTATTTCAGATGCTAACACAAACAAACAAAACTTTACAAACACACAGAAGATACGGAAGTCTGAACTGGAGATTACAGACTTCAGTGTGAAGTCTAACCAAGAAAGCCTGAATACCTCTCAGCAAAAATTCATACAACAGCTAATAAATGAAGAGATAGCTGTACTGAAGAATAGCCATGCTGCTTCTTTGTACTTAGGAGAGGTGTTATTGAAAAGGTTTCCTCCACAAGTAATAACCCTTTCACTGGATGTTTCTTGTGTATCTGAAGTACGAAATTTAAGAATGAGACTCTTACTAGATTTTCTGCCAGATTCCTCATTTCAGCTGGGCAGAAACGCCTACCACGTTCTCCCCCACCACAAGGCCATTGAGACTATCATCCCAAACCCTCAAACTGTTTCTAACAAACTTACCCAGTAAAACCAATTCAAACCAGTTGGAGACCTATACTAGTTTGATCAGACATCTATACAACTAAATACCACTGCCGATGGCTGTGATATATATCCATTATTTTGCCAGGTTCTCTTGCCTTCTTCCCTTCCCATCAATGCAGGACAGACTGAGGAAACACAACTACAGGTAAGAGATAAATATGAAACTTCTATTATGAAGTTATGGATCGCTATGACAGAATGCAGGTCATTAGACTAACTTTGCAGAACACCAGCTTCTGTTATTAAAATTCAAGGGGAAGGGAAATGAAATCTAGTAATTTTACTTCTGGGGGATACTAAATCAAGAATAATAATAATTTTTTTAAAGAAATAACCAATTTTAGCAATAATTTCAGTCAATAATCAGAATACCAAAATAATTGGTTTAAGTATTTATAAAAAACCCTGCTGCTGTGAATTGATCACAAGCAACTTTCAAAGCAAAAAGACACAAACTTACGCACGTTTAAGCTGTCTTGTACACTTAAAAAAGCCCACTGTTATTTCTTACATTTTTCTTGGTTGTTAACTGGTGACAAAATATTTTATTATTTTGTCTACAGTTTTCCTTGCTTTGAAGTGTATCAAACTTCACCTCACTAAAATTGGGATTGGTTTAGAAATGCATTAAGTTGTATTTAAGTGAGTGAATCCAATTAGTTTTATATTTTAAAAAGATAATAAATACTATGTATCAAGCAGAGCATGTACTTAAATT
>VYZV01022599.1:10643-28986 GCA_013401275.1 Pandion haliaetus
GCGGGTCTGTCTTGGAGCCGGCTGACATTGGCTCTGTTGGACAGAGGGGAAGCTTCCAGCAGCTTCTCACATAATCCATCCCTGTAGCTCTCCCGCTACCAAAACCTTGCCATGCAAACCCGATACAGGGATACAAAAGAAATGAGCTTGACCTTGGAATTGAGTAATTCCATTAATTCTATTCAAATGAATCCCTGTGTTTACTGTGTTAATCTTTCTGTCTTCCTATAACAAAACCTGCAGTTCTGCTCCTCTGACAATTCTGTTGTGGTTTTTATCCATTTTCATGTTGAAAATATCTCCATAACTTCCCCTCATTCTCTCATGGTATCTATAGATATCCAGCAACATATGTGAGGGTATAACAGAAGATACTATCAAAAGCCTATGGAAAACTCAAAGTCTTAAACACTTGCTGCTTGACCACTGTACTTCTTTGATGTGCACTATGGGAATAAGCTATAAATTTGTCTTCTAGCAGATGTTCCCAATGAAAAAGAAAGTACTAATTACTGCTATCTTTACAATTTAAAATGCATTTTTTTGGGCTTCCTGTCAAAGATATTTTTCATGTGTCTTGGATGTATGGCTTTGAGTTAGGTATAAGAATATCTGTGTGGAATCAAAATCAGCTATGATTTGACAATACAAAATTAACTAAAAAATATGCGTACCATCTAGGTTTGAGACAACTAGCTAGAATATCTAGGTGGAGCAAGCAAATAATAGTACAGATGAAATAAAAATACCGGTTAAAAATCTTTTCAGGACAAAATTTTAACTTTGACTAATTCAACCTTGATACAAAAAAATGTCTGTTTTGGGAGAAATTCAGTATAAAATACCTTGAGTACTGTGTCTAGTTTTGGGCCCCTCACTACAGGAAAGACATTGAGGCACTGGACCATGTCCAGAGAAGGGCAACGAAGCTGGTGAGGGGCCTGGAGCACAAGTCTGATGAGGAATGGCTGAGGGAACTGGGTTTGTTTAGCCTGGAGAGAAGGAGCCTGAGGGGAGACCTTCTCACTCTCTACACTACCTGAAAGGAGGTTGTAGTGAGGTGGGTGCTGGTCTCTTCTCTCAGGTGGCTGGTGATAAGGTGAGAGGAAATGGCCTCAAGTTGGAGCAGGGGAGGTTTAGATTGGATATTAGGAAGAATTTCTTTAGTGAAAGGGTTTTTAGGCATTGGAACAGGCTGCCTAGGGAAGTGGCTGAGTCACCATCCCTGAAGGTATTAAAAAAGCACGTTCGCAAGGCACTTCAGGACATGGTTTAGTGGACATGGTTGATGGTTGGACTTGGTGATCTTAAAGGTCTTTTCCAACCTAAATGATTCTATGATTCTATGTAGGATCTCAGTGAAAATGCTTTGGGCTTTGTTGAAAACTCCGTAAATTTCTTTTTTTTTTTTCTCTAAAAGTTTATATTTTCAATAGAAAAATAAACCTGACATTCTCTATTACATGTAAACGTTCTCTCTCCCATAGTGCATAAAATGGGAAACACAGTAGGAAGTACAGCTATCTGTGGAAAAGAGAAAAGTTTTGTAAACTTAAAATTAAGATAAAGCTTTATCAATTAAAAAGAAATGTGCTTTTTTCTTCAACATTTTTTCCCTCAGAAAACACGAACTTCATTAGCTGTCATCTGACACCAGAAAATGGGACCTGAGAGCTAGCAAGATTAAATGTTTAGAATGCTTCCATGAGAAGCAAGAATCAACACTATTTATTTTCCCTTTATTTCTACAAAACTTCAATTTTTGCCATTGATAGTTCTTTAGTGTGTAGTTCTTTTTCATTTTCAAAACTTATCCGCAAAAAGAATGTTGACACCCACTTTCATTTTCAAGAAAACCATTAATAAATACCACTTGCTTTAAAGGTTTGGTTTGTAACAAAGAGAAAGTAACATTCAGAAGCACAATCTAGTTTCATTTTACTCTTTTGAAAAACTAGTCTCAGTGGAAACTTGAACTGAAGAAAATATGGCAGTTCCTACCTGCCACTACTAATCCAGTATTTTGAATACTAGCAATCAGTTGATTGAGAAAGAACTCCATAGAATATCTGAATTATTATTTATGCTTACAATAAGTAACAAAACACTCTAAACCAGTACAGAACCCTTTCTTTTTCTCCCCATCTCCTTGTTTGTCTCCACAGAAAAGCTCTAATCAGCTCTGCAAACACTTTTTCAACACACCTTATGTGCTCCCTGGAGCCACTCTTTGAAGCTTCTACTGGACCTTCCCTGTCCCTCCCTCATTTCAAATTTCTGGGGAAAAAAACAACCAGAAGATTGTGTGGACTGACATTTTTTTCACTGGGAAGAGACCTGTTACTTCCCAGATGAAGGGTTGCGGGGCTTTTGATGATGTTTCACTGCAGAGGGCTGTCAGCACTTCAAGAAAGTGAAACCATGAAAGGAAGATGAGTTGACATTGGATGACTTTAGTATAGTGTCCTCAAGATGGGAAAGCTAGAGAAGCTATTGTAGTATGTTGTCTGAGCACTAGAAGAATGGCTGGACTGGGACAGGAGATGTGGCAGCTGGGCTTGATTCTGGAAACGACTGGACTGGGTGGCTCAGACTACAAGTATCGCAAGCCAGATATCAGTAAGTTAGCAAAATGTTCAAGCAGCAGAATATCACCAAAGAGTTGTTTCACACATTGCAGAGCACAGAGTGCTCTAAAGTAGTCTATTGCCACTATTAACCACAAGACTTACTTCATTGGAAACTGCAGTATTGAGTTCTTGCTGAGGAATGTGTATGTACATCTTGCAATACTCTGTTTCGCCGAGGTTATTGAAAGCCTTGTGTCAGCCATAAGCCCATTACCTTGTGATGCATGCTTATTGTATAAGTAGTTAATAACATGGGCTAAGCCTACATGGGAGGAAGCTGCAAATCACTGCTCTTCAAATCACATGTACAATTTATGGTATATAAATGTCCCTTCAAAGGTGCATATAAACCATGGAAACTGGTCCCTATGGCTGTTTCTAACTGACCTATGGGAAGAATTTAAATGCAGTGTGTGAACAGTAGTCAGACTCCATGGCAGCATGAGATCCAGCAAGCATTTTCTCCATTGTATTATCCCCTGCTGTGGATGGAAAACAACTTGGCAACACAAGTTCTAAATTCAGATTACTAGAGAGCAAATATCCTCAATGTGCAGACCAACAGACCAGCCAAAACATAGCCTTATAAGCCAATAACCATCAACTGCATACCTTTGCAGAGACTGTACTGGAAATTATATGGGTGGCACAGTGTGGCTAAGCCAGTTGATGCAGGCAGATGTTCTCAGTTATAACTATAAGGCTCTGGATTGGTTGAAAAGAAGCCAAAGATAGGTAAAAAAGTATTTTTACTAAAAAATGTAAGATATTTATTTTCCCCTATCACAGAGCACATTTATTTCATACTATCAGTGCCTAATCTTTCAGAGAATATATTATTTTAATTTCCAATATTACCAATCTAAGACCATTTCATTTTCCTGCTCACTTTTAATAAACTGTTGCCTCCTAGTGCTGCACATATCCTGAACACCTACATACTAGGTGGAGAGAGAAAAAGTTGCATCAGTTATGTCTGCTGCCTGATCTGAAATTGCCTTGCTCCTTTTTGGAACACTCCTGCAATGCCAAACAGCCAAGTGGTGGTACCACAGGCGCAGGTTCACATTTGCCTTTCATGCACCCTACCCTGCTTGAGAGCAGTGGGGTGGATCCTCTTCTGGGGAAGCTCTGATAAGAGTCCTAACAGAAGGAAAAAGAAGTTTATTCAAAGAAGAAAAATCTTGTCTAAATCATAGCAGGTATAGGTATTTTAATAAAAAGTGCAAAAATTGTGTTCTAATTTCTACTTGATTAAAGAACAGTAATTCTTCTGAGTATTAAACTAGTATATTGCATGGAAATTTTACAGCTCTTTTCTAAAGTCCTGTCATGTTTATGCTAGCAATTCTTGTTTCTTTGCATACACACTAGCGTAATCAAATAGTCTGGGGACTTTGAAGATCTCACTTCAGGTTATTTTCTCAGGAAGTCAACCTGTTTTTTCGTGTTTAAGTCCTTATGCAGGACTACTGATAATAACAAAATTCTGTGTCTCATAAACATGAATTTATGTTTTCAACACTTCACTGAATAAGAGAATATTCCATTTTAGAAACATGAAATTAAGAACCACAAGATCATTTTTTTAATGCAAATATGTATTGCTTCATTCAGTACTGCAACTCTAGTAAGTCCTTAAGCTCTTAAGGAGTATTTTAATATTTAAAAATAAAGACTGATGTTTAATGGGATTTCAAAAGTCTCCCCAAAATCAAGGATAATTAGAAACAGAGTGCAATACTACCAGAATGAATTTATAGTTTAAAATTCCTAATGGTCAGAAATCTTGTGCCAAAAGTGTTACATAACCAAGCCCTGTTTCCAGATTTAAAGCTTCAGGGCACGCTGAAAGTTTATGATTGTGTGCCTACAGAAGGGCAGGTGTAGGCCTCTCTACCACATGAACTTCTCAGATAAAAGATATCCTTCCTCCTTCCTGTGTGTCTTCATTTGGTCACTAAGCAACTAATAGATACCAGTAATTAAACAAATATCTATATATATATATGTATGTGTCTTGTTTTGATCCACTAGGATCCTTTTCAGCCACTGGCTATTTAACAGAACTGCAGATTTAGGAGAAGAATAATTAGCTCAAATAATGTGCTCTTCTGCTTGCCCACAAACCATAAAATGTAATGCAGTTAGTAAAATATCAACTGCCAAAACCTGTGATTGAGATAAGGGTTTTTCCTGGTTTCAGCTGGGATAGAGTTAATTTCCTTTCTAGTAGCTGGTATAGTGTTATGTTTTGGATTCAGTATAAGAAGAATGTCAATAACACACTGATGTGTTCAGTTGTTGCCAAGTAGTGTTTAGACTAAGTGAAGGATTTTTCAGCTTCTCATGCCCAGCCAGCAAGAAGGCTGGAGGGGCACAAGAAGCTGGGAGGGGACACAGCCAGGACAGCTGACCCAAACTGGCCAAAGGGATATTCCATACCATGTGATGTCGTGCCCAGTATATAAACTGGGGGGAGTGGGGCTGGGGGGGGTGCATCGGTGCTCGGGAACTAACTGGGCATTGGTCAGCGAGTGGTGAGCAATTGCATTGTGCATCACTTGTTTTGTATATTCCAATTCTTTTATTATTATTATTGACATCTTATTATTGTTACTATTATAATTATTATTTTTTCCCTTTCTGTTCTATTACACTGTTCTTATCTCAACCCATGAGTTTTACTTTTTTTTTTTTCCAATTCNCATCCCATTGGTGGGTGGGGAGTGAATGAGCAACTGCATGGTGCCTAGTTGCTGGCTGGGGTTAAACCATGATAGGTTATAGTTTGGGGAGTCATAAATGCTTCATTCAGTTGTGAAGTTCATGATGCAGAAGTTATGGAGAAGACAGGCGGTAGGCAGAATTTGCTCTAAATCATATCCAATGTGCCTTAAGAAAAGTAACCTTTGCATTTCTGTAAAGATACTAATCTGTATCTCTGTTTTCACTTTTTACTTTAAGACAACTTTAAACTGTCCTAAGTTAAAACACTTATCACAGGATGTCTCATGCACCCTGATCCCCAGCCTCATATATTTGGAGTAGCAGGGATTGCCTTGTTTCAGCAGCATCCTGAGGATTTTGATGCAAAGAAATTGAACTGGGATTTGATACAGCTAACCAATAGTTTGCCCCAGCCTAAATAAGTGTGTTTTGGTGCAATTGTTATTTTACCAAAAATGGGGTTCATCTCAGCTGTCTAAAATGGTAGTTGTCTCATATAGCCCTGTACATATGAGTTTTGACTACTTGCCATTTTGTCTATTCATACAGTATCAGAGCAAATTCTTTACATGATAAAGTGCAGATGAACTAAAAAATAGGAGCAGAAAAAAAATACGCTCACCAAGAAAGATCTTCAGTGTGGCAGCAGTTTAATTTCTATTGACAAATGTAGAAAAGGCTCCTCTTTTTGAATTTTCTGTCAGCCTAGCGGGCTTACTTTTGCAGCCTTCTTCAGGGAATCACAGTCAGTTCTGATTTTCTTATACTTAAGAAAAAGCTTTTTGAAATCACCACTACTTCAGAATCTTTTTTGCATAAGATTTAACTCCTTTGATTAAATACCAGTAATTAATTAATCTGGTTTGTCTAAACAATCAATGAAAATATATTCATGAGAACATTGGAGATTGTAAACATGAGGTATAGACAATGAAAAAAGTCTCCATGGAGCCACACTTCGTTCAGCTACAGTTCAAGCCCCTGTCCTACCTCCTGCCTTCCTTCTCCCTTCGCTGCTCTTAGGCATATGCGGAGTGCAAGACCCTGCTCCAGCTGCCCCATTCTGCCCTTAGTGAAAACGCTGTGAACCTCCACTGGGCCCATGGTGTGCTACAATTTCATAACTGTGAGGTATTGAAACGAACTGCAGGAGAATCACTTCCCTATAGACAAAGGTGTAGACAGCGTAGAGACAGACTGCTCGTCCTGAAGTTAGGCGTGGTGTAGTCAGCCTAAGCAGGACCAGTCAGCTAGGGGAGGGGGTGGTGGAAGGAAACTACGCTCTCATCATCACCATGTCTTTCTGACTCTTGACAAGTGCAGTAATGTTTGAAAGTTGTTCTTAGCTTCTAAAGGTTAGGGAAGATTGGAGGATTACCTCACAAAAGAATAAGGTAGTGGAATAAAGTACTGTAACACTTTTCATGAACCAGACCCACATGTTTTTTGATGACACATTCTTCACTGGAAGCTATTTTTTTAATCTTTGTAGATATCTTTTGGTTTGTAATGGACTATTTTAACATTAAAAGTTGTTCAATAAAAAAAAATCAGTTAAATTTAAAAATAAATAGGCTGTGGCTTCCAGAAATATTTTTTTCAAATCAGTTTTGCTTTTTTTTTTCTTTCTTTTTTTCTCAATACTTAAAAATTTGGGGGGAGAAAAAGCCATGTAACATATCTGATATTTTTCACCAGGTGATATTTTAAATCTTATTTCCACTTTTGCTTTATCTCTTCTGTACAGTATATCAGCTTCCCATGTCCAGACAAAAAACTTCTACCCCTAATAAACTTTCTTCTTCACCAGTTTTTTACACCGTATTTACAGTTAAAATGCACTTTGCGTTTTGATGAAGTTCTGGGTAAATTACTAGAAGTTAATTCCCTCACAGCCCTTTCCTACACTGTCTGCCAGGCCATACTCCTAATTGAGTTTTATGTTCCTAAGGAGTGGATTTAAACATGTCACATCTCTATTATACACTTTCTTTTAACTCTGAATCACTCTGGCCTCAATTTGCAGCAGATAGTCCCTCCGAAAGATGATTGAGAAAGGATATTACTAGAGATAAAAATTGCTGTCTCGTGCTCCAGCAAAAGAGAAGAAAACTCTTGTGACTGCCAACCAGGGAAAGGACTCAGACTTCCAGCTTAATTTCAGAATTACCTAATACAAAATACGCATTTGAGTGGTTACTGGCACTGAATACCTAATCATCAGTAATGCTGTAACATGTAGATGTCTTCATATACGGTGCACCACTGCTTACACTGTGTATTCTGATCATATAGCATCATAGAATGGTTTGGGTTAGAAGGGACCTTAAAGATCATCTAGTTCCAACACCCCTGCCATGGGCAGGAGCACCTTCCACTAGACCAGGTTGCTCAAAGCCCCATCCAACCTGGCCTTGAACACTTCCAGGGATGGGGCATCCACAACCTCTCTGGGAAACCTGTTCCAGTGTCTCACCACCCTCACAGTAGAGAATTTCGTCCTAGTATCTAATCTAATTCTACCCTCTTTCAGTTGAAAACCATTTCCCCTCGTCCCTCCCCATCTTTCCTATAGGTACCCTTTAAGTACTGGAAGGCTGCTATGAGGTCTCCCCAGAGCCTTCTCTGCTCCAAGCTGAACAACCCCAACTCTCTCAACCTGTCTTTATATGAGAGGTGCTCCAGCCCCACGATCATCTTTGTGACCCTCTTCTGGACCCACTTGAGCAGGTCCATGTCCTTCTTTTGTTGGGGGTCCAAGACCTGAACATAGTACTCCAGGTATTCTCTTGTGTCCTCCCATGCTTTACAAAATCAGAAGTCTCAGCTTTTAATAGATACTGTTCTTTGCTAGCTTTTTAATTCATTTGCAAACCATTTAGTTTACTCTTTATTATTACTGGAACAAATATGTGCTTTTATTTTCCCCTAGTGATGACTTCAGTACTACAAAGAAAGAAACCCTATCCAGTTGACTTTGGAAGTTTTCTATAATGCCATTTTCAGTCTAGAGTTTTCACTGAGATGGTGGTCCCATTCTCTTGGGCACTCTACAAATTCAAAGTAAGTTTTCAGAACTTCTCCAGGGTATAGTCTGAATAATTCAGTACTATCCCCTTCAATTCTGCCAGAACTAACTTCTTAGCTGTTCCTGAGAGTTAGCTATTTCTTAGTTGTTAGTTAGAGTTCAATGAGAGTTTATAGGAGCTCTGTATTTCTGCAACTGGTTTAGCTTCCTGAACATAGAATCTATTTGTAATTAAGTATAGAAAGTGCAAGTTTGGCTCTATTGTTTATTAAAAATATTCATGTCAAACTCACCATTTTTAAGCAATAACTAAAGCCCAAATATGTTCACAAAACCATACATGATGCCTACACAGCAGTAGCAGTGAGGCTGTAACATCTGATGACATAATGGACTGTCAAGATTAATGAAGGTGATTTATTCTTCATTTTTTTTTTGACTAGATCCTGTAATTGCTAGATCATATGGAATTGTACATTTCCTTCTGAGTGATCATTTCCATATATAAAGGCCTAGCTAAATATTTTAAAAGCAAACTGCTCCTTTTGTATTCACTTAAATACACCAGTAAAGTATTTACAGGAATGCAGGAATGGAAAGAGCCTTAGGAATTCTTCTGGTCCCCACTAAATCTACTGATAAATTTTCAAAAAAAGAACCTTTCATGGTTCAAAACCTTCTAATTCCTAGCATAAAATTATCCACGGCTACTTTTCAGCCATTTAGGATCAAGTATTTCAGATGTGCTTTTAACTTAAAACATAGAAACCTTTTTCTTTCCTTTCCCTGATGCTCTTCCTTATTGATGTTTTTAAAGAGTCCATAACAACAGCTGGTATTGGAATTCCTCAAGCATTAGATCTCACTTTCTTACCTGCTACATGGCCATACACCTTTTCCAGTTCACATTTACATGCAAGGTATAGAGGAGTATTGAGTGCAGGGCTCAGGCTGATAGATGTGTAGGCTCTATCACGTGCCCAAATGTGCACTGATCCTATAGTCAGATACAGACTTCACATGCCAGCAATCTTCCCTGTGATCTGACCCACAGATGTATCTCATCTTCCCATATGCCCATATCCGGGAGACAGCAGGCAGCAGAAAGTTGGTTGGGTCCTGTAGAATAACCATACAGTCTGCAGCCTATTCTCCACCCCTCAAGCCAGCAATGTGTGGGGCTTATACATTTTGCTGGCTGGCTGTGGCTCTCCAGCATGTGATTAACTGACAGCCTCTGCTATAAAACTGGAGAGGTTCTGCCAGACCATGAAAGCTTTGAGCCCATGCACACACCACAACCCAGTCAGCACACCGATAAGGCTATGTCCATCCACACGAAACAGCAGAAGAGGAATAATTGCTGGCCTCCTCTATTTGTTCATTAATTCCCTGGTTACTGCATGCTTAGGCACAATGTGAAAGACCATAGCTAAAGTACTCCTCTTCTACCTGCAGTAATTTGAACCATAATTTCTCAGTTCCCAGAAAAAATGTCTTAGTTATTGAGTAACGCTGTTCTAGAAAGGGAATTTCTAAACTTTTGCATGTTTTACACAGAATAACTCACTATCCACTGAACAAAAGAAAGAATATATAGGCTAACAGCACACTCGGCTGGGATGGTAGAAAACTTAGGTTTCAAACCTTGCTTCAAAGAGTATTGGAGTATTTCATGGAATTAATGTTTTGAAGCAGAGACTGGAATTCAGGTCTCCCTTTGCCCTTACTTGGTCAGACTACAGCAACATGACATCTCCATATTATCTTGTAAAGTGAAAGGTAACAGCTTTCTCTGTCTCTGAGAGATCTCCAGGACATCTGTGTGACTTGTACCTCCTCCCCATGGCCCATGCAGTTCCTTCTCTTCCACTCACTGTAATTGTAACTAGTCACACACACACAGACACACACACAAGCCCAGTCTATCAGACCCCTATAATCAGCTGTCCTCTTCAAAAAAGTTACGCTTTGTATTACTTTGGTTTGTTCCATCACTCCATTGTCCTGGATAATTAAATTTGAGTGTATTGGGTGGTAAGTGATGGACACTAGTACCACTGGGCTGAGTGATGTTACTGTGTCTTTAAAGATACACTGAAAGACGGGACTTTGAATTTCCATTTCCCCAAGTATTGTTGGTTTCTGTAACACTTCTAATGTCATTTAAAATAATAGCAAGTTAATGAGCTGTTAGGCTTACACAGTGACTTTACAATACTGAGAATATATCCCTCACAGAAGTATATGGAAAATGATCCACTAAAGCATGACATAACCTTTGGAACAGTTACAATCTGCTACATATTTATGATGATTTTCATTTTTATAAATATTTACAGAAATTTAAAATAACGTGGCAGACAAATAACTTCTCTGAAACAATTGTATTGCTTTCTGAGGATCAATTTAAACTTGTTCCAGGGTACCAGTTGGCACTACGTTTTTTTAAATATTGTTTCTTTCATGCAGTGATCTGAATTTTTGGCATAGGTCTCTAGAATCAAGGCCAATTCTTACTTAACTGACTATGTAAGTAATACATATATGTATTTTTTATACTCTGTGTTTGTATGTATATTTTGTGTATATGGATAGATGTGAGACAGACACATTTTCTTTTTAATTGAGAAATATCTTCTCTGTCATCATCTTTCATTGCTACAACCTATGAAGGAGAACCATCTTAGTGAGAAATTAGTCCAATTTTTTTATGTGACCAGTTTTAGTCCAGTTTCTCAAGTCATGTAGCAACAACAAATCAGAACTTGGTTTCTACTCTTCTTTTGGCCTATTACTGCCTCTGATATCATTGGCATTGCAATGATCAGTTGATTAGGGTTTTTTTTAATGTGGAAATCTGAGGTGTAACTTTCTAATTTCATTATTGTTACTGTGCTCTGGCCATCTTTTATTTTGTGTTTTGTCAGTCTAGTCTTATCCATTGCTTTGAAGGCATCACTAGATTTTATTATAATGGCTAACTGTGGAATCAATGGTACATAACAGCAGATTTCCCTTCAGTTTGTTTTTCTAACATTTCTTAGTAACTATATGTTAACTAGAGATAAAATTATTTTGAGGCAATCTGTGGCCCTATATGCGTATCAAATATCTGAACTGATATAGCTGAGCCTTCAGGTCTAGTGGCTTTTTGTTTTCAGATACATTATTTCAGTCTTTCTAAATCTGAAGTAACTTTCCTTATTGGCTGTGCGACTTCATTTCCAGTCACATTGTTGTGAGACAGCAGGCTGCTGAGGTAGTAGAATTTGCCTATAGATTTAAATGTCTCATTGTTACTGCATACCAACTCAACAAGTTTTCCATAGGGGAAGGGTGAAATGCAATCTCTGTTTTCTTCACGCTGATTTTCTGGCTGAACCATAATCAAAACTGTCAGTAGTAATGTGCTGTTCTTCTTCTGATACACTTGCATCCAGCATGCATTCGGGTCATCAAAGACAAGGCAGGGACCACTTGCTGCATGGCCTGAGATTTAGAACGAAGTCTAGGCAGATTGAGAATTCTACCAATTATATTATACTGAGTGAGAATGAGTTTATACATATTGTACAGCACCCCAGACTTAAACTGCCAAGAATCACATATATTGCATTATCTGACAAAAATACAAGGTGAAGGAACAATGAAGTATACAGAAAATCCAACCTTTAAGAACTTAATTTCAGGTCTTTAAAATAATCTTTGTTTTATTATTTTTTGGGTGATGTAAACAATTAAATTGCACAACAATTCATAAAGTATTTTCAAGAAGAAAATAATTTCAATAATATTTTTAAAAGTGAGAAAATTCTCATAAATTCTGCTTTTGTGATTCAGAAAATGTGACCATTTTCTTACTGTTTTAACTGAATGTTTGTTTTAATTATTTTTTTTATTGAAGTAAATCTTGGTGTTAACACATTTTAAATGTTGATATGTTGAGGTTAAAAAAATTAGCCCAAATTATGAAACAATTTTCAATAACAAATATGAGAAAATATGTAGAATACTAACGTTATGAATACATGAAGTTCTTCAAAATGATACTAAAGAAGGGGTATTATAGAGTTATACTTCCAATTCATTCAAGACAACATATGAAATAAGCTACAGATGCGTAAGGCTCCACACACTAGCACACAGTCCTCGTCCTTAACATCCCCTTGCTTATGGCTTTGCTTCCTTGCCTGTACTATTAGCACCGTAAAAAAAGTTGATGAAAGCTTCTGAATAGTACATGTTACTGCCTGTTTGTCCTGCAATTTTACTGAATGGTGGAATGCCAAATGCCAATGAGATGATATCTTTATGTCATCTAGGAAAGCTGATTTTCGTTGTAAGCTGGTGTTACTACCTTCTGCTTTAAGCACCACAGTCAAAACTAAAATAATTGTATACAGAATTGCATTTTTTCCAAGAAATTAAAAACTTCAGATAAATATTTCAGAGGTACCTAACCAACAGTTAAAATTACTTGAGAATTTGCCAATCAGAAGATAAAACTCAGTCAGACCCAAAATCGTTAGGATCCTTTTGAAAAACAGTCCAAATTAATAAAAGATGTTGCTAGCAAAAATAAATACTAAAGCCTGGAACCTAGAAAAAAATCCAGTTTACCTGTACAATAGATAACCCACCCATTTCAGTGAGTCTCTATTAAACTATCTTTGAAAGAGGTAAGTATGATTATATATATAGAATATTTTTCTTCCCCAAATCAGAGCTTAAGTGTACTGGAAAACATTCCATGACATCTTCTACATTTATTTATTTGTATGAATTGATTCAGGACATGGTAGGCACTTCAGCACATGGTTTAGTGGGCATGATTGACAGTTGGAATCTATGATCATAAATGTCTTTTCCAACCTAAAATAGTCTATGATTCTATGATTCTTTGCTGCCTATATAAAGACAGCAAATACTTTATTTAAACTATCTGTTATTCAGAAACAAGAAAATTAGAAGGATGGTTTATTTTCAAAATCACAAGCTGGACATGCCTGCAGTGATATTGTTGTCCCACAAATGGGGTGTGTTTACCTGGTGTGCAAGCCAAAAACAGTCGAGGTATTTTCAGACTAGTTTCATTGATGCGCATGAATGGGTGCCTGTCTCAAGACAGCACACCTTTGTCTCAAAAATCCTCATGTTTATACACTTAACTAATACATATTAATTGTTATTTTCCTTAATGATTGGTTCTTTCTTCTTCGCCCCTCATGTAAATTACTGCGCAGACTGTCTTTTTCCTTCATTGTCTTCTTTTGAGTAGGTGGTATAATTTGAGAAGGTGGTCAATGAGTTGGTGGTTGTCATCTCCCCTGTAGGAATTACCTTTTGCCTACTTCTTCTCTAATCTTGGCAGTTCAAGCGGTTCTTCAAGGTTTATTGACCAGACCACAATCCATTATTGACCAGACCGCAATCCGTCACCTTTTCTGAGATAAACATAAAGCTCCATTGTCTAGTAGTACCTAAAGCCTAAATCATGTCTGGCTATTGTTTTCCTATTTTAGATATTAACTGATGGCGGCTGTACATAGGAATTTAGCAGCTCCCTTGTTATTTCCATCATATTAAACATAATAATTGGTAACAATATTATTTAAACAGTAAAATGCCTATTTCCAAAATAATGGCTGATAGGGTTTGTTGTCTGAGCTGTGATATATGTCGCCCTCTTGAAATAGAGGTCACCTTCCTTTAAAAGGTAGGCAAGTATCTCCTTTTGAAGAACTGAGCCTTAGTATTCTGAATGTTTATTGTAAACTTTTGAGAGAAGAGCCTTTATTAAAGTCATGTTGAGTCAACAATTCATGTTCTACACATAACAGATTTTTCTTCACTTGAAGTTACTTACAGAATGGTTTTTTTACTGGACAGCATATTTAGAGTAAACACAAAAGCAAATATTTTATAGCTAGAGATACCTCAAAGCTATGGTTAATGAAATGAAAATAAAAAGTTCTGATTTCTCAGTAGAGGCAATAGAACATCATATGAAGAGCCTGGACTGCTGAGGTGCCAATGGGACAGTATAATCCTTTTAACAACTTTGGAAGAAGCATTTGAAAAGGATCACATTTTTATAGAGAAACACCTCTTTTATGTAAATGTTGACATAGCCATTCTTGTACTGTCAGGGAGATGCTGCATCATTTGTCACTTGATAGTTCATTGCAAAGGAAAACGGAACGTCAATTTATTTGTTAAGAGAGAGTATGTTGGGGTGTGCTGGTAGCTAAAGAGCTTTTTATGTTAGAGTGAAATATAATAGAGTGATCACTTATATGGATAAAAAATTACTTTGCAAGAATCATTTCCCATAGGTGTTGGTATACTTGTTCCCATTCATACTGAGCAGTGTGGACGATCAGTTCAAAGGACAAGAATTAAAATATATTCTTTGGGTTTTTTTCACTGTGCTGCTTCATAGAAAAGACATTCACGCCCTTCTGAGCTGCCACTCAGCAGCACATGAAGAATGTTACAGCTTGTGCAAGTGTCAATTAAAGATAATTACAACCTCAGTGACCTGTCTTGCTACTAAAACACTTAGCAGACTTTATTCTTTCTTTACAACATGGAGACTGGTGGCACAATCCTGATCCCAGTGACACTATCATAAATCAGGAGACACTGCACTGAAGCCAGCTGAGTTACACTCTCATAAATACAATGTAAGGCAGGAAAGGAAATCAGACCCTTTGCTTATATGTTGGTTCTGATTTTGCAAATCTTTTATTTTTGTATCCTACTTTTGAGAGTATTCAAATACAATGATAATTGGAGATAAGTCAGCCAATAGATGTAATGAGATTGCATTGTTCTTCACGCCAGACAGTGAGAAAAAAATTAACAGGAGATAATCCTGTCAGAAATACTTGTATTTTCCAAGCATAAGAACATTAAACAAATACCTCTACTCCTATCATCTGAAGTTGTCCTGAGCTCTGGCTTGTGCTTGAGCTTTCAGCAGTGCCACAGTGCACATGTCCTGTTGTTCCATGGCCTCAGGAGCCAGGACTTTCTATGAAAGTAACAAACTAAATTTTCACTTAGTTTGGGTCCTGTACTTCAGTGAATGATTTCAGTACCCAATTCAGACATCTACGATCAAAAATGTGTCCTAGTTTCATTCTTTATTCTTTGCAAGTCTGTCACAGATTTCCAGTTCTCTCTTCCAGTCCTACTACCAATGCCTCATGGTTTAAAATTTGCCATGCAGCAGGCAGTCCTTTCCCCAAATCAGCAAGCAACCATGTTCGCTGCCATTCTTAGATTCAGGCAGTTCATTTGGTATTTCTCTGCGTGAAACCCAGAGGATGGTTTTTTTCACTATAAATTAAAACAAGGGAATTCCCCAGCAGGTATGGTATAGTTCCTGTGAACGCTAACTGCCTGTCATTATTAGCATGCCCATTATATTAACCACTGCATTTCTTCACATTTGCATTTCAGACAGATATAACTTCTTTAACTGGAAGTATAATGCTCAGAAGATTATTTTAGAGGAGCCATTTGGGCTTCCTTTGCCATTTAACATACATATTTGTGAAAATTGCCCTTGTATTACTAAAAAATAAATATAATAAAATGAAGGACATTACCAGATTCATGTAGTCTTGTATATGTATTTACATCTTCCTCCATCAGCATTTGCTATTATGTTTTGCAAACTAATAGGTAGGGAACTTAATTTACACAGTTCTGTCATATAAGCATGCAGGTATCTCTGGCAAGTGGCTCTGAGCATTTTCACACTTCCATTGATTTCACTTTTCTGCAAGCCCAAGCTCTGGATAATGAAAATGCCCCACAACTAGAAGACACCATACAGGACTGCCAAAGATTCATTGTATAATGTTGTCTAGTTTTAGAATTAGTAATAGAGCAGTGTACCGTAACAGCTAAAGGCTACAAACTGGAGAACCTCAATTCCTGAATCTTTTATATGCCTCTGAATCTCCCTTTTGGTTTTGGTTATGTCATTTTAAGATCCGATTGCCTAGTTTCCTGCCATCCAGGAACCTTTTTGTGCTTGGCTTTATATTCCTGTGACCTCATTTTCACACACTGTAACTGACTTCCCACTGACTTTGATCTGAGTTACAGGCCATTAGTACCACAGAAAATCTGGAAATGCACACTGTGAGCAACATTTCTGAAGTCAGTGGACATTCAGTTATTAACCTTTCTGAGCTCATGCAACAGTTTCTTTGGGTAAAAGCAGGATACGGTCTACCTCATATGAATATTACACAGATCAATTAATATTGTAGGCACTTGGAAGATTATAAGGAGGCATTTATGGCTATCACAGATAATATACCCATGTAGTAACAACTAAGCGATTTAAAAATTATTTATAAAACCTTCCCTTGCAAAGTGCAGCAGTTCAAGTACCCTTCAGACTCACCATCATAGCTTGCTGCTCAACATTTCTGGCATCAAAGAAAGTCACAGCTTAATACTTTAGCCCTCTTATAGAAGTATTTATATTTATGAGTACAAGGTGAAAATGAGATTTTTTTTTCTAGGTAATGGCCACTTCTTGATGCTGAATTGGCAACCTGGATAGTTGTATATGTGACAGGAACATAAAAAAAAATAAAGCCAGGCATGCCTGCTGTTAAAACAGTCTGGCTATGGTTTTCTAAAGTGAGGCAGCCAGGGTTCATATTAAATATGCATTTTAAGCCCAGGGTTTCTGGTTCTTTTCCTAATTCTGGCATTGAATCATTCTGGGGCTACGACTCCATAACTGGTCACAGGAGTTATTCACTAAAATGTGACTCACTGCATCTGCAAAACCCTTTTGGGATATTTCAGTGGAAGGCACCGGAAAAAGACATAAAATTACTATGAAGCATCACACACATTTTCTACAAGATTCTAAGCTGAAACTCTAAAATGTTGGCTCAGACTTCAGTCAAAGCATCAAATTTGGCTACAGAAAGTTTGTAGGAGGAGGGTTACAGTTAGCTGTTAGATGACAAGTTCAGGAAAGCAACTAAAGAGAACAAAAAATCTTTAAAAATTGGCTTTTCAATGTTGTCTCTCTAGTTGGCAGTTCTTCACAAACTGCTCCAGCATGGTGCCCACCAAAGCCGCTCTGTCAATCCCCTCCTCAGCTGGACAGGGGAGAGAAAATAGAATGAAAGGCTCGTGGGTCGAGATAAGGACAGGGAGAGATCACTCAAACAATTACTGTCACAGGCAAAACAGACTTGATTCGAGGAAAATTAATTTAATTTATTACCAATCAAACCAGAGTAGGATAATGAGAAATAAAACCAAATCTTAAAACACCTTCCCCTGACCCCTCCCTTCTCCCTGGGCACTGCTTCACTCCCAAATTCTCTACGTCCTCCCCCCAGCAGCACAGGGGGACGGTGAATGGGGGTTGCAATCAGTTCATCATACGTTGTCTCTGCCCCTTCATCCTACTCAGGGGGAGGACTCCTCACACTCTTCCCCTGCTCCAGCATGGTGTTCCTCCCATGGGAGACAGTTCTCCACTAACTTCTCTGCCATGGGTCCTTCCTGTGGGCTACAGTTCTTCACAAACTGCTCCAGTGTGTGTCCCTTCCACGGGCTGCAGTCCTTCAGGCACAGACTTCTCCAGCATGGGTCCGCCATGGGGTCACAAGTCCTGCCAGAAAACCTGCTCCAGCATGGGGTCCTCCCTTCACGGGTCCACAGGTCCTGCAAGGAGCCTGCTCCACCAGAGGCTTCCCACGGGGTCACAGCCTCTTTCAGGCAGCCACCTGCTCCAGCATGGGGTCCTCCACAGGCTGCAGGTGGATACCTGCTCCACCGTGGACCTCCATGGGCTGCAGGGGGACAGCCTGCCTCACCATGGTCTTCCCCACAGGCTGCAGGGGAATCTCTGCTCTGGCACCTGGAGCACCTCCTCCCCCTCCTTCTTCACTGACCTTGGTGT
>VYZV01022599.1:29113-60852 GCA_013401275.1 Pandion haliaetus
CCACCCCTTGACCCCCCCCCCCCCCGCTACCAAACCTTGCCATGCAAACCCAATACAAATATGAATTTCAGCTTACATTAACATATGAGGAGACATGAATTGCCATTTGGTAGGTCTCAACAAAGAGTCCCTGGGCATGGTGAACAGCGTCACATTCAGCCACCTTTTACATCCTCTCAGTTAATGCCATTTAACTCTGTTCTAACTGTATTGGTATACTTTTTATTGAAATGACAGAACAAAATGTAGCTGCCTGAACAAGCATGCTGAAGAAGAGGCTAAATACCAACCTGCATGAAAACAGTTGATAGGAAAAAAAAAAGTTCGATCGTCTCAATAAATGCAGGATCCTTTTCTTCCCAATATTAAAGTATTCTGATAATTTCATTTAACTTCAATGGCATGCTGTCACAGATGCTTACAAGGAATTAAAATAGCAGGTGATAAACTCAAATTAAACTTTATCCTAACCAAAATTGTTAACAAGTAACAAACTAGGAATGAAATTTGTTCTAATCAAAATCACTTAACACATTAGTAAACTACAGATTCAAGATGCCAAGCAGAATCAAAACTACATAGCCAACTTAAGAATTCTTAAGCTTTAGAAATGATGATCCAAAATGCACAGTCACTCTCACCTAGTAAGGCGGGGGCTCTCAACCTGGGGGAGTTACCATGGGTGGCATCCCGACCCATGGGGAGAGTCCCCAACAGCAGACCCGCTGCTCTGAGGAGGACTGACTCGACTGGCCCTCTGGCAAGGCTCCATTTATACCCTAGTCGAATTTGATCTGTGATATGATGACTCCAACCTTCAACCGAAGTGTGTATGTGATGGTAGTCATCGACCTAAGTGCACATGTGACAGTAGTCCCTGTGCAGCTTCACCCTGCGGATGGAGTGGCCCGACCCCCAAACCACAGCTTCTGGTCTCCCAATTGATCGAGAAGTTTCAATCTTCAGGCATCGGTCGACAAGTGGTGAGCAATTGCATTGTGCATCACTTGTTTTTTATATTCCCAATCCTTTTATTAGCATTGTCATTTTATTATTGTTATTATTATCATTATTACCTTATTCCTTTCTGTTCTATTAAACTTTCTTATTTCAACCCACAAGTTTTACCTTTTTCCTTCCGATTCAATCCCCCATCCCACTGGGTGGCGGGGGAAGTGAGTGAGTGGCTGTGTGGTGCTTAGCTGCTGGCTGGGGTTAAACCACAGCAATCGGCATGGGTGCACCTGCCACACACATACACTGACTGCATACACTTGCACTGGAAGATGTAAGTTGTCCTAAAAGTACTGGGCAGCTGGCAGGTGAAGTCATGGGAAAAGTGGTAGCCATAGAGATTTCCTTCAGAGGAGGGGTGCACTGGACATTAAAAAAAGCTCTGATTAAATAACAACATGTATGGGAGCCTATCATAGGAACCTTGTAAAGAGCAGGCAGTTATTGAGTACAGAAGGACTGGCCCTGCCCAGGCTGGAACTCCAAGAGTTGATACTTATTATTTCTTAGGTGCTTTTGTTTATTACTTTATCAGGGAGTAAATAATCTGTTTTAACAGTGCTCAGACAGATCTAGAACACTTGAGTACCTAGCAACTAATTTGGATAAAGAAACAATTCCAATATTAATTTTAAACTTAAACTGAATCTGTGTTTTCAGTCATCACTGCTTAAATGATTTTAAAATACATTTTCCCTAGAATTTATTCCTCCACCTGCTGGTTTTGGATAACAACAAGCAAAATACTAAGGTAAAGAATACTCCTTTGCAGTTTCCAGCCCTCTTAACACCCAACAGGAAAAATAAGCTGATATTTATATAGGAATTTCTAGAGAACTCAGTATGATGAATAAGCTCTTATGCTAATGATTGCTAACACTTAAAAACCAAGACATAAACAAACAAAAGAGTTAAGAACCCTCAAAAACAAAAAGAAGTGCTCATTAGGGAAGCCATTATAAAATGATTTGTCCAGGATTGTCGCAGTTCACTGCTGCACCCTTTAAAAAGCTAGTTATCTTTAATTCTCTCCCTGCTTTCCAAGGCATGCTGTCTGAGGTCTCTGTAAATAGGGAACCCTTCACTGGATGCAAATTAACAGGTTATAGCTAGTGTCAGAGAAGCTTATACAGTTAAGTAGTGCTTCATATCAAAAGGCTACTTTTCTAGGTGCTGAAATGAGGGCATCAAGAATTAAATTAAGGTTTTACACAGAATGCAATAGCAGAGAAGAAGATGAAGAAAAAACTGAAAACAAGACCAATGTTGTAAACAGTGCAAACAAGATCCAAAAAGGTTGCCAAAAGTGCTGCAGAACTTTTAATAAATGTAAATTTAGCCATCTTGTTAAACCAAGGGTATTGGAAGTATGGTTTCTAACTTGAACAGTTTCAGAAGGCATATACAGTTTACTAGTTTGGGACCATGTGATTTTGGCTCAATCCTTGATACAACTTTTTCTGATCTACTTCATTCCTTTTACTTCCATATTGGATAACACACAAAAAATCAGATTAAGTGTGGTTTCAAAACCTCATAAAACTGAGAAGTATGGTCATCTGTGATTATTCTCAAGGAATAAGCTTGACTCATTCTTGCAGTATCTAAACATTTCTTTCAAGGTCTTCTACAGTAAGTTCACAGTACATGCTAACTTGAGCACAAAAAATTGTTTTGAAATTTTGAGAGAAAATAAGCTTATAAAATGGCCACTTCTCTGCTTAAAAATCTTAATAACTTACCGGTCTCAGACTATCCCTTAAGACAGCTGTTTTAAAAGCAGGGATTTTACTACTGCTGCTGCTACTACTACTACTACTACTACTACTACTAATAATAATAATAATAATAATAAAAAATGTGAATGTTAGAGAAGAATAGAGAATGAAACCAAATAGCTCTGTTAATTGACAATGGAAGTGTGAGCTTTAACCAATGAAAAAGACATTTTTATTTTTATTTTGGTGATTTTTCAGAAAATGATGTGCATAGAATAATTTCCTTCTATTATAATACTTTTGGGACATTAGGAAAAGAAGAGCTCTATATCAAGGAGATCCTTCTTTGTGAAGCTCATTTCTACCTCTTTCAGTTAGGCTACAAATTTTCTGAATTGTCTGTAGCTGAGAAACCACAAAACCTTTCATGCTAATTTGTTCTGCTCACATTTATTAGTTGTGAACTTAGCAGTGATAGACAGTGTTGAATGCAATACAACCTTGAAAAATGAAGTTTCTCTTCTGCTTTTAAAAAAAAATTAAGTTGGACTGACATTTAAGACTATTAACAGCAATAATCATGGTGTATAGGGAAATATAAGAAACAAAATATTTAACCGAAAAGAAGCAATTCTGTAGACAAATTTTCCTGAAATGCTGGCAATCTCTTAGAGTTAGCATCTGGGTAAATACTTTCAAACACTGGCTAAATACTTTCAAACATATTAGCTATTTGAAGGAATTCATCATTTAGTTGGCCAAACTTTGCTTGCAATATTAAGTTGCTGCAGATGGTAAAAGTCACATTGAATCTGATGGGCATAAAACTAGTGGAACATTGGGCAGCATAGTATGAAATTAAGCTGTGTTTGGTTGAGACAAAGGTCCTCCATACTGGTACAAGTACTTCAAACTTTGTCAGTCTTTGACTGACTCTCAGTGTGTGGGGTCTTCTGAGACTTGTCACTTAACACCACACACCGCAGCGGCAGGTGGCAAACCAAAAAGGGATACATTGAAGTCTACGGAAGGAGACTAATTAGAAAGAGGTTGGTTCAACCATGCAAATCCTCTGAATTTAAGAAGACTGACCTTAGCAAAGCTGATAATCTAGGACATAACAGTAATGAAGTGAGAGGGAAAGTAGAAGAGTAAAGATGCATTTTGAAGAAAAAAAATGAGAGTTTTAAAACCAATACCCAGAAGCCATGAAAATACACTTGGAAGAAGATGACTGCAATGGAACCAACAGATCTTCTAAATCCCCACAAATCAGTGAGGGAAGATAAGACTACTGCTGAGAAGTTAAATGACTTTTTGCATTAATTTTCACAAAAGAATTTTTGGAAGATTACTATGAAACCTGCTGTTTTCTGATATATAACAATGTTATGCTGCTAAAGCCCTACATGCTACAAAAAGTTTCCTGTAACTTCATGCATAACAAACAGGATGTATGAAACCTCAAAACTGCAAACCCCTAATTTTTCCCTATAAGTGTTTACTGTTCCATAGAAATGGATGAGAAAAAAGCAGTGCCTCTTACATTTAATGAAATGGAACTGGAGAATGTTAACTTTTTTGTCTATTTTTAGAAGTTTGTCTGAAGTGGATCATTAAAAATATAACAAGAAATGAGAAATTTCACAATATAAAAGAAGTTCCCAGATTGCCATATTTTAAAAGGAAAAAAAAAAAGCATCATAAGTCAGTCACATGCTAAAAAGGTGAATAAAATAATAAAAAAGTAAACCAACATAATTTCTTTAGACTTTTAGAAGTACTGATTCCTCAGGAAAGGAAACTAGTTTCCTATATGTATGGGACAAGTCAGGATCAAAAAGCACCTAACAGAAAGAAAGAAAAAAAGAAGTTTAGGATAATACAAGCTACCTTCATTATGGAACAATGCATAAAATGATTGACTGAACATTCTCATTATAGCTTCACTTATTCTTATTAGTGAACTGGAAGGGAGGGCAATGAAACTGAAGTCTGAAAAGTGCAAGAAAAAAATTCTGTTACTCAGGTATAAGGAGGACTATGAAGAATTTCAGAGGGAGAAGATGAACTAGATGAATGATCAGCATGACAGCAAAATTTATCAATGCTGATCATGCTGGAGGGAACTACCTGAAAAATGCAGTGTACAATGCAGCTTTCTAATTTAACCATATCTAAATTAACCAATGGAACACTAACCCTCCTACAGGTTTCATAGCAGAGGTCATCATTAATGTGCTACTGCAATCATAAAAAGTAATATGTTACATTGCAGTATATTACAACAACTTGAATGATGATGGAATGGACAATATAACACCTTTATTTAAATCAATAGCCTTTCCCAGGATACTATCCACAACAAAAGTATATTTTAAAAGAGGATGTGACAAGCATGATGAAAGCAAAGTAAAAAATCAGTTCTAGCGATTGGAAGAGTTGCATTCAAAAGAAGATGAATAACAGAAAGAATCAAAATAACAAATACGTTTAGATGCCTATGTCATAAATAGCAATGTTAAATTGAAAACCTCTGGTTTTTTCTGATATAATCCAAGAATAGAGGCACTCAGTTTATAAGTGAAAGAATCTCAATTTGAAAAAGTAAACACTTCTTCATATACTATGAGCAAAACCATAAAATGCTTTGACAATGAAAAACAACTCAAGAAAAAAATCTAAAAATATACAAAATATGTACTAATCAAGATTACTTAATGTTGTTAGCAATTTTTAAAGGGATATTTATTGATTCCTTCATGTTTTAACTCAGATTGTAATTCTTAAAGATCAATGTGAATAGGAGGATTCTTAGATTAGTCTACCTCAGAGGTATTTTCAATTTCAAGTATCTTAAGCCAGCCACATTCGGAAACGTATATGACCTTTCATGGTCATTCCTACGCTCTGGTGTTTCATTGTAGCCTATAAATAGAAACTGATGGACAGGAAAATCAGAAAGAAGAGATAGAAAATACAGCAGAAATATATTTATATTGAACAGCAGTATCTTTCATTTTACTGAACAGAAGCTTGTTCCTATTTTACAGAGCAGCATGAAAGTTAGTGTATTTATCATGAAGAAAAGAGGACTTGAAGTGTGACAAATTAAGTATGAGAACAGAGATGAAGTTTATCATGTTCATAAGGAAAAAATTAAATTTTATTTAGTTGATATTTAATTGTGGTACACTTTTAATGATACATTTCTGTGTATGTTAATGCTATTTTTCATTGCATTCAGACCCACACATATTAAAAAATAAATGTTCATGTATGAAGTCCTAATCCAAACCTACCTAACCTCCACTGCCATTGTATAAGCAAAATAGTCTTTGCATCCAAGAGCATGTGACCATATCCACCAATAGGAACTTTACTTTCCAGATAAGAGCTTTGAAATTACAAATTCTTGCGTCCACACCCTGAGACTTTTTGTTTAGTTAATATCTGAAAAGGCAATCCAAGATCTAAGCCTTTCTGAAAAGAAGGCCTGTAAGGCACTCCTAGATTCTGAACTGTACCAGTTTTGCGACTAGTTTTGCACTGTACTGAAGAGCCTCACATCTTCTTTAAGATCAGTTCAGTCACATCTGCATGGATTGATAAAAAGGTCAGAAACCTAAAAAAACCTCTGCAGATCTGAGAGTTGTAAGGCTTAACTGTAAGTATGTAGTAGTTTTTTCTTCAAAAATGCTAACCTGAATTCATTTAAATGACTTTTTTTCTCTTTCACTAATTATTAATCTAAGTTTTGATAATAAATCAGGTTAGTCCTATTGAGGTAAGTAGTGAGGAGCTACTTACAATTTGTACACCTACCGTGTACAAAGTATGTGTCATGAAATAGGAAATAGAAGTCTGGTCAAGACCTTACTGCAGACATTTTATTTTTGGTAAAAAAGCACCATTGCACAACATATTTTTCTAAATACTGAAGCAAATATGCTGCTCTCATCACTTAAGGAATTCCTCAAGCGTGGAGGGCAAAAAATAAGATTTTTTTTTTATCAGGGTCTGTAAATCACATATAGTGGTGTGAAGTGGGTCTATGGTCTCTCACATGAACTGGACTCGGAAGAAATTAAAAGTATAATCTGAAGGTTTATCTCTAATTCTCACTTTGAAGTTTTCAATATAAACATTCTATTTAGTGTACAGAAGATTTTCGAGTCCTCTCCACTGGCAGAGAAATGCGTGTGCTTACACACCCATCAGCCCACTGTTTTGTTGTTAAGAGGGAACTATGAATAGTTAAGTATTCGCTGTGATTTAGCTAATGTCCTTTTACCATATAAAATGCAATCCAATTCATTACGTATGTGCTTGTAAGGGAAAAAGACACAAATGATTTGGTACTAAGCCTTTTTTCTTCATTTCATATTGCTAAAGCTGTCTCTGGAGAAATAAAGATGTTTTTTTCTCTTATTTCTTATAATGGGAATCTAATGAGAACTTTAATTAGTATCATGAATTTTTCCCTTACTTTCTAGATTTTACAGTAATTATTCAGTATTTCTCAGTCATGATTTTCTATTGTATCTCTCTCATGTTATTTCTTTAAAATAATTTACACAGTACTGTCTTATTTTAGATTTTGGTTAACCCATTTTATTGCCAAAATAACTGGAATCAAAATAATCGAGAATCATCTGATTCTTGTTAGTAGCTAGGTCATTCAGTCACTGAGTGGAATATTTTCTCACTTACAACTGTGTGTAAAGATGCTAGTGCAGAGGTTTTGTCTCTATTCAATGTAAATCTGAAATGGCCATTGCAAGACGGTCTATTCCTGCTCCCTTTAGTTATTCCTTGAATTTTTCTTCCAAAATAGCTATTTTGGAAAGAATGGTTTTAACTTCCTACCTGCATTCTTTTTCTGTAGCACGTTGCATTTCTTTTGAGATTAGAATAAAACTTTTTTACCAGAAAACATAAGACCATGAACTTTCTGATGCAGATCCTGCTCAAGTTAACTTCTTGATATTTATAAAAATCCATATTTGATGGGCCTAGTCCTGTAGATACTGCACACTTTTCTGACAGTCTGGAATATCTTTCCATTTGTCCTGGGAAATATGAGCTACATCCAGGATTCCCATGGTTTGTGCTGTGAATTTCATTATGCTTTTGCAAATACTGTACTGCACATCAAAGCCCTTACTTTCCCAGAAGGTGCTTTTATTCATTTTGCTTTCTTGTTTGTTTTTATTATTATCTTCCCGGCACAGGACTCCACTGAGTAAGAAACTTCAGTATGGAAACTCTGCAAAAGTGCATGCACTCTGTGTGTGTGTGTGTTAATGAGTAAGATTCAAATAGACTATGACTCTGACCATAGTTCCTAGCTCTGATAGCAGCTTTCTGAAAACAACTTTCTTAATTCATGTCCTCTGCACCCCTAGCTGCAAAATAAGGGCAAGCATATTGATTTCTTATGCTGAGCACTTGATATTTACTTAACAAAAATCACTGTTCAAAAGGTGCTTGGTGGTGATCATGTTAAACTCTGTATGAAGAGTGCCAGCATATTGGGGATGGTATACCTGAAAAATAAGCTCTGTATTTTTGTTGTTATTTTTCTGGAACACATGTTTTTTAGTCACTACACAATAAGAAGACATTACTAGTAAGTCCATGAAAAACAGTACAGGGAAGCAGATTTTCCAGTGTTTTATTATGATTTTAGAAATGCTGTGTACTGCTTTCCACAGGGAGGCTAGCGAAAAAAAATAAACTGAAGTTGGCAATTAGAGAAATTTAGCTGAAACTTGTTCATCTTATTAAGCATTTAATTTTGTGTATAAAGTGAGAAATCATTAGGACTTTTATTATCTTCGATGGAAAAAGAAACTTCTGGAAAGGAGGCTGTACAACTCTCTTTAAAAGATTTGGTATTCCTGTGCCCTCCTGAAGTGTTTATATAGCCTGACTAAATCTGTAGTTTGACTTAATAATAAGACTACCAATTGGTGAGAGCAACTGCACAGGTGGTTTAAAAAAACCAAACAAGTTGTACCTTGCTGTTCACTAGAAAACAAGGCTTCTGTTTGCATTTCAAAGGTTGGACTGACTCTGCTGTAAAAGGTTTTCTGGTAAAACTGCTTAATGGAAGAGCAGAAAAGACCAAATCAACTGGCAAGGAGGACTTGCACTTAGCAAATGATGCTGCCAACCTCACTGCTGCCTTGGCCTCCCGAGAGACTTAATTTGCCTTCCTACACACAACAGGCTGACCTCATCTGAGCACTTTTGGGCTGGGGTAGTTGCCTTCACATCAAGGTGGGAGTGTAGGTTGTCAGCCCAACTATGGACAGGTTATATAAACCACTTAGTTGCGAAACAATAATCAGGAGACCACATTTGTTTTTAAAGCATACTAAAACCTTCAAATCAAAGTCAAAATACTTAAAAAATGTAAGTGTGAATAGATGTGTTGAAGGTTTGAATTTAAATTATAGCTTAAGCCATTTCAAGTAGATGTATGTTTTAAGAATATAAGAAAGATGGTATAAAGACTGGAGTTCCTTCTCTTGCTAAAAGATGTTTATCATTTGAACTGCAGAAAGGAGCAAGCTTGTTGTTAAGTGTGTGCATTTCTCACCATTACTCTGCAACTCCCAAAGTCACACAGCAAATCAGTCGCTCAGATAGAAATAGCTCCCATGTCTCCTGATGCAGAGTCTGGTGTCCTATCCTAAAAAACCAAAAACCTTCTGTTAATAAGGTGCCTACAGCAGTTTATTCCTTCAGGTTAAAAGTTTCATGCTAGTCCAAGCTACTAATACTTTGAAGTTACTAAATCTGACCCTGAGTGGGTCAGTTCTATTCAAATATAACTTTTGTTTTTTCAGCAGAGTAAATGAAAGGAAAATTGGATGAGCTGCCATTTCCAAAATATACTAAACTGAGCTTACTTTGCAGTGATTGGTTAAAAGTGCTATCATAGTTAACACTAACTCATTTAGATATGTCAGCAAAAAGGAAAAGAGTTCAAATATTCACAGCTGTTTTGAGGAGGTAAATATTGACAAACTATGGTTGTCTTAGTGAAGCTGTGTTTTTCACTGTCTACCTTCCTCACTGAGTAGGGCCCTTCTTACCTAAGGCTATCATGGAGGGAGGCATCTCCAGCTAGCACATATCTTGCTTTAAAGGGAAAAAAAAAAAAAAATGCTAAAAGCTTTTCCTTCAGGTATTTCACTCTCTTATTTAGAAGCAACAGGTCCCTTATGATTTCCTGCTCTGGCTGCACTCATGGCCATTGCAAATTTGCACCAGGAGCTGTAATTTGCAGCTTCAGCAGATTATGACAGGTGCAGTTTTGGTAGTCGCATGAGAATGTATTTGCACTTGATATCCACAACACTTAAAAGCATTGCTTGCACAAGGAGGAAGGAACTTCAGAACAGTGTATATACTGATGGTGAAACTGCGACAAGACCACCTTCCTGCCATCTTACACTCATTTCCCCTAATGAGTTTTCTGTTTTGTTAATTCCAAGTTTCAGTGCACATGGGCCTCAAACTCTCCTTGTGAGAAGATTATTCCACCACTGAATGTACTTTGCAGTCAGAATTTCATCCTATCTTTCCTCTTTATAATCAGAAATTTATTCTTTTTCTCTTGATTGTCTTCTTTTTTATTAAACAGCTATATTTATGTCATCATGCTATATACATGCATACTTAGTGCCTCTGAAACTGAGAGAATTGGAACAAAACTCTGCATGAGAGTTTTTCCTCACCTTATGTGCAGCATATCATATCTTTCTGCTAACAGGGGGTCCATAACAGTGTAAAAAGTCATTCACAGATCTCAGAAGTCATTGTATGGACTCATTGATTTCAGAGATTTTTATGTGGATTAGGCCCTTACAGAAGTTGATCCGCCTCTCACAGAAATCAGCAGCAAGACTGATGTGCGACAGGGTCAAACCAACAAGCATATTATTTTGCTGCTCCAAAGCCCAATGCCTTTGCAGACAAAAATTGATTAATATATTTTTTCTTTTTCATACAACATTATAATCTCCTATCTAATCTGTGATCCATCCAACCTCTAAATCTTTTCCAGCATGCCTGCCTACTAGAAATCTCTCCTTTATTGACTATCTATATGTTTGGACTATCTTCCCACGGATGTATTACACTGAATTTGTCCAAGCTAAATTTTATTTTCCTTTTTTCCCCTACTCTAAATCCTTCTTGGCATTTCTCTTCCTTCATTGCTGCTCACAACATTTCACAATGATCAGGAGGACTATATTGTGGTATTCCCTTACAGAGTATTCAACTAAAATCACAACCAATTATTATACAAGAAAGTATTTTAATTTATTAGCCTTTAGGAACAATTTTTAGGCTTTTGTGTGCTTTATGATGTTCCATAATTCACTGACTTTTAACATTTCCCTCCTGAAGGAATCTGGTCTACTCGACAGGAAGCTTTAATTGGAGAAGAAGAATCTGCAGAGCTAAAAAAGCCGTTTATAATAGGAGTCAGATTTTACAATGAGAAGGTTGAAATGTTGCAGGGAGAAAGCTGCTCATTACCAGAAAAATGTCTGAATCCTGAAGGGTATGTATTTCACTAAAAAAATGAATGTTGTCAGGAAAGAAAACTTATAATTTATTAGCTACTAATTGCAAATTAACAGCTAATAGTAGTTTTCCTTTGAAAGAGTTAGTGGGAATATAGAAAAACATATTTACTTTCCATAATGTTACTAAACTAAGAACTTTTCAGACTGAAGATAAAATTATTATCAATCAAAAAGGTTAAATTATTAGTTTGCAAATGCTTAATTTTATGCACTTATGCATGTGTGTAACTTCAAAAACATTGAATAAGACCACTGACTTCCCTAGCACTAGTGGTGTTGTATGAGGTTAAGAAACAATGCAGCGTTTTTCACGATTGCCAGTGTAAGATTTCTACTTGGATGTCTGAAGCCTGAATCTGATTTCACTTATTTTGTCTAGTTTAAACATAATTTGCCACGTAGTCTAAATATTCATTATAAGAACAGGAACTCCTGCTGTATTGATTGCAGAGTAATATGGTATCTTCAGAACATCTATTTAAAGAGAAGTGGCATGTTAATTTTTCCCAAGTCTTATTTTTGATGCTTGCATGAAAACATTAGCATTCTACAATGTACTGGACTAATGGTACTATCTTGTCTATCCCAGAAACCACATGACTTCCAGAAGGATTATTTAATGTCTCCCACGTGATGTTTTTAATTAGATCATCTTAGTCAGGAGTCTTCATTTCCCTCCATTACACCAATGGAGGTCTGTTTAGTTCAATTGTGAAAAATAAAGGGCAATTCCTATCGCAAAGAACAGTTACTGCAGCAGGACAGAAGAAACACGAGTCTTCATTGCCTGTGTGTTATCTGACCTTCCCTGTCATTCTAGTTCATTTGGTTTACCACTTGCTTTTTCTGCTGTTTCTCAGAGGAACAGCATCTTTGAGGCTGGAGCTGTCATTCACTATGGGAAGTGTCCAACACACTGGGGTCCTCATGGCACTTCACAGCACATGCTGATAGGGCTGCAGTTTCAAAGTACCTGCATGAAGGTGCAGCAATCAAGAGCTGAGGCAAGCACTGGAGTCCTGAACAGAGAGGAAGAACATTTTTACCGAGACGAGGTCATGAGCATCCAGCGAGTGTTTCTCAGAAACTGGGGAACTTCTGCACCAAAAAATTAGAAGCAGACAAAATGAAAAAGATTAAAAGGCCACTATTAATGGTACTTATGTAAATGCTGCATTAAAAGGATCAGTATCAGAGAATTCTGTTCCCTCCGTAAGGGGGTACAAGGAGGAATCAATTGTAACAAGTCTCGTTGAATTATTATTTAGTGGTTTAGTGGGCATGGTTGACGGTTGGACTCGATGATCTTAAAGGTCTTTTTTGCAACATAAATGATTCTATGATTCTATGATTATGTTGCCTACCTATATTTCCATATTGTCTTAGCTATGGTCTGTCTACTTTCTGAATGTATTAGTAAATAGTATAGTGATCATACCTATAAAGGAAAGCAACAAAGCCAACCAAAAAAGCCACCCCAACCAAAACCCAACCACCCTACCACCCCCCCAAAAAAGCAAAACCACCACCAACAAAAGTATCCTTCAGGAAATGGATTGTCCTGAGTTTAAAATGCAAGAACTAGAATTATAACTGCCAAGGTGAGGTCAGGAGGCCATTCCAGGTATTATCTTCTAGGATTTTCCCTGAGGCAAAACCTTACCTTTCTATGCATGATCCCATGAGTGGAATTTTTGAAGGGTTTGGATCATCCTACTCTACCTCACACCATAATTTCTGTATGTGTCCTAGCAAGCCTGCAGAAGACCGGGTTGAGAGATGCTGGCAAATATGTTTTCTTCACAGTATCGACAGCCAATTCAAATGGATGCTTGTGCTGCCAGTAGCATGTGCTAGGAAGAGTACATTTACTAATAAAACCAAAGCCTAATGTAAGACTGTTATTATTTAATAATAAAGAATATTTTATTCTGGATAGTCTGGCAATTCCTCTACAAACATGCTCTTTTCCCTTTTCTCTATGGACAAGAAGGTATTTTCTTACCAGAGTTTTCGAGGGCTTTTAACTCCTATCATGCACTGCTTCAAATTTACCTACTGTAGATATTTTGTCATACTTTGTTCCTACACTGAAGTAAAAGAGAAATTTAGCTCGACAGATGGATTGGTTAAATTAAAAAAACATTCATCATCCGTCATTAATATTTATTCTCAGGGCTGAGTAAATTGAATTATTATTAGAACAGACATTCCAGGTAGATTTGCACAATGCTTACATACAAGGGCAATTTTTTTAATGGGTGGAAGGTATGTCCCATCATTTGCACTTCTCCCCTCTCAGGGCAACAAGATCTAAAATGCTCTGTTTCTAGTGGTATAAATCCATAACACCTTGTGAGTATACTGGGACTGCTGCAAAATTTTATCAGCATAAATTCCATAAAAAAATTTCTAAAGAATGTTGTTAATCTCATTTGGAAGGAAGGTATATGCTCATTCTTAGCAATTTTTCTATGTTTATCGAGCCCCAGATATGAATATTTTTCAAAATTCACCAAAAGCTAAAATTTTTCACCCTCTTCCTGCAATGGAAAAAAGAAAAGGGGAATAATTTATGTACATAAATTGTACATAAGCTGCCTTCTGCAGAACATTTGGTACAAAAGGGAACAACAGATCTGGAAAGACAGTTAATTGTGCCCTGAACAGATCAATTAATTCTGACTGAATAGCAGAAGACCTGCTAAGTCTTGCACTTTAAATAGATGGCTTTGCAAGATGTTTACTGGGTAAGTATATATCTGGACAGTCACTGCCCTTTTTATATATAAAAATCCTTAGTTTTTACTGTAACACGAACAAACAGGAATGAATAAAACTATTTAAATAGTAATAAAATAACTGTAATAATAATTCTAAAAGGAGAAATATATGACAGACCAATAGAAAAACATTCATTTGAAATATCTGTTTATACTTTGGACTATTATGAAATGGCCACTGAAAATTAGATTCTTGCTTCTTTAGCCTGTTATTACAGGCTAAAGAGCTATGCATTTTATCTTAATCTGTTTTGCCATACTTGAGGTTTAAATTTTTATCGGTAATAAAAGAATTTATTTCATGTTCTAGTCTCATTATTCCAGGTTTTCAAATGTGGGACTTCTGTTTCAAAATATACGTTATAAAAGTACAGGGTAGAACAACAATGAAAGTGTTAATTTATGTACACATGTAAAATGTTTGCTATGTTTTCTATAGGTTTCTGTGGATTATGCTTCAGTCTCAGATACAATGGATTTCATATGCCCCTTAAGCTACTTCTAAGTCACTTTTTAATTACTATTTAAAAACCTTATATTGAATCTGGATTCCTGATATCTGTTAGTGTAGATATAGTTTCCCAAAACACCAGCCGAGTGATGCTATATCACAGTTGCTATTTTATGTATGTGAAAATACAGCTTTGGGCGTGGATTCAAGGCATTCAGTTGTGCAATTAGACATTGGATGGTGTGTGACGCATTCTAAACACAAACAGTTGGCCACACAATTCTTAAGTATCTGCATGCAAACCAGTAAATTAATTCTGATTTATTGGTAGATGTTTCTGCCAACCTCCAGAACAAAGTCCATAAATGTTTTCAAAAGGAAAGAAAGAGTTAGGAGATGGGGAGGAACATCTAAAAGTGAGAGTGGACTAAATAAGCATTGCATTGAAATACTTAACTGAATAGAATTGCCATGATCAGTGCAGGAAGCACTCTCCTTTATAACAGTTCCCTCTGGCAAGTTTGCAAAGACAGGTATAGTCTTAAAGTTAAGTGTACCACTGAGGAATAGCTCTAGGAGAAAGTATGATTCTAGTGTTCTTATGGATCACGGTCGTTTGCATTTTTTTAAAATTGTTTTTTCTTGTCCACAGGAAGGAGTAACTTATTTCCCATTTTCCATGGATTGTTTTTCTTTTTGCTCCCTAGTACTCCAAATTACTTCATGTCAAGCCATGTCTCCTTTTGGTCTCCAACTACGCCATTTGCCCTGGAACTTATGAAATTAATTGTCCCAACTGCTTGAAAAAAATCTCTGAATAAGGGACCTCAGTGCAGTTCTTACTTTCTATATAACTATGCAAAGGCTGGAGTAAGAAAAATGGTATTGTGAAAATAAACAAAAAACATTATTTCAACTTTGAATAGATTTGGCACAGATGTAACAACATCGAAATAAGGAATATGTAATAAATCAGAAATACTGTAAGTATTTCAATCAGGGCCATATATACTACCCTTTGTCTTGCTTCTTTTTCCCAAAACCTGCTGGAGATGTGGTATTCATGCAAACCATACCTGATATATGTACACAGTACTTGGGAGGGGTCGGCTGAGAAGGAAGTGAATGAACTGGGAAGTGGGATCTTTGTAAATTATCTAGATTCATGGCAGTGACTAGAGTAATTGAACTTTTTGACTGCAAAGGCATTGACTAGAGCTATTCAGTAAAACCTCTGATAACCAACCAGAATTGGAAAAAAAAATAAAATGGTGAAAAGGACTTTTGAAATACTGATATTGAAAGCGGGGTAGAGTCCTTCATGGAAAGGCAGGTAGATGATTAACTGAACAAAAGAACTATCTTGCATAGAGCCCTGTATTTCAGCACTGAGGGGAAAACTGACACATCAAATTTGTACAACAAAAGGGAAAGGTTTATCAGCATTTGAATGAATTATATAACAACTATTGTTAATGCTTGGAAAAACTACAGTGGTTAAAGGAAAAATAGTCATAGCATAAAGAGCCTAAAAATGGCCAAGTTCAGCCAGATAAAGCATTCAGAGAAAATGAAAAGCAGTAGAAGGATGTTCAAACAATAAGACAACTCTCTTTCTTCTGCTTGTAGATGTATACAAGGTATACTAAGATTTATATGTATTATTTGTGAGGTTTTAATATTATTTCCAATTGAAATATTGCTGCAAATATTTAGACTGTAATACCCTACAGAAAATGGTGTTAAACTCACCATTAGTTACACACAGAAAAGTATAATACTTACTCTGAGAAAGGGAATGTAAATTTTATTTCTCTGTTTCCTTTAAGACTTGGGATCTGGGACTTGCAGGTCATCTTCTATAACGGCCTACAGCTTAGAGCACTTACCTGTTAAGCAGGAGATACAGCTTTTCTTCCTCTGGGACAATATCTGTATTGCACACAAAGTTGTCTGTTCATGAAATTACACTCTTCTCTCCAGCCACAATTAAATGTAAAATACAAAACACATTCTTTGAGACAAGGATCAGAATACCAAACCCTCCCATTTGCAAGCCATAAGCACTGCAATGCAGCCTTCCATCAGCGCTGTTCCTCGCACTCCAGCCAGTACGGTATATGTCTTGTGAACTAGGGCATCTCCTGGGAAGTGACAGGTCTGCATCTGTATTCCCCAGAATAGAAGGGTTGTATGGAAGTAAGTGTCTTTCTTTGTTGACAATTACTTTTTCATAGAATTATGACCATTTTGTCTTCCTTCTTTAAAAAAAAAAATACATCCATAATTTATTACACCTCAAACTGTGGAACAAGCATCATCCCTGGCTGCCTGTTTGTAGTGGGTTGACCTTGGCTGGCCATGAGGTTCCCAACAAGCCACTCTTATTCTCCTTTCTGAGCAGGTCAGGGGGATAAAATACAATGAAAAGCTCATGGGACAAGATAAGGACAGAGAGATTGGTTACAAATTACCATCATGGGCAAAACAGGCTTGACTTGGGGAAAATAATTTCATTTATTGCCCATTAATTGTAATAAAGTAGGATAGTGATAAATAAGAACAAAAATTTAAAACTACTTCCCCTCACCCCTCCCTTCTTCCCAGGTTCAACTTCACTCCCAATTTCTCTATCTCATCCCCCTGAGCAGTGCAGGGGGACAAGAAATTATAATTGTGATCAGTTCATAACGCTTTGTCTCTGCTGCTCCTTCCTCCTTGTGCTCTTCCCCTGCTCCAGCGTGGGATCCAACCACCAGGATACAGTCCTTCATGACCTTCTCCAACATGGGTCCTTCCCGTGGGCTACGGTTCTTCACAAACTGCTCCAGTGTGGGTCCTTCCACATGGTGCAGTCCTTCAGGAGCAGACTGCTCCAGCATGGGTTCCCCATGCGGTCACAAGTCCTGCCAGAAAACCTGCTCCAGCATGGGCTCCTCTCTCCATGGGGCCACAGGTCCTGCAGGAGCCTGCTCCACCACAGGCTTCCCATGGGTAACAGGGCACCTGCTCCAGCATGGGGTCCTCCATGGGCTGCAGGGGGACAGCCTGCCTCACCATGGTCTTCCCCACGGGCTGCAGGGGAATCTCTGCTCTGGCACCTGGAGCACCTCCTCCCCCTCCTTCTTCACTGACCTTGGTGTCTGCAGGGTTGTTTCTCTCACATATTCTCACTCCTCTCTCACAGGTGCTGCACAGTTTTTTACCCTTTCTTACATATTTTATCCCAGAGGTACTACCAACATTGCTCACTGGCTCAGCTTTGGCCAGCGGTGGGTTTGTCTTGGAGCCAGATGGAACTGGCTCTGTCTGATATGGGGGCAACTTCTGGCATCTCCTCACACAAGCCACCCCTGCGGCTCCCCCTGCTATCAAAAGCTTGCCACGTAAACCAAATAAATTGTTAAAATAACGACTCTAAGGATTATGCCTACTCTCTAGAACTTTATTGAACTTAGGCTGCTGTAAGTATTAAGGTGCTTGGACTGGGACAATAGTGTTTTGGAGGAGATTCACAGATGCATGAAGAATTTTTTTAATAAAAGTGCAGAAGCAGCTATGATAGTACAGTGACTTCAAAGCAGTCAATGACAGTGTGATTGTAGTCTGATGAATTTCTGTTAAAAAAGCATATCTTTTTAACATAACCCTTACTTACAGTAAGGAACTCATGCTAGTTAAGTGGAAAAAAAACAATCAATGAAACCTGCAATTAAAGGGCAAAGAAAGAGGACAGAGAACTGCGTTGCCTTGCCTATGCCTTTCCCTGTGTTTGTTTCACCTTCTTTCAGGCTTTCTCCCCTTTCTTCTCTCCTCTTTAACTCTAGCCCTGATCTCACTCCTGGTTTTTTCTGCCAGTATTTCTGTTTGTGTTAGAGCCTCTACAACCTTTGTCCTTTTCTTAACATTCAACTCTTTTCCAACCCATCAACAGTGCTCTGCAAAATGCCCTAAGCTTGAGGGATAGCAGCAAACATTTGGACATCTTCCTTCTGGTAGCTTCTCCACAGGAGCATAGCTCAGTGTCCTCTTCATGCTTCTCAGCAATACAGTATTTATTTTTAAAAAAATTTCAACTTGAAGACTAAATGCATTTTCTGTGTCATATAGATAGAAAAAGAGAGATGAGCTCGACATAAAGGTGATTGAAAAGTACCCAGGGTGATTAAGGCTCAGTAGTGCTTGAATGTTTCCAAGCAGCTCTGACCCATAAAGGAGAGCTGGTCCTTGACAAAGCTTCATGGAAAGCAGATGACTTTAATACTGAGTGAAACCTGTAAAATACAGTACATGCTTATCTAGGCTGCTACTGATTTCAATAGCTAGCTGGATTTAAAAAGGAAATTATAAAATCATGTAAAGATAGATGCTGAAAACAAAGACATTCCTATTTTCAGACATGAGTGGCTCATAATAAGGACTTATATAGGAACCTACCAAAACAAAATTTGTACCGCTCAGTGAAGTGTGAATAGAAACTTGGAGGGGAAAGCAAGGACAGAAATGGATAACAACATATTTTCTTATTCAAATAAATACAAAAGCTGTTTTGAGGAAAGGGAAGGGAAGGGATTGTTTTACATATATTACATATATGTCAGGAAATAATATAATTTAAATCCTAGATAGAAAAGACAGTTTCTGATCCATCTGTTTCCCTTTAAACNATAAAATATCAGATGTGTTTAGAGAAAAGGGAAGGGAAGGGAAGGGAAGGGAAGGGAAGGGAAGGTGTTGTTTTACATATATTACATATATGTCAGGAAATAATATAATTTAAATCCTAGATAGAAAAGACAGTTTCTGATCCATCTGTTTCCCTTTAAACACATTAACATCATCACAAATGGCATTCAAAGAGCGAAGGTTACACACAGTTATTAAACAGACACCTGATTTTCATGGTGCACTTCATTATCACCTCATTACTAACAGAACTTTATTTTTGTTTTTAATTATCCGTTTAACTGAGTGAGAATTTAGGAAGTGCTGAAATAGCTGGATTTATTGTATGGAGGACCACAAAGGGGAATTGTGTACTATTTCCAGTATTTGTTTTCATTTGTGTTTCATTGCTTTGTATTGCTTTCTAATGTTTCTTTGTTTTGAATAGTTTTCTCTTTATAAATAGATACTTTCATCTCCACCAGTCTTTTCCAGAAAAAATATGAGATACAACACTCTACACCTGGGATACTAGAAACCCAGAATATGGTTTTCAGAATGTTTATTAAAGAAGTGATTTGCTTTAGTTGCATCCAAAAATTTAGAAAGCATACAAAAAATCTGAATCTCACTGTCTGCAGAAGACCCACATCCTGCCTTGTTGTGTGGGGGTGATGGAATACATTTCAGAATATTTGGATTGTCAAGTGACTAGACAATACCTGAGAGAGTCCTAGAATACCATGCATGCATTGCTAATGGAGCTGATTCAGCCCGGGGGGGTTCACCTCAAAACCGTGATTATGTGTGAACAAGTCTATTTACTAGTATAATGGAAAAAATATACATATTTGGCTAATGCTGTCTGGTGTTAGCAAGCTGTCCAAATTTTCTGATTGACCAATTTATTACCATTGTTTCCTCTGGCACCGGATTTAAATCATGAGAAGTTAGCTGATATGGAAAGAAACGTGGACCTATCTTCTTTTCTTAAAGCAAATGACTATTCTGATCCAAGAAAGGCTGATTTACTTGTCAGCATCTCTACAGTAGGTGCTGCGGCACCTTGCTTTTCCACTGTGAAATTGTAGTGTTCTATTTGTCTTCCCCAGGTGGGCACAACTACTGTGGCATACATAGTATCGACTATTTTTTATTTCAAATGCCTCGTCTTAAGCTGACTGACACCCCACTCCCAAGGACATGGGAAAAAAATGTATGTTCTCTGCTGCTTCAAAAACAAACCACTGGGAAAAAAAATGCTTTTAATATTCCAGTACTTAAAGCTCAGCTTTTTTCTTCTTGTGTGACAAGAAAACAGGTGGAAGGATTGCATGTATTTTCTGATTAGTATAGTTTGGGCTTGAGTAGGGTTGCCTAATACTCATTTAACATGAGTCAGAAACAAAGCTATTGCTAATTCCCTTCAGATTCTCTTACTATGGCAACCCAGCAAGACAAAGATGAGAAGAATTCACTATCTTCAGCTGTTGTTCTACAAGTCTGTATGCAGTTTGCTTTTAAACATTTTCAATTAAAACACATGGACTGGTATTTGAGAACTTAGTGCAAAAAAACTCAGAAAGTGAGATTGTAAAGATTACTGTTGATGAAAAGGAAAAAAAGCAGGTTTTACCTCTCCTTTCCCTCTTCTGTCAGTCCCTTTTCACTCCTGCTCTCCTATCCATTAATATTTTGGTATTTAGCATGTTGGTTACAGTAACTAAGTGTTAATTTGTTCTTTGGCATGTTACACCAAGATGAACCTGATTAATTAAAACAGGAAGCACCATCCCTGAAGCACAGTGACTGGTGCATTGGTGTTGATGCCTCGGGTTCAGTATGTAATAAGACTCCTAGCTGCAGGCAAAGGGAGACTGCATGCTTTCCCATCTCTGGCATGGAACAGAATTAAGCATTAACTCTGTAGCAGACCCCTGCTTATCAGCAACCTTGCTATTACTACACCGACCCTGATGTGCATAAGCAATATTTTCATCCACTTCCCAAGAGATTTATCTAGCTGTTGAAGTAGAAAATGAATATTTTACAGTTCACTTGTCTGATCAATTACCTACAAGCTGCTGCAGTATTTTATAGCCAGTGGGAGAGCTGTGTAGGTGATGATAGAGAAATCTGGAGGGAATCTGTTAGCCAACTACAAAAAGGGGACTAAAACTGTGAATGAGCCATCAGTAACAGTCCTTTTGTTCATAAGGATCTAGCCAGAAATTACAGTGTAACCAATTAAAGTACATAAATGATAATCAGCAGAATGTGAGTTCCAGAGGTGAAGAATTTTGATTGCTTGATTGGAGGATAATGAAGTGCAGAGATGATTCAAAGCCAACCCCTTCACAGTGAAACATCTCCCTCAGTAGTTTATTTGCCATTTTTGTCTTTTAGATAATTGGAAGAAACTCTTTCCTAGAGATACTTTGGAAATTAAATGAACTCAAAGTTAAATTGTGTACACTTTCTAGACAAGGCATTACTGATCATAATAGAGAAAGTTTCAACAACCTAAGTTCCCAGAGGTTTATTTTAATAGAAAAAGGTTGTGTTGGCAATACATTTTAAGAACATTACACATGACATCTTGAATAAGTTAGTGAAATCTCTCTTAACTGATTGCATATGAATTATGTTTTCTCTCTAAAAAACTGTAAGGAATATTATTTTGTTATTTACAGAATGAACAGTGACAAGTTCAAATTCGTATTTTAAAATGGTGAAAGCATAAAGAAGCAACCTGGAGGATTCACAAAGTAGTTTGTGTTTACCTGTTTAAAATTCCTTCAGTTTGGGCCAACAGCTTTAAACATATCTTGGTTCTTTAATTTACAGACAACCCTGTGAGAAAGATAAGTTTGTATTTGTAAGAAGAAAATCAAATCTGATTTGTTTAGTGATAACAACAAATATCACTTAGATTAAAATGAGTTTCAGGCCTTCAAAGTTAAAGCAGAAATAAATCTGTGTTCAGTTAAAATTCAGACATAGCATTGAATGTCTGGCTATTTTTTTACTTATTCTACAACATCATCAAGAAGTAAACACTGTAAATATATGTTGCTGCCTGAGTACAGAATATTGGCCTCATATTACACACTTGATTAACTGCAGCTACTTTTAGGTTATACTGTGCTTTTATGTTCTAGGAGAATGTGTCTTCCCTATTGCAAGCTTTTGATAAAGCTCTTCTTGATTGTGCTTTATCTGTGTTTGTTAAATATGGAGAAACAGACTGAGGAATGAATTTGATTTTTCTATAATAAGTTCCTTTTTTAACTAGCCTTTTAACTGGAAGTATTCAAAATACAGAAAAAATAATCACTTTTTATATATATTAAAGATTTTATGTGTGAAGAGATACATTTATTAATACTATCTTTCACTATTTTTTATTCTCAAAAATTTACTTACATTACTTCAATGACACAGGTTTTATCCAAAGAGAAGAACAAAATCATCTTCTACTTCTATTATATGTCCTTTTTTAAAATGTATTGTATCCATTTTACCAAGTCTCCAAAGCCTCATGCCTCAAAGATGAATGTTACTGTGTTGGCCCAAGCACACATGATAACCCACCACTGCAGAATAAAATCTCTTTCAAAGACACATTACCTCTATTTCTGAAGCAAAGTATCTGAGACAGGACAGTACGTTCTCCATGTACTACCTATGTTTTCTAGTAGAACAACTGATCTCTTAATATTTTACTTTCATTAAGTGTTTTAGTATATCTAATACCAATAATGATCCAAGAATAGCAATTATTTAAACAATTGTTAAAAACCTGTCTTGATACTCAATTTTAATGCAAATGATTTGTATCTTTAATTGCATTGGTGGTATAACTAGTAATTATCTAGATAGAGGCTTGCAATTGTCAACAGAGTTGCAGTTGCCTTGTTGAATTTATAGTGCTACTTAACTGATTTAACATTGAATTATTCCACAGCTCTGTTCTGTGGCTGTCTTTGCTGGAAGAGTGCGACATTGTATAAATGAACGTCCCTATGGGATTTAATCTACCTAAGTCCCCCTTCAGCTACAAGGTGGGCACCAAAACTTAGTGGTGTCACAGATGGTTTTTGCAGTCTGTCTCCTTTCCAGACCTGTTCAGTTCTGAGTTGTGTAAATTCATTGAGCTTCAGTCATGTCTTGAAAATTCTCTTGCTCCTTTAAATATGTTTTCTTGTGCATGCTCCTAAAATGTTGAGTTTGAGCAGCTATACTTATGCCTGCTGCCCAAAGCTCCCTGTAGTTATGGAAAAATCTGCCTAAAGGGCTTGAAAGAGTTAGTCATGGTCACTGGAAAATAGCGCTCATCTGACATGGTAGACAAGGTTTTTGTAAAGGCCATAGAGCTGAATACACTCCACGGTGGCCTAATGCAACATCCCCAAGAGGCATGGTCCCAAACAACAGTGAATGCAGAGTGAGGGAATTCATGCCCCACACTCCTCCAGCTGAGCCACAAAGCAGACAGGAGCTCCGGGCCAGCCGAGCCAGGCGGGCTGTGGGCAGGAGGGACCATTGCGCCATCCTGCTGCTTGGAGCAGACCATTAGTAGGTTGATAGCAGGAGACCTAAATTTGTGGTCTTCCTCACCAGGCCTGTTTCTGCTTTTCCTGAGGTGAGATTTGAATGTAAAATGCACAGTAAGTCTAGCAAGAAGCACAAGGCCAGGCCTGCCCAGAGGACCAGTTCCAGACAAACTAGACATCTAAACTGGTGGGGGCAGGGACACTAGTCACAGGCTTCATCTTTTATCTGTCTAACCATAGTAGTTTAGGAAGCTACCATACTAGCAAAAAACTAGGTAACACTATTCTATTGGGCCAAAACAAGAGAAACCTCATATCTTCTACATTTCAGAATGAAACACATTTGATATTTTTAGATGTAAATTGTACTTCATATGTAGATAGTAAAGTGTTTCCAAACTGGATACCTTTGAAGTGTTAGCCATCTGGGAAAAAACAAGATGAAAGGACATACTGTTATGTGGGCTACTTAACATCACAGAGGAATTCAGTGGAATAGGACAATAAAAATAAATAAATTTAAAAAAAAAAGACAGAGAGAGAGTGTCGTGGTTTAACCCCAGCCAGCCACTAAGCACCACGCAGCCGCTCACTCACTCCCCCCACACACACCCAGTGGGATGGGGGAGAAAATCGGGAAAAGAACTAAAACTCGTGGGTTGGGATAAGAACGGTTTAATAGAACAGAAAAGAAGAAACTAATAATGATAATAATAACACTAATGAAATGACAACAGTAATAAGAAAAGGATTGGAATGTACAAGTGATGCACAATGCAATTGCTCACCACCCGCTGACCGACGCACCCAGTAGTCCCCAGCAGCGATTGCCCCCCCAGTTTCAAAAATGTCACATAGTATGGAATACTCCGTTGGCCACTTTGGGTCAGCTGCCCTGACTCCGTTCCCTCCCAGCTTCTTGTGCCCCTGCAGCTTTCTTGCTGGCTGGGCATCAGAGGCCAAAAAACCTTGACTTTAGACTAAAGGTTACTTAGCAACAACTGAAAACATCAGCGTGTTATCAACAATCTTCTCATACCTAGCTCAAAAACATAGCACTGTACCAGCGACTAGGAAGACAATTAACTCTATCCCAGCTGAAACCAGGACAGAGAGATATACTTCTTAGAACTAGTAAAGTATATTTCCTTCTTCATAGGTAAAAGAAAATAGGGGGGAAAAATAGTGTCTTTCAGGATTAAATGAAGACCTTACATACGTTTTAAGAATCCTTTGCTTTATTTATTTTAATGATTCAGTCCAATAAATATCTGAAGCCATTTTTTGCTCTTGGAAAAAGTTTCAGTTAAAGGTAAGGCACATTATAGAACTTGCTTGACTGTGTTGTGATTGCGCTGCTAATCTGATATTGCTACTTTATGTTAATTTTTTAGACTAGCAGTAGTCTAGTCTAGCGGTTAAACTACATCATGAAACTGTGTGGTTCTGCAGACAGACTGTACATTACAAATTGAGGTGATTCTTTCATTCCCAGGGTCCTCTTGCCTGATCCCTTTGTGTGTAATCTTCAAAAGCAGCTGCTTCTGTACTGCATATTACAAATGGAAACAATGGCAAAAGCCCTGAACCTTGCTGTTTCTCCCACTTTTGAGAGAATGTGGGGCTCAGGGTTTTGCAGACTATGGCTTTTCCTGATGACAAATCCATGTCCACACACACAGCAAAGGAAAAGTCTGTCTACCTCCTTTACCAGAAGTAAAAAACTTACCACACGTAGATCTGTAAATTATTTAGGAAAAAATTAAATAGGCAACTGTACAGAGATCTATGAGCACATAAATAGCATAACTGAAATGAATAAACAATGTTTATTCACTATTGCAATACAGGAACAACGAGCACACAGTGGAACTAGGAGCAATTTGTAAATAACAAATATAAACACCTTTTCACATGACACCTAATGGAATTGTGGAACTTACTGCTACAGGCTGTTTTAGAGGCCAAAGGTTTAAAGATTAATTAGACATATTCCTGCAGGATGTGTGCTGTCAATAGCTATTAAACACAATGACCTGGATGCAACTAATGGCCCAGGAAATCCTTAAACTACATACAGACTGAATAGCATTCTGTGGAAAGGATCCTTCTCTCCCCCTATCCTGCTTCTTTAGCATCTGCTATTGGCCACCACTAAAGATGAAATTCTGGGAGAGGGGCTTTTGATGTAATTCATTCTGGCAGTTCTTAAAAATAAGTGATACGTAATGATTAAAATCTATTTGGTCTTTAGGGTATTGCCAGACCTGCTGCTCTGAGCACTCCTTTGTTTCAGTATAGTTCTGCACCTGTAGTAATAGAGCCAGTTTTCAAAATTAATCCAATGCGTGTTCCCCTCCTGATTAAAAAATGCTTACATAATATTTACTTGACCTATAAAACAGAAAATAGAAATAGTTTCTGGCTGTGATGCAGTAAAAATTTATTTCCAGACAGATTTTCTATTTCACCATAGATAGTCTTTGGACCAATGATATTACATAGTGGTATTTTCCAGAGACGCTCCAGCTATGTCAAAAGTACTATTATAGGAACTTGAGTTCCAGTTTTATGGTTTTTGGACTCTCCACCTCCTACCTTTCTCCACCTGCACCATTCTCAGGACTTCCAGGATTCTTATTTCTGCAGTAGAAAGCTTAGTGTGGTGTTAATAATAATAATTGCTATGCATCTGGCATTAAAACAGTGGCAGATAAGATAAAATTACTTTGTCTAGGGAAATGGTTGCTACAGCAATTGCTATTGTTGCATGCATACGCCATACATCATCCATCCTGGTAATTTCATACAAAAACCCCGCAGAATTCCTTTACCTGTCTACAGTATCCAAAGAATCACAGGGAGCAGTGCCAAGGTTAGTCCTGCATCCGGTCCACAACAATACTAAATGCTTACGAAATACACAAAAAAATATTAATGGGAGCTGATTTATTCTAACTTCTGATAATTAATTATTTTGCTTATACTGTAACAGAAGAAAATTACTAAAGACAGCAAACCTGTATTTTTCTGTCTTTGTGGATTCATTGGATGGTGGGCTTTTGACATAGATACATCTACATCGGAATCTTATTTGAAAGCAGTGGTGCAGTTTGGAAGCTAATACCCTCCGCATGCCTACTTCTTAGGCTTTTGTTTGATGAGTAGTTTTAATAAGCATAAATGAGGTTTCTGTTGGTGGAAACTTAACTGGAAGCTCAAGTCTAGATTTCTACCAACTGCACACCAAATGCTGCCTAAACCATAGAAGAGATGCGTAGGTGGAAAAAGTGATTGGCCATTTGAATAGCTTCAAACCAGGAATGTAGTCCAGTAAATCAGGCAAAAATTTAGTACAATTAACCTTTTTCCCCAAACTGCATGTAATGTAGAGGAGGTCTGTACAGCCACTGATATACTAATTTCCTTCTAATGCATAGCTATTGTAGTGCACTTATTTGGGATAATTTGATTGACACCATACATTCATATGCTTTCATTATCACTATCATTTTTACAAGTACAATATAAAAATGTTTTTGCAATCAACTTTATTACTGAAAGATTTACACTAGAATATTGAACAGTATACTGCAGGACAGATAATAGTGCTGACTCAGCTCAGCTCAGCTCCAGTCATGTTCTCTCCAGCATCTTGTCTGGGTTCAGTATCACAGAATTTAGAAGTGCTGTCTCCAAGCCTAAGGGCTGAATCCAGCTGCTGATATGCAGGTGCCTGGTGAAACTTCAAACTCCCTGACATATCTTTCTTAGTTTCTAGCTTCTATTCAGAAGGCCAGTCACATGCCATGTCTGATTGTACATTACTACTAGGCCCATGCAGCTGGTTTAGATACCTTAAGTCATCTCAGAGTGCCCTTAGATACTAACCTTTTAAGGCAATTCAGTTAATATCACACCTCCAGGAGACAGTCAATCTGTAGGGTACCTAAATGCTGTGTGTCATGAGTATATGACATACAGCACTGAGGTAGTTCTACTCTCTCTGCCATTTCAGTCACCCAGGGAAAAAAACGTATGGAGGTCTTAGCACACTTTACTTTGGATCAGATATGATCCAGTCACTACAGATTTTATCTGTCTTCGCATAAACACAAAGCTTGCATAAACACTGCCAAGTCCACCGTGCCCCACCTACAAGTCTCTTAAATACCTCCAGGGATGGTGACTCCACCACTTCCCTGGGCAGCCTGTTCCAATGCCTAAAAACCCTTTCACTAAAGAAATTCTTCCTAATATCCAATCTAAACCTCCACTCGCACAACTACAGGCCATTTCCTCTCATCCTATCACTTGTTACTTGGGAGAAGGGACCAGCACCCACCTCACTACAACCTCCTTTCAGGTAGTTGTAGAGAGCGATAAGGTCTCCCCTCAGCCTCCTTTTCTCCAGGCTAAACAACCCCAGTTCCCTCAGCTGCTCATCATAAGGCTTGTTCTCTAGATCTTTCACCAGAACTTCACATTCAGTTTCAGCATTATAGAACCTTATTTTCAAGCAAAATACAAGCCATTTTGACCATACTTGTCTCAGTAAAAGATAACATTCCTCTTTCACCCAAACTATCCTGGTATAATTGCAATTTTGACAAGATATCAATCACTAGTTTCTTCACTGCTGCCAAAGAAAGAGCCAAAGGCTGATATGGCACAGCTGTCACTGGTCTGGTAGTTATAACAAAGCTTTTTTCAACCTTTTTTTCACTCTGAATTTATACATACAGTACTGTCTCCCACTTTTGATAAGGCAGTACCAAAAGTTTCCCACCTGAGTGTCACAGGTATATGCAGAAATATCTTCTCACAATCATGTTTCAAGTATCAGGTGTAAATATTCACTTTGAGCTTGAGAAGAATTTCATCTCCCACATAGGTATGAAATCAGTGACTTTGCTTTTATTTGCCAAGAGTTACACCACACAGAAAAAGTATTTTTAAGCATTGACTTTTTCAACCTTTCAGGTGCTCCTTGGAATATACTCAGAACAACCACCTTCCTACAGCTCAATATTACCCAAAAAGCAACTTTTATTCAGTGAATTTAGATTCTTTCACTAATTGTGAAATATCTGTAAGTAGGCTGCTATATTATCCAAATTATTGGAAATGATAATTCTCTGGTGTTTTTGTTTGTTATTTGGGATATTTTGTAATATGTATAAATATTTTAGTTCAGTAGTTTGAGCTGTACATTTGCCTAGGTACTACCATGCTACTTGGAATTATTTGGAGAAGACAAATATTATACAGCTAAGCTTCCCTGAGATGCTGAAAGTATAAAAGTTTTCAATGAACACCCACGGCAACTTACAATCAAATTTCCAGAAATAATTTCACAGAATGAAATTCTACTGCTATAAGCCTATCTGTGAAAATTCATGTAAAGTGACCAAAAAAGGTATTGACATGGCAGCATCCAGTTTATGTAGAAAGCCAAAGTGTCATGGTTTAACCCCAGACAGCAACTAAGCACCATGCAGCTGCTCATTCACTCCCTACCCACCCAGTGGGATGGGGGAGAAGATCGGGAAAAAAAGGTAAAACTTGTGGCTTGAGATAAGAACTGTTTAAAAGAATAGAAAGGAAGAAACTAATAATGATAATAGTAACAATAATAAAATGGCAAAATAGTAAAAGGATTGGAATATACAAAACATGTGATGTTCAATGCAATTGCTCACCGATAAATGCCCAGTTAGTTCCTGAGCAGCAATCCCCACCCCAGCCCCACTCCACCCAGTTTATATACTGGGCATGACATCACATGGTATGGAATATCCCTTTGGCCAGTTTGGGTCAGCCGTCCCGGCTGTGTCCCCTCCCAGCTTCTTGTGCTCCTCCAGCCTTCTTGCTGGCTGGGCATGAGAAGCTGAAAAATCCTTCACTTAGTCTAAACACTACTTGGCAACAACTGAAAACATCAGTGTGTTATTGACATTCTTCTCATACTGAATCCAAAACATAACACTATACCAGCTACTAGAAAGAAAATTAACTCTACACTGTATTTGACTTTGTGTCCTGGTTTCAGCTGGGATAAAGTGATCCAAGAGACAGGTTACTAACCTTAGAATAATGCAATGTATATTCTGGCATTAAGTACACTGCCTATTGAACCTGACAGTTGTGTGAAGTTTGCCTTATTGCTTGATTTTTCTTTCTTATTCTACTCTCTGTCCACAGATTTCTACTTAAACTATAAGCAATTCATAGCTTTCTTCCACAATACATTTTGCACATTTCCTTGCACAGTGCGGCCTTCATATCTGTAGGCACTGTATCATATAGTCTAATGTATCTAAGAAGACTAAGAGAAGCTCAAAATTTTGTGTCAGACAAATATGTCTCTAAAATCCTAATGTTTAACCAAACCAAGTTCTTTCATGAGATTGTGAAGCTCATGACAGTCAGCAAAAAGTCTTTTCACTTTTGAATGATTAAATATAGGCACAGTTCCATGCATACATTTTCTTCATTACAGAAAATGTGATTTTTCTATTTGCTGGCTCTGTCCACATTCCAAAATTGTACCTGGTATGAGAATTCATAAAGTATTACCTCGCTCATTACTTCTGGAACTTTTTTTTTTCTGCTCAAAAGTCTTTTGCATTATGAATGAATGCCCTTTGGACAGAATTCATCCCCTGGTTTCTCTCAGGAATTATTACCTCCATCCTGGCTGTTATCCCAGGAGCAATGTTCGATGACATTGCTGTGCATGCCTTCTCTATCAGTCTGAGCTTTTGCTTTCATAGTTGTTTCAACAACTTTACTGGCAATCACTGCAATCATTAGTTAAAGCTGTTGAGACACCTACCCTACCACCCCCAATGGGCTCTGATGGTTTCAGTGTCTTAGGGCAAAGCCTCTGCACTACAGTTTCCATAGAGGTCTGATCTTTGAGGTACCATTAGCTACTTCTTTTCTAAAGAGGAAAGGATACATCAGAACTCCATGTTACAACTTGATACGGATCATAATCTACCAGTTGTGATGATGCACCTATGCATGGTGTTTCAGGACATACCCTAGTTGTCTTTAAGTCCAAAGCTTAGATGGTACCAGAGAAAAAAGATTAGACAAGCAGATGTCTTGTTGAGCTGAGGTATTCTAGCTTTGAGTCTGTCCCTGGGCTGGGACAGTGTGACACAGAAGGGTAAAGCAGACTAGCATCTTCCTGAAAGGAAAAAAATGAATGGGGAATGTTATAAACGAAGTCTATAAAATCACAGCAGTTACAGGAAAGGGAAACAAGGAATGATTGTTCAGTATTTCAAGAACTAGACAGCATAAAATGGCAGGTGGCAAGTTCAAAACAAAAAGAAGGAAGCTTTTCACAGAAGAAAAGCTTTTCACAGCTTCATAATTAGGCTTTGAAATCTCTTGCTACAGAACAATATGAATTGTTAAAGTGAACAAAAAGTGTTCAGAAAACAACCAAATAAAAATCTACCAAGGGTCACTAAAAAAATTATGAAAATAACCCCAACACTTCAGCAAAGTTCTGGAGGCTGGGAGAGTTTCATGGTAAAGCATGCTCACCCTGTTTGTACACCTTTTTAAAAATGTTCTTTCTGAGTCCCTCTTGGAGACATAATTTCTGACTAGATAGAACCTTGATATTCAGGAGTGTATCCACTTCTAGGTAGAGAATGACAGCTTTTAGGAACCTCACAAAGCTGACCTACCGTCACTCAGCACCTGCAGAGCAAGATCTCCATTTTTGCCATTATCACAAAGTACATTATGGTTTGTGACAGATCAGGTGGAAAAGTAATGACTCAGGACTGGAGTGCTAATACATCCTATAACCCCTCCACTATGTTCCTGATATTCGCCCTCTGTTATCACAGATTGTCAGATAGATCAGTAAAGTGAAGAGAGGAATACTAGATTATTTCCGCAGTGTCTTTTTTTTTTTT
>VYZV01022599.1:75501-87126 GCA_013401275.1 Pandion haliaetus
ATATAACAAATATATTTTTTAACAGCTGCAAAATCCACATACTACAATGATGAGGAAAATAGTCTGATACTAAAGCAGAAACACTGAATAACTGATGGATAATGACTTCACTCACAATAAACCTCAGTTTGCCATATTATGTGCTTTTGGTTTCCCCTTTTCATTGATGATTTTGAATTACTAGCATATAGCACTAATACTTGCACTTTTCTATGGGTTCCTGGTAAATTTTTAGTGGCCCTAAAAAAAGTATGCTTTTGTGCAATGCAATGCAGCTAGTGTGTGAAAAATGCATAAATGTATTGTAGGTGTCTGTTTTTTCCACAAGTCTCTCTTTTAACAATTAAGCTGTTTGCAAAGTTGCAGTGAAGGTCATTGCAACTCTGTTGTATCATACCTTTGCTGTACTTGGTGCTCTATTTCTAACTAAGAATTTAGGAAGGTATATATTCTAAAAGTATGAAAATCCTTTTGCCACTTTGTATCTCAAAGAAACAAAACAAACAAGGAAGAAAGGAGTGCTAAGTGCACTGTCCAGAAAAGCAAGACTTGCATCTAAGGAAGAAAAGGAAATGATCACATGCAATGATCAGTTCTATTATTTAAGAATGAATATGTCTACCTTATTATAGCTATTTGGAAACCAGCTATCTTTTAACTTATTAGGAAAACTTTAAGAGAAAAATCCTAATGTAAATACATAAACTTCCAGTGTGTCACATTCAAATCCAAAAGAGAAGGAAGATGGAACTGGGTAAGGAAAAGGTGTTTGTCCTTTCTGTGATGAATGTTTCCGTAGTTGTTGGTCTGGTTGTTCAAATATTACTATCCTTCATTTTCCACCTCTGGAAGTGATAGGAGTTTGGTGAAGAGAGATGAGCAGGAAAGCTTACACAGCTAGTCTTGCATTTTATATTATTGAAGAGTTAAGTTTCATTCACAATCAGCCAGAACTGGGAAAGAAAAAATAAATTTAGAAAGTCCTAGTCACATTGACAGAAAATAAGTTAGTGAATCTCAGAACTAGACTCAATAAACTTGCAATGTAACTATGAAGCAAATACTAGGACCTCATTTCCTAGGGTTATTTCGAAAGAATTCTTCTTCTTTTTTGGATCCTCTTGACATGTCTCTTTGCAGCCGTGGCCTACAGTGTCCACCAGCAGACTTAGGTCAGTGTTTAGCTACAAGGCATATACAATTTAAGCCCTCTTCCTTAAAAGTTGCAACATATAATCCATTCATGATGCTGTGCTAGACACTGCATAAACTAGCATTAACCATTAAGCAGCACCATCTCTTATCAATCTTTTTTTCTCATACTAAGTTTTTATTTTCTTAAAGGTAAAGGAATTCAATCCTCACTGGGGAACAAACACATCAAAATTAGAATTTCAAGACTTTTACAGTTACTGTAGCTCTAAAAAATAACTATGAAATATATCTTATCCTTATTTTTTCAGAAAAAAACCTAGCTATCTCACTTCCACTTTAAGGAAAATTTATGAAACTTGAAACTGAGATGAAGCATGAATGGCTTAATTTCCACTGTAAGCTACTAGAAATATGTGGTTCATGATCAAAATGCTATGTCCACTGTAAGCTTAACTTAATTCAATAACATAATCTCCACACCAAAGTTACTGTAAAACCCAAAATGTTCTATGCACTATATTGGATGAAAAGGTTTTTGAAGGCAATGTTGCTCTAGGAGGTTCTATGATTTGTATCATGTAGGAGTTTAGATTAGGTTATTTTAATGACTCCTTACAGAATATGTAATATCTTACTGTCAAACAGAAAAATACTGTACAATAGCTTGTGAATATTCACATGCCACTTCCCAGAAAACACCTATTCCAAAGCACAGAAGTATTATACTATGATTCAAGTTTGTACTTCATGAGGATTTTCTGTATTTCTTCTGTGAATGTTTGATGTCACTTCTTTATTGCCTCTTTTTAAAAGACTCCCTTTATGGCTTTTTCAATTGCATGTGTGGTCTTCAATCTTTAAATCTTATTACCACATTTATTGAAAGAAATTAAATCCAAACAAACAATCAGAAATAGAAGGCAACTAATAGGTTACTGCTGTATCTGTAGATTTCAGTTCCCCAAACAGTCGTCATTCAAACTTGTAAGATTTTCTTGAATCCAAATTCTACGAACTGGCCCCTTCAAGTCTAACAACACATTTGGGACAAATTAATTTTTATGAAAGCTTCTTTTTCTTTCTTATAAAAAGCATCTGAGGCACATAAAAGGCATCTGAGAGCATCTATACGCATGATTACCCAAGAGAGCCAGGTACTTTTAGCATATATGTAATGAAATATCTGTCTCTTTTGGGTAATTATGTGTATACCAAAATGTTCACTGGTAATTGGGAAATCTGACCCACCATCTACTTAAAGTGTTGGTTTTTTGTTTGGTACACGAGGAAATTACCTGGGGAAAAAAATGATTGCCAAGGGTTACACAGAATGTTCTTTCATCATCATTCATTGCAGAAGCAGGATGGAGGACAAACACAGAAACATAAGGAGACGAGATGAAAGGACGATTGCAAAGGAAGCCAGACTTCTAAACTGAGCTCTGTGATCTCTCTGTCTCTCTAATGGGTGTCCTCCCTGACTAGCCCAGCGTTATGTTAAGTAACAGGCATGGGGCATTTTCTGCAGCCAGAATGCAGAGAAAGGCAAAGAAAGCACTGTACCATCCATTACGATGAATCAGCTCATTAAATAAAAATCAACTCCAATTTTCATCTACAGTGTGAAGGAAAGCAAACTTTTTTGTGGGCTATATATATACAGGTGTGTGCATGTGTGTATATATATAAAAATATATATAAATGCATATATACACACAAACATAATGCTTCTGAAAAAGCTGTGAAGGCCAATGTCACATTTTTTTTATTCTTACCTCCTCAGATGTCCATTTTCTGTGGATCTGATGAGGACAGAGATGTCTTCAGTCGATAACTTCATTCATCACAATTGACAAATGCAACAGCAGTTTTGATGGGAACATTTGAGTCATAAAAGGATGCCTTCAAGCATTCTAGATTCCTTCTGGGCTATTTTCACAAAAAACTCATCAGTATTAATGTAGCATTAAGTATGGATGTCTTTACCAGATAACAGTGATAAAAAAACTGCCTGAAGGTTTGCACCTACTCTTCCAGTTGCCTGCCTCCCTTACTTCCTCTGGTCACATCGGACAGAGCTGGATTTAGGCTAGTCACCTTAGAGCCCAAGTGTGAAGGGACCTCACCCTTCCAGGATGAGGAGCAGGCTGTGGCACAGTGGTGTGGCTTTTCTCCCCTCCTTGTGACATCAGGCATGAGTTGCCTGCAGCTGCTTATCCTCAGACCCCACTCCTACCCATATCAGACAAAGCAAGGTAGTAATAGCCACCATTGCTCAGTTTTCTTATGACACAATATTCATACTCCTATGAGTCTGAAGTGCCTCTTGTATAATTACTTTTTTTTTTGCCTGCCATTTTAGTAGCCTTTCTGCTATGGCTTGTGGGTTAGTCATGGCTGTCAGTATTGCCTAGGACACCCATTTGATGGTGGTGTGAATTTTTTGCCTGCCATGGCATGATCCTTGGCAGGGATTTTAAATACAATTCTTCCTACAACATGGCATTCCATTGAGATCAAAGAGGATATCAGAGAGAAAACTGCCTGGTGGTTAATGATGAGGAATTAAGGTGTCTCTGACCCATCCCACTGCATCTTGCAGTGTCAGATACGTGTGTGTGCGTACCACACTCTGCATTTACTTCTCTGTGGTTTTTATATTACTGCACATCGAGAGAGTGCCTAGGTGCTTCCTGGGTAAAAGAAAACTGTTGTAGCACAGTTCCCAGGACTTTTTTTCTGTTACCTCTATACTGTAATCTATAGAGGCCTAGAGTATGGGCTTAAGCTTTACTATGTGATTATTAATACCGCTTAATTGTGAACAGACTACCAAGCTCCATGTTGGTCTTGTTAACTGGCACTCTGCAGACAGTATTTGGACACATTTCAAGGACTGCCCAGACCAAAGACTGTTCCAAATAGGCAGCCACCCTCTTTTGGAGGGGAAGGAAGTTTGCCTGTATATCAGGGAGCTGTTCCATTTCACACTTTCCTTCAGGACCAAAGAATGGACTGTTGCCCCTTTCCTTTAATACACTTGGCTTCTGGAATCTCAGGTATTGCTTTTTAAATATAGGAGGCAACACTCAAACATAAGGTTCAATGCCTATAATACAAGTGGAAAATCTCCATCGTTATTCAAGTGCCATCCTCAGATGCCCTTCCAGAGACTGTTGAGGTTTTTAATCACTTCAGTCTCTGCCTGTGGTCATGCACAATGCACTACGCATAAGTTACTCTGAGCCTTTTCTTCAGAACCGTAAAAGAGGGGTCTCCTATCCTGAGCAATTGCATCATCCTCTTCCGCACATAGTGGGATCTGAATTCCATCTCCAGGCCTGCAAAGAAAAGGACCCAGGTCTTTCTAGCACATACCAGCACATACCCTTCTTCTCACTGCTAAGGTATTCAATTTTCTGTGGTGGGTTGAATTCTCTCCGTTTTTTTGCTGCAAAATATACATGTATGTTAGTAAAAAAACTCCTGACGCATGGCCATGAACAAAAGTCTCTCTCTCTCTTTCTCTAGCCAGGCACTGATGCATAAATCCAATTATCTTTCATTCAGTCCTTCACTTAAGTTTTCCTCATTTCATTTCTAAAGATCCCACCTGTGCTAGTTTATCATATAGGCATCTAGCATCAGAACTAGTGAGCATTATACAAACTGTTGGAGCACCTAGGAATTTGCTGTTGTGTAGGCCTTAAATGATTGACCAGTGTTGATAAAAACTTTTAAAATTCCATTTTCTTGAAGAATATTCACAAAGGAAGAAGGCTGAAAAGTGAAAGTAGAAGAATCTCCAGTAATCACAAGCCAACACAAACATCTCAGATATTTTTGTCTTGATTTTTTTTCCTTTTCTAAGGGTATGTATATAAAACAGGAAAAGAAGATATAAATTGAGGCCACAGAATCCTTCAACTTGTAAATACAGAAGCACAGTGGGCGTGATTTTTAATTTTTTAAAAATTCTATTAGAGGGAAGCTCAGAGCCTGATTTTGCAAGATACATTTGGTAGCAATGTGTCTTGCACCTATCAGACGGCAGAATCAACTCTGTTGGCTTTATTGACTTTAATTTGAACTTCTTTTTTTACAGCTGAGATAATCTTGCTATCTCTTCCCCATAGATCTGACAGTAATTTCTTCTTACTTAGTGAATAAAATTGGTGCTTTGATGAAATGAGCATTCCTTATTCTTGCAGTCTCAGCAGTGCTGTCTTTATAGTTACAGGAATGGTAAATCTTCTTTCAGACCATTAGCAGTAGCATTAGGTTGTACTCAAATACAGTTGAAGCAAATGTCCCATCTTTGTAACTTCAAGTCCAGTTTTTAAATGTTTGCCTGGAAAATGTATATGTTAGTTTCACAAAGCATCGGGATATGTTGCAAAGTTAAACTAGTTGAAATAAACAGCTTGGAAAAAAACTACCAGCTACTTATTATGTATATATGCTATGATGTTATATTCTGAAGTACAGTCTGATAGTTGCTGTACTTTGGTTCACTGACGGAAAACTATGAAAGATACTGTCATAGCTCCGTCAATGGGAAAGAGCTAGATTTATGACACTTAGGCACTACTGTGATGAGAACTTTAGCAGAATTTTGATGTATAATAGGAGATAGCTGGAAGCAATATGGATGAGCATAAAAAAGATGTTTCTTTTTCAAGTCCATGTTTTATTTTCAGTGCATGTGTTTCTTGTGGTTTTGGGTTTGGTTGGGGTTTTTTTGGCAGGAGAGATGTTCAGGCACATCTATTTAAGACAAATGATGCAAAGAAACTGCTTTGGAAAGCCAGCAATCAGCTGTCTTCAGAGGGAGGGTAGCCCACAGTTGTGCCGCACTGTCCCCAGTGTTGTATCAATTCTTCCGCTGAATGAAAGAATTGAGGGGGGGAGAGGTAAGAGAAGGCTGTGCAACCACAAACACTTCCCTTTGTTTAACAATAATATTGAGAGCTTTCTACAGTTACAGTGATTAGTAACAAAATCCATCAATGGAAAAATTAACTGTTACTGACAGGGCACAGCCTCATGCAGAACCATCAGCACCAAGAGAGAAGACATTGCTTCCTATAGGAAACAGTTCCTGGGGTTTGAAGCCATCGCCCTGTGTCACTGCTGTTATGTCGGTGAGGCTGATGGAAAGCCAGTGAGGGTTGGAAATCCCTAAGGCTGAAGGCATCAGTCATGNAGAACAAAGGTGCCGCCATAGGGAAAAAGTGAAGAGGCTCTGGATCTGTGTAAGATGAAAGCTTGACACTGTAGCTCTTAAGCAGATTGTTTTCAAAACAAGCTTCACTGGCTTCAGACCATGTGAGATTTTGGTTAACAGTTACTCCTCCTTTCTCCTTGGTGGTAGGTCAGGTTTCAGACTCATTTTAACAGCAGCTCCTATTTGCCTAAAAAGTCAGTGTGTCAGTCTCTGCGAGCAGCTTGGAGCATGTGACCATTATTACTGATTGCAACACACCCCAAACCAAGGATTTAAAATTCCATGGGTTCCTCTCTCACCAAAGAGTCCCAAAGTAATAATAATTTACCTCAGAAATAGACAGGCAGATGGAATGAGAGAAATCAGTGTTTCACAGATGTGACTGCTTTGGGGATTTTTTTAAGTGAACTGCTTTTTCAAGTGGACATGCTCATTCACGGAGAAATTTTCTCCGGAATAAAATTAATGATCAAAATATATAAAGACAACAGATAAAGTCACAGAGGTTCAGGTGTCATCTCTGAACAACTATCAGCAGGATCCTGAATATGTATTTCCCATAATGTTTGTGATCTTCTGTATCACACTAAATCTAACAGTTTCATTCCAAAACATCAAAAACTCCCACAAAATGGAAATCTTATTTTCTTGCTATGTCTTTTCACAATACCGTTTGGTTTTTTGTTCACTTCTGAGGTCTTTTTTTAATTAATTCAAAACATGTAACTGAAATAATCCCCCATAAAATATTGAAATTGCATCTTACTTGCCAAAAAGGCATTTCCTTATCCTCATAGATTATTTTCAATGAATATTTATCACTTTCTCTAGAGCCACTAAATTCCTCATACATCATTTTCATACCATGCTTTATCTCAGAGAAGATGTAAAGTCCCAAGTTGTTCATTCAGTAGATAATAAATAGATTTTCTTTCCTGAGTGCAGTCCAACACAGCACCCATTTCTTCTGTGCTGAATTTCCATTGGTACAATTAACCCCCTGAGGTGTACACAAGGTGTGCAAAATTGAGTGAGTCCAACATCTCTAAATAAAGCTTTTAATGGCATCCACTATGTTGCCCTTAGAGAAACTGCTACGTTAGTGAATGTTCTTCATCAAAGGCATATAAAAAATGAGAATTTATGCTCCCCTTTACTCAAGTCATTTGGATATTACTACCTGTTTCTGCTTCTATTTTTGTCTATGTGTTACTAATCTCCATAATCTAACAAGCCCACTGTAGTTTAGTTGTAGGAAGTAGAAAGGTCACAGAACAATCTTTGTTGAAAATAAAATTATTTGTGTAGGCACAACTCATGAATCCGTGTTTGTAGAATATCAGACTTAATAAGCCATGTGGACTGAATTCTGGGATTCTTGCTTGAAAAGAAAAACCTGTTGAAGTGATGATAAAACAAAGCAGATATTCCATTAACTTCTACTTCCCATTGCCTTTTCCAGAGCCAGAATTTTGCCCTGCAGCTTAATATATCTTGTACTTCATCTGCAAATTGCCGAGTGCTTCAGACTTAGTCGTGTTTAGTACGTGACCAAGCACTGAGCACTGCACTGGACTAAGGGTTGATATGTGGGAAAGAGTGTCCAATTCCATACCTGCAATTGACTGTGGACCCGAAAGTTTGTATACATATATTTAATTACTGCTGTAAAGCAACTGGTGAGAAATACAGAAGCTGTCATTTTCATTCATAATTAATTACACTGACCCTTCCCACTTACAACTTACTTATGCACAAAACTTCAGATAAAATATATTATTTTTGAAATTTTTATTGTTTAAGTATTCTGACCTGTGGCTTCTGGGCATACACTCTAGAATAGGAAGACAAGATTTAAAGTTTAACATCTTTTCTAATAGTGTGTATCATTAAAATATAATAAGAAAACAGAGTGAATACTCCTATGGTCATAGTACTTTGGAGAAATTCAGATGATCCAGGCTTTAAGATGATGTTATTTAAATAATGTATCTTAAGCACTGAAATAGCAGCATGTAAATTTCAAGTGATAATGACAATATGGTTAAGATAGCTTTTTATACCCCTTTTGTGCCAAAGAAACTGACCTATGTGTTTCTGCTACACAATGTTAGATTGCCCTAGTATTTCATGTTACTACTGACCATTGACTGCTTTCATTTAAAATTATTCTGATATATATCATTAAAAACCAAGTTTTCCTATGGATGGTGAAACCTACCACTTCTGTTATTTCTATGAATTTAGAAACTAACTGCCCATAGGCCTGTAATCAGAAAGAACTTCCATAATTTTTAGGGGTTTGGGATATAAGTGTACCAGTCCGTTTTTCAAAAAACTTGAGACAACCCCTTTATTTTCAAGTAGCTCATTTCATGCAAACCTATGCGTGAAATATTAAGTGAAGAAAGCTTGCTTAATATTGGCAATCTATAATTAAACATTTGGTCTTGCTAGATGTTTGCATTTTCTTTATGGTCAATGGAGAATCAGACATCTCCAGATAGTGGATCAGCCTCAGTCTCAGACACATATTTTAGAATGAGTCTAATTGCTCTCTGAAATCCATGGCCTTAATGGTATTCAGATGCCTAACATCTAAATAAATCAATGAGAGCTGGGCACTTAGATACCTTTCAGGATCCAGATCTGGAAAGCCTTTGACCCCTAAGAAACTGGCAAGAGCCAAACATTTCACTCAGGTTCTTTGAGAATATAATCACCTATCATGATAATAAAGCATGCAGAACTCTAAACAATAACTGAAATAGCTAGAAATGAGAGATTTATATAAACACACACATACAGCTAACCTAGAATTTCTGTTCCCTTCATGCTGTGTACAATCTTAAAAGAATTAACAAGCCTGAATACCTATATGTACTTTTAGAGGTATAATAGCCCACTAAAATCTTTACATAAAAAGCCATCACTTTAAAACCCTTATTCTTAATTACTATTTTTGAAAGCATTTGAAGGATGAATTTTTACAATGAAACATTTTGGGAACAGAAAGTTTGCCAGACTTCATGCATGAAAATTACAGATGCAAAGAATAAAAATTTTTTAAATGTAACCTATGGCAACTGCTGGGAAAATTACTTAAGCCACCTTTAAGCAGTGAGAAAGTATATGTAGGCCTCATTTATATATGTGCATGCATACTCATCTTTTGAGTACTCTCAGGTGTAGAGTCCTTTCAAAGGATACACTGGAGCAAATGTTTCTACACAGACAACCTTTCTCCATGTTTTGGTCACTTTGGACACCTGCCAAACCAAACCCTATCTAACATTTGTTTTGTAGGTGCAATTCAGAATCTGTAAAGGAAAGATAAACTGAATGGGGGTACGTTCTCACCTAAAGAGAAAAGGGTCACTTTTTTGGACGTTATCTTAGATGGCTTGTTTACCACAGCTCTATCATCCTTGATAAAATTAGATATGAAAGAAAACTTCTCTAAGGCAAGCAGATTTAAAAGGACTCTGGTGTAGGCTAAGAACTACTGTACTTACTAAATTAATAAGACAAGAAAAATGCAAAAAACAGTCTAATTTGGTTTTGACTATTTTATCTTTTTTCTAACATAATTATGTGCCTTGTACACAGATTGTAGACATACTCACCATAAATACATGTAACTTTTGGGGTTCTTTTGGCCTAAGTCTGCTGTAGATGGTTAGTAAACACTTCTAGAAGAAAGCTGAATTACGTAAATACTGATTACAGTGGTTTATATTTTCTTTGTAAGCTATGAAAACATTTATATTAACTTTATGTAAAACTTCTAGGGCTCATATTCATATCAATGGAAGTTCTGAATGCATAACAAAATGGAAGAATAAGCTTCAAATTGGATACATGAATTGCCTGAAAATGCTGAAGACTGACATATTTTAAAGCTATTCTTGTGAGAGAGCTTGCATTGAATTGGCTACAACCTCTTATCTTTAGGCATTTTTGGGGCAGGAGAAAACTGATCTAGATATTAAAAAAACCCCCACACATTAAGGACATTAAATATGAATTGAAAAACACATTAAGCATTCATAAAATAACAATAGAAATTAAAAGATTACTTCTGTGGCTGCTATTGCAAATATTTTCTTACGTATGTTCATAGTTATGGCAAGATTAGTCTATGTATTTATATCATTCCATGCCACTGTGATACAGTAGAAATGCAGAAGCAAACACTCATCCAAAACCTGCCTTGTGGTATGCCATGGAAATGCATGAATAACAAATTGTTTAAACCTCCTTTCAGAGGCACTGCAAAAAAGCTCATAAAAAATGAAGGGCCTTGTCTTTCTCTAAAAATGTGATCTGTAGTCCCACTATAACATTGGGAAATGTAAACTTGCCTCTCAGCCCAAAGATTTTACCTGTAACACCACCAGCTTTGCTTGTCATAAAACTACCAGAGCCTCTCTGAGACAGGGAGAGAACTGGGATTTAATTTCAGGTGTTAAAACTAGCAATTTAACATGTGCCTAATTATGCTAGTGCTTGGGAACAACTGAACACAGGCATAAAAGATAACCCATTGTACACGACAACTGTGCCTGCCTGTGCCTCTGCCATGGCAGCCAGGACGTTCACTGGCAGATGAACCGTGTTTGTAGCTGCCAGCCTGTTCAGGCGTAGGCTTGAGCCTGTGCTACACCCTCAACTGAGTGCCAGTTTCTGGGTTCAGGTTCTTGCTTTTAATTCAGGCCTTTCTGTTAACAACATGGGGAGAGGATAGTTCTTTCTTCTAAGCAAATTTTCATGATGTCGTGGTTTCGGTTTCAGCCTAGCTGGTAACAAAGCACCATGAAGCCGCTCACTCACTCCCCACCCCTGCGCCTGGCCACGGTGGGATGAGGAGAAAATACAAAGGCAGGCTCCTGGGTCGAGACAAGGACTGGGAGGGATCACTCCCCACTTATGGTCACGGGCAAAAGACAGGCTCCACTTGGGGAAGAAACAAAATCAATTTAATTGACTACAAATCGAATAAAAACAGGGGTATTAGGAAGGAAAACCAAACATCAGAACACCTCCCCCCACCCCTCCCGCCTTCCCGGCTTAGCTCCATTCCCGGTGCTTTCTACCTCTTCCCCCCGGCGGCACAGGGGATCAGAGGATGGGGGTTAGGGTTAGTTCGCCACACATCGTCTCTGCCGCTCCTTTCCTCAGGGGGAAGATTCCTCACTCGTCCCCTGCTCCACCGTGGGGTCCCTCCCACGGGAGACAGTCCT
>VYZV01022599.1:87301-97712 GCA_013401275.1 Pandion haliaetus
AACACTGCCGGTTCCCCTTCTTAAATCTGTTCTCCCAGAGGCGCTACCACCGTCACTGATGGGGTCGTCCTTCCCAGAGGCGGGTCCGACTTGGAGCCGGGGAAGCTTCTAGCAGCTTCTTACAGGAGCCACTTCTGCAGCCCCCTCCCCTATACCAAAGAGAACCACGCCACACAAACGCATAACACATGCATACCCCGAGAGGGCAGACCACAGGAGGGGGCAACAGTTTAAACACACACACACAGCACACGTAGAAAGAAAACTTCATTTAAACATTACTAGCTCTGGTAGACCGGAAGGGTTTTCTCAGGTCCTGGATGACAGCTAATTGCAGGAAAAGAAGCCTTAGGACACTCCTAATTCTAAACGGCAGAAAAATCTGGTTGCTACACAACTCATCTATAATATGAGAAAGCCACAGTGAGTCCCTGTTTTAATTTAGACTGAACACGAATGGAGTGTAAGCACTATCCTGCTAGAGTGTCTGATCACTTAGCTATTGACTGTTATGTCATGGATTTTTTTCATTATTACACTCTTCCTGAATTTTCTGGTGAAACTCAGTTTATCTTTCCCTGATGACAACAGTACTGAGTTACAACCTTCAGAAAGATTTTCTAGACACACCACAACTCCTTCCAACTTGCCTGGATTAAGTTTTAGACAGATCCTTTTCATTTAGGTATTAAACCTGCTGAAGAGCCCACAGAGCTGGGTGAGGATGCTGTCTGAAGATAGTGAAAAATAAAGCTCGGTGTTATCTTCATAGACCTGAAGCTGGAGTCCATGTTAATTTTATAATCTTCCCAATTTTAATAGACATAGGACTCTACAGGTAAGTAAGATCAAGGTAAAGGATTAACTGCCTGGTGGGTCCTTTGAGATTCATTTGAGGAGAGATGCCAGTATTTATTCAAATCTTTCCACTCTGAAAACATATTTAACTGTATCTTTTTATTAAGCACGTATATTTGGGGTCTTCTCTATACAGGCAGTCTCAGATTTGGTACACCTAGAGAGCTCTCTATTGATGTGAAAAATTATATCATTGCCTGAAATACAAAGAAAAGGATCTATCTCCAGTCCCTGTGTCCAGTATTTCAAATACTCAGGAAATATCAAAGAGAAGCAGTGTAGACATTTGTCCATTGACAACAGAACAGAGGAAAAATGTTCATAAATCAAACAATTTTTATTTCAAAGATAAAATTATCTTATTAGGATGGCTTAATACCATTGGTACTATCCATTCACGGGGTCAGTTTTATTTTGGGCTGCTTTTCTGTATTCAAGTAAAATGTGAACATTTTCCCCTATGGTGCTATAAAACAGTCATTTTGCCTCTCCCATCAGGAACTTCAGCAGACACTAATTAACCCTCTGGAGAAAATGTTTATAAAAATAACGAGGAATTATTAGCAATGAAGCAGTTTTATTTTTTTCCCCAAGAAAAAGTCAAACTGAGAGAGCTTAATAATAATGTATTATTGCTAAATTGTGAAGTCAACTCAGTGGTCAAAAATTTTAATAAGCTGAGACACATCACTAGAAAGCCATTTTGGAATAGGCAGCATGTGTGTGTGTGTTCCCACATGGGAACCTCTCACTTCTACCTAGCAATGTCGGGCCATTAGAGGACAGTTTCAGAAATGTACACATTTGTTAAGAAATTTTGAACTTTGGCATTTATGAAGAATAATATGATTCCTAGAAGAGGCAAGTCTTTTCACTTTTTATTCCTAAAAATATAGCTAGAGCTGGACCAATCTTATCTGGGATACTTTTGTAACATGGGGAACTAGAGGGTTGCAGCTGTACAGAGACACCACCATCCTAGCGATAGTTCTGACTTCATACAGTTTTGTGATGGCTTAGGTATTTTTTGAAAAATCTTGGCCCTAATTGTCCTATCAAAAAGAAATACTTATATCTGGATTATTCTCCTTATTATCAGTTTGTTCCTCACTTAGTAATTTCTTTGTATATAAGCTGCTTATAACACTTTCATACATGAGAATTTTTCATACATACATTTTCAAGACTGGGGCTTTATAAAAGTTTTTCAGTTCTATAACATGGCAAATATTTAGACTATAAAGCTTTTCAGATTTCTTTTGTGTTACCATCAAACCAAATGGATCAGCTTTTAAGTTTCCCCTTATTAGTTCTCAATTTCCTGATCTCTTCTTAGAGTATTTCCTTTTTCCTGTTGTCTCTCTCCTTACAAGAAAAAAGAAATAATTGAATTACGTAACATCTCTGACTGAGTAATACAAATTAGAAATTGGAAGCCACGATTTTTGAAAGCTGTGTGAATTAAACATGTATTAGCATTTCAGTCCATCACAGATGATAAGTATTCTTTTACCCAAAGTGATAAAAGTTCATCTTGTGGGTGGTTTTTAGCACTAAATAAGAAGAAATCAATCCACATAACCCTTAGATCTTTTGCAATATTAAAAAAAAAACCAGCAACACTTAGCTCTAGAGTTTACTTTGGTTCACTTTAACAGATAATGACCATCTGCAAATTGGGTTCCTGTGCTTTTGAACTTTGTGAGAGTTTGTTTCTTACAATGTGATGGATGGTTTACTCTAGGCAAGCTAAATATTTCATCCCACTACACAGAAGATACATAAACAATGAGGAATATACAAATCACTTACTGAATGTTTAGGAGATTACAAACATAAATTGCTTCTTCTTGCAGCCCTTGCCTTCTGTTTCTTTTAAGATGAACTATTTCCTTGAAATTATTACAGAAGCTTTATAACATCTTAGCTTCTTGGCCAAATTAGTGTCTTTTCTGGAAGGCAATGAAAAACATTAGTTGTACAATGTCCAAGTATCTTTTATGTCTTCAAAGAGAACTCCTCACTGGTCATTCAGTACTATATATCTGTACTACATGCTAATGTTTTTCCTAGGACTGTGTGGAAAGGGTTGACTGAAATGAAGAAAAAGCTTTCTTTGAAACATTTTTTGTGAAAAAAATCAAACATATTCACAGAAAAATTATGGGCAAAACATACAACGTATGCTATTTCTTTAAGAACTGCATTTTTGTTTGATGAGGTCTGTTGAATATAATTTAAATATTACTTTATTTCTCATACAATGTACCAAGACCACAGGGTTTGGAAAAGGAACTCTTGCTTCTATTCTATTTTGCATCCAATGGGAGCGTACCATACAGAGCCTTAACTCTCTCATTTCCCAAATGCTAGGTTGTCATGGTTTACCCCAGCTGGCAACTAGAGCACCAGCCACTCATTCGTCTTCCCCCAGGTGGGTGGTGGAGAGAATTGGAAGAGTAAAAGTGAGAAAACTCATTGAGATAAAGACAGTTTAAAAGGCAAAGCAAAAGCCACGCGCACGAGCAAAGCAAAACAAGGAATTCATTCACTACTTCCCACTGGCAGGAAGGTCTTCAGCCATCTCCAGGAAAGCAGGGCTCCATCACGTGTAACGGTTACTTGGGAAGACAAATGCCATCACTCCGAACATCCCCCCTTCCTCCTTCTTACCCCAGATTTTATTGCTGAGCACAATGATGTATGGTCTGGGATATCCCTTTGGTCAGTTGGGGTCAGCTGTCCCAGCTGTGTCCCCTCCCAAGTTCTTGTGCACCCTCAGCCTCCTCGCTGGTGGGGTGGGGTTAGAAGCAGGAAAGGCCTTGGCTCTGTATAAGCACTGCTCAGCAGTAACAAAAACATCTCTGTGTTATCAAAACTGTTTTCAGCACAAATCTAAAACATGCCCCCATACCAGCTACTATGAAGTAATTACCTCTATCCCAGCCAAAACCAGCACATAGGTCAATTTAGTTGAACTACAATGGCATAAACACTGTGCTGCTGCTGACTGATGAAAATCACTTACTATCCTCCTGGCAGAAGAAACAACTTGTGATTGAGATTCAACTCTTGTAGCTGTAGATATCTAAAAGTTAGGTGTTATAGAGCTTATACTCTCAATGCTGTCAAAAAATCATCAGGGCAGACAGCTACTCATCCTAAACCAATTTGGACAGCCTTAGATACTGATGTGACAGCTTTGCATCTAGCTGGTCATCCCAGTTCCCACACATAAAAGTGCATATGGGCTATGTAGACACTCGATACAATTGTAAAATATTATATCAGCTCACCCCATTGGCCCAGGAAAAGGAAACCAGGTATAATCCTTACCTGGGAACCACTGCATATCCCACCTTGTTCCCATCATGTACATTTGGGAGACCAGAATACAACGGAGTTAATTCCAGACCCAGCCTAAATTGTTAGGAATTAATCTAATGCTAGAAAAGCTTATTCCTCCATGTGAAATAACAAAGAAGACAACAGAAATAAGACTTAGGAAGCTGAATTTCACATGTCTACATGTGATGTGAATCTCAAATTTTAAGGATAGCATCTCATCTCTAACTGCTAGGTTGTTTCCTGTTCATTAGGAAACAGTAGGCTTCAAAGAGTGTAAAAGTCAAGAGAATCACCTCTGATATTATTTGTGTGCTATTTCTCTGCATTGAGCTACTAACTTGTATTTAACTAAATCTTATCTACAAGTACACCTAAACTAGAAATTAAGACAACATGGGATGAAGAGTCCATGACTTAACACAGTCTTCCAGCTAAATGATTGCCTAATTTCCTTCAGTTTCCTGGGTTAAATGAATACCCAGTGGCTCTCTGTACACTGAAGTTTCTACATTAGGGTTAAGGAGCCCTTTGGAATGCTCTGCCCATTACTAAAACTTCAAGAAATAGTCAATTACTGTTTCTTTAAGATAGATAAATTCAGCACTTACTCACTCCATCACTGAAAGACATTTTCCAAGACATTATTATTATTTTATTCACTTTTTCACCCAAATTTTTGAACTCTTTTAAATGGCTGTCATGGTTTAACCACAGCCAGCAACTAAGCATGATGCAGCCACTCACTCACTCCCCCTCCTCAGCTGGACAGGGGAGAGTGAATATAACAAAAGGCTTGTGGGTCGAGATAAGGACAGGGAGAGCTCACTCAACCAGTTACCGTCACAGACAAAACAGACTCGACTTGGGGAAAATTAGTTTAAATTATTGCCAATCAAACCAGTGTAGGGTAATGAGAAATAACACCAAATCTCAAAATGCATTCCCCCCACCCCTCCCTTCTTCCCGGGCATAGCTTTACTCCCAAATTCACAACCTACTCGCCACAGTGGCACAGGGGCACGGGGAACGGGGGTTGCAGTCGGCTCATCACACCTTGTCTCTGCTGCTCCTTCCTCCTCAGGGGGAGGATTCCTCACTCTTCCCCTGCTCCAGCGTGGTGTCCCTCCTGTGGGAGACAGTCCTTCACAAACTTCTCCAACATGAGTCCTTCCCACGGGGTGCAGTTCATTAACTGCTCCAGTTTGGGTCCCTTCCATGGGCTGCAGTCCTTCAGGAGCACAGACTGCTCCAGTGTGGGTCCCCCGCAGGGCCACAGGTCCTGCCAGTAGCCTGTTCCAGTGCAGGCTTCCCACAGGGTCACAGCCTCCTTTGGGCATCCACCTGCTCTGATGTGGGGTCCTCCACAGGCTGCAGGTGGATATCTGCTCCACCGTGGACCTCCATGGGCTACAGGGGGACAGCCTGCCTCACCATGGTCTTCCCCATGGGCTGCAGGGGAATCTCTGCTCTGCCACCTGGAGCACCCCCTCCCCCTCCCTCTTCACTGACCTTGGTGTCTGCAGGGTTGTTTCTCTCATATGTTCTTACTTCTCTCTCCGGCTGCAGTTTCTGTGCCTGCCACAACTTTTTTTCCCCATGTTAAATATGTTATCCCAGAAACACTACCACTGTCACTGATGGGCTTGGACTTGGCCAGCAGTGGGTCTGTCTTGGAGCTGGCTGGCATGGGCTCTGTCGGACACAGGGGAAGCTTCTAGCAGCTTCTCACAGAAGCCACGCCTGTACACACCCACACCACACCACACCCCCCCCGCTACCAAAACCTTGCCATGCAAACCCAGTACAATGGCACAGGACACTGTGCAGGTTTCCACTGTCAATTCTCACCAATGATGCATATGGAGAGAAATCACCACTAGTTGTTTGTTCATACATTTAAGGCCTTTGCATGACATCTGGTGCATCCTACTCAAGCTCTGTCTTTTCATAGCTGGGGGAGAGCTGTCAGTTTGGGACCCTTTCTTGAAGATCCTTTTAAAATTCTCTTTTGAAGCTCATGGGTTTAATCACCTACCTGAGCATAGGTATAGCAGAAAATGAGCCTTCAGCTTCTAGCTCCCTGTCCAAATGACATGGATCACCTGAACTAGAAGTTCTAACTGACTGGCTCTATGATGCTGCCAGATTTAAGTTGTTGTGCTGTTCCTTGTCTACTTTGGCACAACAAGAGAAAAATAGGTTAATGGAGTCATCTAACTCATTAAATCTCAGCAGAGGGACTCCTCTCTGCCTGAGACCAAAAAGCTTGTTAGGGACAATTCTTTGTGCCTTATTTCCCAAGTTCAGTGGACAGTCTCCTTACTCTTACATTTCACTCACAGATCTTCACATATTTCCCTGTTTTCTTCTGATCTTTTTCCTGTGCTTTGTTTTTCACTTTTTCATAACTCTACTCTTCCTCTGGAAACTTTTCTGCTCTTGCCAATTTGCAGCTCTGCAGTTTCTTTGCCATGAATGTTGCAACATATGCGTATCTTGTGCCCTGAATGTCTTCACCAGGGCCAATACAGAAGTCAATAGCTACAACAGTGGTATGAAGTCATGTACAGCTATGACCAAAATCAAATAATGGAGGGTTTTCTAGAGCATCCACAGACCATCACATAGCACAAAAATCTCAGATCTTTGACTATGAACTGGCAAGGTGTCACACCTGAAACAACCACAAGAAAAATGACGACTTCTGCAGAGTGATCTTCTCCAGTAAATTTATCAGGCTTTCTTTCAAGCTCTTCAACAATATGCACCTCAGAGCCATGCATATTCTAAAGTAATTTTTCTCCTTTCTGTGATATATTATCAGGTAAGTGTGGTGTAGACTCAGCCACTGAAGCAGATATTTGAACAAAAATCAGTATTCTTTCAATGACTGATTCTTCTCCAGGTTGAAAACTATATAGGTCCCACTATATAGAACTCTTTATTTCTAAATTACCCTTGTAAATACAGTTTTATGACGGAAAAAAGATTATATACTAATTGTAATCTCTACCTGCAGAAGCTTTGTTTTAGAGCTTTTCCCAGGGATAAAAAAAAAAAAAAAAATCTTAATTTTTTCTTAGTGTAGGAAGGGAATAAACTAAAAAGTAACTGATGGGAAAAAAAATCAGTAATAACTACTGAATAAAATCTGGGTGTACTTTTAACTGAGTAAAGTGTGATGCAGTTTTTCTTTAATTTTAGATATGAAAAAGAGTTGATTTTTTTTCTCCTATGAAAGGTTTTTTTCTGTTGGACCGCACTCCAACTTGAAACATTGTTCCAGTCAGTGTCAAAAAGAAACCAGCAGCCTACATATGTCCCCAGGAAGTAGTCGGCAGTGACTGTTACAGTGGATCTTCATTCAACAGCCCTCACAAATTAATTATCTGTGCACCCCACCCCCACACCTTCTGTAGGTGCTCCTGCCTAAGTTATCACTCTAATCCATTTCATCCATGTTTGATCCAGAGGTCTTCTATGAATTCCTCAGCTTTTGTTACAGTGCTTTATTAAACATCAACTTCTTACTCTCAGTCTATCAGGTTGAGGAAAATCACCAAACAAACAGGTGAAATAGTCATTCTGCAAAAACAGAGCAAAAGCAAACATATTTATTATGTTTTACCAATGCCCTTTGTTAATCACTTTATTTTTTAAAAAAATGGAAATCTTACTCTTGATTGAAAAAAATACTTGTTGTTAAATGCTTCAGATATAGTTAATACCATTTTTTTTTTAATGTGTTTTGTCAAATACCTCCCTGTAGAAGAAATTTACTTGGATAATTCATAATTCATACCTTGCAACCAGCTCAGCTTACAGCCTTTGATTTCAAAGTTATTCAGGAATAAGCTTCTTGCAGTCAGCTAATTAAAATAAAATAAAACTAAAGGTATTGAGATCCTATCAGAGTCTAGTAATTCTTTATTCTCATTAAAGCATAGTAACACCATAAGACTACATTTTCATCTTCAGCCCTGCCGCATACTTCGAGTTCAGACGGACATTCTTTAAGGGGTATTTAGTGAGTAAGAAGGAAATTCCTTAATTATTAAAGCTCATCAGTATATTGATAACTTTTTTTAAAGCTAACCTAAAATATATTGACGGATATACCAGTGGCAAGAAAACATTTTATGATTTGAAGAAAGAACAAATAGGGTTTTTTAGCCCTGAATGCAAAATCTGATGGTGCTTCTGTAGAATGAAAATATTAGGTCCTTGTGCCTTATATACAGCTGAATTCTCCTGTATGAAATACCAGAAACTTCAACAAGACTGAATGGGATCCCAGGAGGGAGGAAGGAATAAATGAAAGCAGGTATTGACCACCTGCAGTACAAAATCAGGCAACCATCAGAGGTGGGCTCTGATCAAATTGGGGGTGGGTGGGGGTGTAAAGCTGTATTAAGTAGCTCAGCTTTTTTCTTTCCCTTCACTTCATGTAGTTTCAGAGTTTATTAATTCATTATGAATATGATTTTATATGAGCAACTAAACTTATCAGAAGTTGGTCTGTAAATTCATTATTCGCTGATGTTAAAAGAGAGAAATGCCTTTGGATAAGTAAGCACAGTGCAGTTCCACTGAAATCAGGAAAGCTGTAGGAATTCAGGAAATGTAGTAGCTCCTTGAAATACTATGGCAAGTATATTACAGTAACGTCACTTAGCAAAGTATGAACTGTCTTAAGAATGCAAAACTGTATGCAGTTCTTTGCCCACCCGTCCGCTTTCTGAAATATAGTGGGAATATGATTAGTCTTTGACAATCCTATACCATTCAAACCTATCTGGACTGTTGCATGTGCTCCTTCATTCCATTTCTTTTCCCAGAAATAAATTAGTCCATCTTTCATTAGTCTCTTGATGTGTCTTCTTAAGTTTCTTAAATACAACACAGCAAAAACATGAGTTCATTATCATTCCTTTCTGCCCTTCTCAGTGCCTTGATGCCCTGTTACATTTGGCCATACTATTAACTTCTTTTCCTACCAAACCTTTAATCTTGGCATAATCCTTAGTTTTATGACAACAAACATACTTTCAGCCACCTTTCTTTCTTCCAAAAGATTTAGATTCAAGATCAGACCGCTTGATTAGACTGGATTCAATCTAACCACTTGACCACTCCCTTTTATCTTCCACTTGATTTACTGTAACTTCCCTTTTTCATTTCTTTCAATATTCACTTTTGCTATTTCTAGCTCTTCCAAAGTTCTGTTATCTTTTGTGTGATCTCGTTTCACTGCATACAACACTCACATTTCTTGCATTTTCAAGGCCATATACACCTTGTTCCATCTTAGTATCTGAACAGGACCTATTTTGTTTCCCTAGTCTTGATTTTCTACTATTCCTTTCCAAAAATTTGAAATCTCCTTACAGTTTTCCAAGCAGCAATATATGCTTTTCCTTACATCATTAATTTCTCCCAAAACTCAGCATTGCTGTGAATGAAATAAATACCAAAGGAAGGAAAAATAGATTCTAATAACAGAATAATCATGTTCTATGCTATGCAATTTTATTGAGGCCATACACTATTTTAAATAATTCTTTTCTTTTCACCTAATTATATATACATTGTTTATTTTCCTTGCATGTTTAAAACCAAACCATGCTTTCTTCACAGCAAAAGACAGAAATAATAGTTTCATAAAATATTTGGAAAGAACACTATCCTGAAAATCATAAAAATTATTATTCACAATCTGTGATTTCACAGACTTATTGTAATGCATGAGTTTTAAGTAGATGTTACAAAGACCATTCAAAGATATGAAATAGTCTATTTAATGTGTCCTGAAGGTATGGCAGCAGTAGATTTGAATGCTAACATAGAGATCTAAGTTATTATTTAATAATCTCATTTTTTAAAGTCTGTATATATTTGTATGTGAATGAGTGAATAAATTGACAGGAACTAGAAAGAAAAAGACTAATACTAAAAAATAAAAAAAAATGGGACTGAACAAAGGAAGAAGGACTAAATACCCATTTTTTTACTCCATCAATAGTTATTAAAAGAGTGGGACTCTGCATTGAGGAAGTCTTAAAAGGACTCAGTTAGGACTTAACTGGGGGGAGGCAGTGACTTTAAGAGGCACTCAAAACAAAAGCAAAGAGCACAATTTTCCAGTGTGTTTCTTCTTGAGGAACAGCCTTGCATCTGAGTGAGCAAGGAATATTACTGGCAGCTT
>VYZV01022601.1:12942-25453 GCA_013401275.1 Pandion haliaetus
GGGGGCGGGGGGGGGAGGAATTTGGCCAGGTAGCACTGGAGATAAAACAGCCTTGGCCACTGATTTTCACGGCCCCCTCAGTCTGACATCTTCAGTTTCAGCCCAGACATTCCCAACTGGTGTCAATCGGAGTCCTCAAACGCCGAAGGCTTCAGCTTCTCGTGCCAGAGAAACCTCTCCCGCCGCGTCGCGCGGCTTGCCTGTGGAGGATTTGCTTATCGACGCCGACGAGCGATTTAGGAGCCCGTGTCAGGGTGCGACTGGGGAGCAACTGCTTCAAAACGTCCTGGAGGTGCCGCTGACCTTCCTGGCCGTCAAATTGTGTCGAGCTCTCTTGGCAGAGCCCCCCTTCCCTGGGAGCACGCCAGTTATTCTGTCTTCTCTGAATGCCAGACCTGTGCCGCCAAAACAAACTGGCATCTCCTTCGCCGTGATTCCTCTTTTCCCTTCCTCAGGTTTCCCCGAGACAAGTGCCTTCTGTTTCCTTACCCCGTGGCAATGTTGTTTCCTCTTAGAAATCCGGAGGATTTAGTCACCGTGCTGTTTGGTGCCATGCCATGGTCTCTTATCCTCCGCTTTAACCTTAACCCTTGCCCCCTCCCATCCTCGGCATTGCCTGCGGTTTTCACGGTGTAGCGATGCCCCTTTTTTCCAGGGGACAACTCTCACACAGTTCCCTTTTTAGCATCATTGCAAACCCCTTCTCCGTCAGCCCGTGGCCTTTGCTGGGGTTTAGAGATCAAGGAGGCCCCTCTGAACTTCACGTGTTGTTCATGTGTCCTTAACTCCTTAATTTTCAGGCTTTGGAAAGGAAGCTGTCAGCTTGTGTGTCTTGCGGACATTGGTCCTGGCAAAGATACCGCGTCCTGGTCCTTGGCGTTCGAGAACTGGCATCTACTTCTCTGAGCCTCTGAGTGAGTTTTTTTTGGTTTCAGCCCATTTTCGCAGCATTTTTGGGGTGAGAAATACCATTTGGCAGAAGCCAAGCCCAGAAAGCTCCTTCCTAGTTAGACGTCTTGGTCGTAATGCCCTGGAAATGTCTCATTTGTCTCCGTTAACCATATTCAGAGTTTAGGCAACTGACTCGGAGACATCTGAGACAGATCAGGTGAACAGCACCATCAAAAAGTATTTTTCTCTCTGTAGACTATTAAAAAAAGTGCTAGGCGACTGATTCAGGGAGAGATCAATGATTTTTAGATGTCTTTCACTAAGTTCACGCTGCTTTAAGGCAGAGTTAACCGGTGGAAATGAGTCTTCTAGGGATGTAGCTATGGGAGTGGTCTGCATTTTAATTTGTCTGGTTTAAGGAAAACTTGTTGCAGAGCTTTGTAAAAAAAAAAAAAAAAAAAAAAAAAAACGCTTTTCAAAAAAAAAAAAAAGCCTTCAGCAAAAGAAAATAAATTTCACTTTCAAATCTGTGTCTCATTGCTGTGGGGGAAGTGGGAGAGCTGCGTGTCTTTGAAGCAAGCTGAGATATATGGGGAGAGGCTAAGCTAGATGCATTTCATGAGCTGGCTATTTATTTTTTTTAAGTAACCCAAAGTGATGAGAAATCCTGGCCACAGGAGGAGACTCACTCTCGCTTGGTCCTGGTGAGCAGCAGCAACAGAAAGGAAGGAGAAAAGCACAAGCTTATTTCACATTTCTCTCTATCTTAGGACAATGCAAACCAAAAATCGATGCCACCCCCCTTTGGAGAGGGAAGATATCTGCACAAACAGGAGCTTCTTGGGATCAACACGCATCCCAAATGCCCACTGCTATCCCTACCACTATCTATAGACGCTGAGCCCGCAGGTCCTCACTTGCAGACCCAGCTACCATGTCCTCTAAACAACCCGTGGGAGATGCTGGCACCTCCGGAGGGTGGCCCGATGTCACCAGGTCAGACCTCTGTTTCTATTCCTCTTCTGGAGGATCCTGTTCCTGCGATGACTATATAGGGATCCACCAGCCCCACTTCCACCCCGGCATTTAAAATGGCTAAAATTAGGCAGTGGGAAGGTCCCTTCCCTGCTGCCAGCACAGCTGTCGTGCCCATGAGGGCTCTTCCAGCTCGGTGCAGACGCACAAAGCCTCCAGCGAGTCTGGGTACCTGCTTCCCTGGGCACTGCGGTCCCAGGACCTGCCAAAATCTCTAGCACGGATAACCCCCACGTACACAACCATCGCAGCCCGCGTGCCCCGGGAGCAAAACAACCCCAGTTAGGCCAACTTCCACATTACAGAAAATCAACTGCAGGTCTTGGTAAGTTTTTTGGTTGGTTGTTTTTTTTTTTTTTTCTTTCCACAAGTGCCAGAGAGGCCGGGAAAGCGTAATTTGTGGGTGTCCTATTCCTGGATGCCAGTCTGGCTGCACGGGCTCTTTCACGAAAGGCTGGGAGATGCATTTAGAAAGCAGAAGAAACACGATATGTTTGTGATAGCTGGAAGAAGCCTAGAACAAAATGATCTTTCATTCCTCTACGTGAATCTGACTATACTGAAACACAGGAAAAGAATGAATCTTATTAACTTTTTTCTTTTTAGGAAAATATTGTGCAGAGATAATTGGTGCCACTTTCCTTCCTCTGTTTATCTGTTTCTCTATAAACTTAGGTCCATATAACAGTGTTTATCTAACTTGGCTCCTAATAGCACCTACAGTTTATGAAAGATGTTAATATAGCACACAAGAAACATTCAATAATTTCCTTTCCAATATGATCGGATGCTTTTTCCCACCCTGGTTTTGGACTGGTCGCTTTTTGCCTTTCCACAGCTGTAGCTCAGCTCTTCCAGGAAGGCTTGGTGTGTTCAGGACATTGGCAAGATTATGAACACAAAAATGAAATTCTAATGATTTCCCTCTCCAGTTTGAGTGATTTAGGAAGAAAAATTCTGTGATGAACTCTGCCCTCTCTGGTGTATTGATAAGGAGCAAGCAAAGGCCACAAAATCTGCGTCCCTTCACCCAGCCTACGCCATCTCCCATGGCAATCTGATCCTTTTTTTTAATTAATAATAATAAATTCAAAACATTAGCCTGGACTAGAAATCACCGTGTACACAGTGATGAGAAACAGAGCAGTAACACAGCAGAGGAGGGAAGCTCTTAGCATAAAGTTCAGTTTAAAACAAGCACTGCTTTTTTGGCCAAAAGAGGAGGTAGTACCACATCCTCCACGCATGAGGCTGCTTCTCATGGTGGCAATAGCAGTGATAAACGTTGTTACTGAATAATTTGAGACATAGAGGGGAAACTAAGCTCATGCTCCTTTAGACAACTAAAATTAGATGTTTAAGACTGAGCCATTTGCCTCGGACCCCTTCTGTGGTCAGCGGGGTGATAGATGTCGATGGAGGTTCATCACACCTGTACTAGATCCCTCTTCCCTACCATTCATCCAGATGTAGACCAGAAAACATCTCAAATAACAAAGTCCAATAACTGGGAAAAAGCCTCTGTGACCCCACAGATTTCTCCCTCATTGTGTTTACTCACATGGGCAAAAATATTCCAGGCACCAGCGCGTTTTCCCAGCAAACGCATTTTCTTCCACGCTGCATTGCTGTAAAGGGCTGGTTTTCCCTGGACGCGATGTTTTAACAATGTTCCCTCTCATCCCACCAGGCTGACAAAGCTCTTGGAGGGGGTTCCAGTTAGGAAGCAAACGTGATGATGGAGTCAGGTACGTGAAAACATAGTTATTAACAAAGCACGTGCCAAGTCCTGGCTCCTTTGGCACCCAAAAAAACCAGCTTTGCCTTGCCTGAGGGTGTTCAGTCCTTGGGCTGCTGGCTTTTGGGCTGCTTTTTCAATATTTCCTTAAGCCAACTTTTCTAGTTTGATGCTTTTCTTGGCCATTGATGAGTTGTGCTCATTCAGGAAAGTAATATTAATGTTTAACTCCAGAGGGCTGCAGCTGGGCTAGAGAGCCACTCCGGTTGTACCCACTGTGAAAAAATATTTAAATTTTTTTTTTTTTTTTTCTTTCTTTTAAAGGGAAAAGGAATGCAGATCTTGGTAAGTGGGTTGTTTGGGTTTTTTTTTTCCTTCTGTCAAAACAAGTCTCATTAAAATACATCTCCTATGGCCTTTCTTGGCTGGGTGTGTGGCTTATTTATACTGTCACATATTCTAGACCCCATAAGATAAGATAAACTTATAACCAGTGTAATTTGGGGAACATTATGGTCAATAAGGAAAAAAAAAAGTCAGTGCATAATCATTTTTTAAGACAACTCCTATAGCGCAAACCAAAAAAACCACAGAAGGACCCACTGGAGGCTAAATTCTCTCTCTGTCTCTCTTTTAGAAGAATGGGATGCAAAAATCAGTAAGTGGTTTGGTTTTGGTTTGGGTTTTTTTTTTTTCCCCCTCCCCCGATGGTAAAACCTTGGTGCTGGAGGCTTGTACTAATATTACTTTATTTTAAGGGAAGTTAACGGAAGAGTTTGGTAAGTCATTCACCTTCCTTACACATGCCTGGGTTGGAGTGTGTGTGTCTCTGCAGCTGTAGCATTAGCAATGACCTACGTATCTATATAAATTTCTCTTTATTTCGTTTAGAAGAAAGCGACACAGAACTTGGTGAGTGTGGCTTTGGGGATTGTTGGGTCTGGGGGTTTTCTTTGCTGCTACTGAAGGTGGAAAAAGTTCCTTTGTATAGAGGATGGGCTTATGAAACCAGAAGTCATCCTCCAGATCTTTAAATTTATACCCAGATATAGTCAAGACACAAAACTGAAGGAGAAGGGACCCAAACCACGGGCGCAGTATAAGCTATCCCTGTTACGCTTGGCATCTCGCTTTGGAGGAGACATGCTGTCTCCCCGCAATCCAGTGGCATTCCCTAATCTCTTCTTCGGGCTCTTGCTCGCTCGTAGAAGCATGTCGGAGGCGGAGAGCTCTTAGGACTAACCCGTATTTATTTCTTTATTATTTTTAGAGGAATGTGACACAGAAAATGGTAAGTGTCCTTCTTCCATTTAAAAGTTCTTTTGTATAATAGTGCCCCTCAAAACCAAACCGCCTCAGTCAGGCGTCTTTGGAGTAAAGTGGTTTTTTTACAGTACATACTTTTACAATACATACCTTTTTTTTTTTCCTTAAAGAAATACTTTTCTCTGTATTTGGGAATTTTTACTGCAATGCTTGGCGAGTCGTATTCCTTCTGCAAAGGCGTACTTTGGGCAGGGCTGCTGATAGCAAGTTGCAGTTTGTGCATATTTGTTCATTTTGGCTTCAAAAAAATGCACAAGTGGAAAGGTCTTAAAAAACAAAACTCATTGGAAATGCCTGTACTAAATAGAATAAGTCTAGATAAAACAGAGATTGTTTTGTGTCTCTAATATTAAAGAAAAAAATAAATATATGGAAGCGATGAAAAATAACTTAAAGCTATTTCCCTTTTTTTTTTGGTGGTGGGGGACAACAAAATGCAGAAATAGGTAAGTATCGCTTTCTTATCTTTGATTTACTGATTCTGCTAAGGAGATTTCTTGTTTAATGAACCCTGCGTGAATACCCAGGATGACACGTACATCCACAGTCGCATCCACTCTGGGGTCTGCCTTTGACCCTACATCGTTATTTAAAAGCCAAATCTGTAAATGATGAGCTCAAGGTCAGCCCGAGAACAGATTCAAGCAGTCCTTTAACATGCATCCCGATTTATTTCTCTGTTTTAAGGTGAACTTACAGCAGAAATTGGTAAGTCGCAATTTACCTCCCATCCGATACATTTCTGTATAGTTTTGAGTTGTGTTTTAGCTGATTTACCTGCAGTTTATTGCCTTTCTCTTGCCTGTTGTTAAAAAAGTGGGAGGTATTTTCATTTTTAACAAGAATTAATATTTTAAAAAAAAAAAAACAACTACAGAAAACGGGGGGCTTGCAGGTTGCTCTAGCTAGGAAGGCAATAATATAGAGAATAAAGGGAATTTCTGAGCCAAAGCCATGGTTGAACAAAGCTGGTGTGAAGCCCTGCGGTGTCGGACGGAGCCTTGGGGGATTTGGGGCTGTTGAGATCCAACACGTGCAAAGTGCAAGACTTAATCCCTCTCACCAGATACTTGGGGCTTGTAAAAATGCCTTTTCCAGTTCCCATTGTCCCATCTTTCATGGTAGATGGTGCAAAGAGGGGAGATATTCTGCAGCTAACGCTCAACACAGCTTTATTTTCTGAGCAAAGGAAGGACCAGAGAGGGTACGGTGCATCCCTGGAGGTCCTTGAGAAAAACAGTAATTTTTATTTTTTTTTTTTTTAGACAGTCTGACTGCAGAGCTTGGTAAGCGGTTTCCTTCCTTTTTGTCTTTATTTCACTGCAGGTTTTTAGGGGAAAGAGGTGGTTATTTCCGCCCCCCCCATACATAACCCCACATACGTCCAATCTGGGCTAGAAATGAAGTCAATTAATTAAACAAAAGCGTAATTTCAAATTATAATCGCCAGTAAAACCAAAATTTGGAGGTGGATGATGATGTGAGGCTCACAAGCTTGAGGGAGAGCTGGCAAGCACTTACTGACCATCGCTATTTCCTTTTTTTCTTTTTTTTTTTTTTTTTTTTTTTTTTTAGAGGAACGTGATAGAAAAATCAGTAAGTATCTTTTTTCTCTTCTGGTCGAAGTAAAAGCTGTGGGCAATGCCAGATCACCCTGAGGGCACCTGTGTGTTTTGGGTCCGGTTATTTAAATTATTTTTGGAATATGTGGGAGGTTTTGCATTTGTACCAAGCTGCAGAATTTGGGCTTTTTTGGCTACATGTTGCCTCTCTAATCTAAAGTATAAAGGCAGCCCTGTTTCCCTTATTCCCATCAGTGCTGAAGATGCAGGGACCGATTCTTTACCCATAATGTAAAGCTGTTGTCAGCAATCCCTTCCCCGTTCTTAATTACCAGCTTGTTGGTCTCATTAACATCAACGTGGTGCCTTTATATTATAACTTGACCCTAGGGAAACTCAAAGGCGGCGCAAGCCACGTTATCAGCCAGGTTGTGTTCGCAGAGAAATAAAGGTTGATTTAAAGCTAATACTCATTTATTTCTTTTGGTTTAAGGCAAACTCACGTCAGACCTGGGTAAGGAGTTTTATTTCCTTAAAATTAAAATTATCCTTAATTATGCAAAAGCGCTGGCATAACTTTTTTTTTTTTTTAAATAGAGGATTTTATGTTTTCTTCTGCTTTAGGTTTGGGGTGGCTTATAGGGGGATTTCTTCCTTAACAAACCTTATTTTTAAAATATTGTAGGGGAAGGTGTCTGGGGAATAACATTTCCGTCAGGTTTGAGTTTTGTGGTGGGAAGACGGAGCGCTGCAGGAGGGGATGGGTGCAGGAGGAGTTGCTTTGCATTTCTCTGTATTTAGTGATCGCTTCTTGTCTTTTAGGCGAATGCAATGCAAAAATCAGTAAGTGCAATTCCTCTTTTGATGAATGCTGAGGTGCGCACGTGCCTGCCGTTTTATCTTTGAAAATGGGAGCAGAGAGGGAGTTTCCTGCTGAAAACCTTGAAGTGTTTTTTGTAGATTGAGTAACATTCACAATAAAGCATAATTTCAAAGGATAATCAATAGCATTAAGGCAGTCTTGGGGGGGGAGGGGGGAAAGCAACATTCCTGATCTGAGCGCTCGAGGGATGCTATAGAGCCATACACAGAAAAGAAGGAAATATTTCGTAACAATATTTCTGCTTTTTTTCCTTTCCAGAGGAACGTGATAGAAAAATTAGTAAGTGTCATTCCTCATTATGCTTTTGGGGTAAAAAACCTCTTGTTTTGGGGGAGGAGGAGCCTCTCTGATGCCCTGTCCTTGAAAAGTGGCAATTAAGAAAAATTTTTCCCCCAGTTTTAGCCCGGGCTTCTGCATTTCCCGCAGAGAAAAACCACCCAAATAAACACAAATATTATTTTTTCTCTTTGCAGCCAAGCTCGCAGCAGAAATACGTAAGTCCTTTTCTTTCTTTTCAAAACCAAACCGCAGGTTTGAGGCTTAAAAACCTCTTTTTTAGGGTCAATTTTGGTCGTTTTACTTGAACTAATACCTTTTTTCCTCTTATTTCAAAGGTAGACTCACTGCACTGCTTGGTAAGTCCGATTTTTGTACAGAACTTCCTGTGAGGGTTGTTTTCATTAAATCTTTGCACGATTTTATGCAATGATGTTGGGGGAACCTCTGGAGCTCCTCGGTCCAACCTCCTGGTCCTCCCTGGGGCTCGTGCCAAGGCGAGACCATGTTGCCTGGGGACAACCTCAGCTGGACATCGCCGCTTTCTCACCAGACCGAGTCAGGTGTTTGTCGTTCCTTACAAAAATGTGAACTCAACATGCAGATTTTGGGGGCGTTCTTTAATAAAATATAATCAGAAAACTGAGCAAAATCACTTTTGCGGCAGAAGGTCTTTGAGCTTTTGGCTTCAGGACCTGTCGTCGCAGGGGAAGAGGGCAGTGCCCTGTAAAAAACCCATCCAAAAAATGCTGGCTTTTATTTTTAATTTCTTTTTCTTTCAGGGGAGCGAGACGCAAGGCTTCGTAAGTAACGTTCTCCTGATGCGTAAAATCTTGGTCTAAAGGGGGGTTGTCCTCTCTGGGCCAGTGCGTTTCCAAAAGCATCTCCTTTCCTCGGCACCGGTTTTCTCATTTTTCCTGCATTTCTGAATTCAACACCTTGCATCACTCCTAAATGGATGTATTACCAGAATTGGTGGTTTTCCTCACTATTGTATTTTATCGTATTCACTGTTTTAATATAATGTATTATATTCGCTGCTATAATATAATATATTGTATTCAGTATTCTACTTTTTATTTTATTTTATAGTACCAGGCTATACAAATTTTATACTATTACACTATATATTATATTATTTTCTAAAACACGATGTAAGCTTAAGCCTGAGAATTATTTACACTGTGTCCAGAGAGGAGAGAGAAACAGCTATTTAAAATAACCTTCTATTTCTCTCTTTTTAGGGAAACTCACTGCAGAACTTGGTAAGTAATTTTGTTTCCTGTGTTACGGGGCAAAAGGGGGAACGGGCAGCCAGAGGCACTGAAAACTGATTGGTATCTATTTTTCTTTGTTTTCTTTTCTTTATTTTTTTATAGCAAAATGTGATGCAACGATTAGTAAGTGACATTTCCTCGTACACCTCAAGACGGTTTGGTCGGTGTTTCAGCATTGAAGGGATGCGGGAATTTCTTAATTAAACTAAAATTGGGTCGTGAGAAGAAATGATCTCTTGGGTCTCAAGGGCTGGGGGAGCCTGGATCCAAAGTTCAGGGCGAAAAAGGAAAACGTAATGGGGGACAAACTCCCGTGGGGGAGCTGAGATGGGCTGGAGAGGTGCAGGTTTGACTCGTGTTGTGGTGTTTGGGAAATCTAATGGGAACTAATGTTATTTTCTGGTTTAAGGGATATTTACGGTGGAGCTTGGTAAGTCCATTTCCTTCCTTTTGCATTTTTAATTAGATTTTTTTAAAATTATTACACTTTTAATAACTAATAAATTGCAAACAAAATATTAAATTGTATTTTTAAAATACAATTATAAAAACAAAACCCAAACTTATTTCTGCCTGTTTCCCTGTGTTTCATCTACCTGGTGCAAAAACAGCATCTTAAAGGCAGAAGTAGAGAAGTTTTCAACCCCAAAATAATTAGAAATGGGAATAACATGGGCTAGAGCAAAAATCATCTTGTATTCCAAATTATTATAGATGTAACGTGTGAACAGCAGAAACCATGAGAAATAACACAATTGGGTTTTTTCACTTATTTTTAGGAGAGCGGCACACAAAAATAGGTAGGTTTTCTGTTCCTCTGCCCAGTAAATCTCTGGATGAATTTCTCAGGAGAAAATCAGACCGTCCATTGCCTTGCCTTAAAACTAACTTTTATGGTTTTTCCCTCTTTTTTCAGGTGAACTTACTGCAGATGTCGGTAAGTCATTTCCCTATTAATCTTGATTTAGGTGGAAATTATACATGAAGATAGGCACCGAGTGATGTAATAATCATTTATTTCTGTTTATTTTTAGGGGACTGCAATAGAAAACTTCGTAAGTGCCTTTTTTTAATTGTGAGAATTAACCCTGAGAATTCTGTCATCTATTATGTCATTGAGAAAAGAGGAACATCATGAAATTCCTGTTTTGTTTTGTTTTTTTCTCTATTTTAAGGGCAACATGCAGCAGAACTTGGTAAGGAATTTCACTGCTTTGCTCAAAGTGGATTTTTTTTTTTGCATATCTGAAGTTTTTAGGGGGATAATGTCTATTTTAATCGAGTTTAGTGGTATGTATGCACAAGCTAAGATAAATATATTCCGTAATAATATATTATTATATGATAGCTATTCCACAAAATACAATTTCCAAGCAACATTATAGGTAGAAAAACAGCTCCAGAATAAACCCTTGGCAGAACTTGACTTCAACGCCTGTAGAACGCAACTATGTGCTAATTTATTTTTATTTCTTTATCATTTTTAGAGGAACGGGACGAGAAAATCAGTAAGTATCGCCCTGCTTTGCGAGCCACGTGGCCAGGCTCGATGTTATCCCGGCAGCTCATTTCCTATTTTTGTGGATGAGCTCATAGGCAACGTGAGCTCGGAACTGCCCAGGAGGAAGGGAATAAATCTAAAATATCGGCTGCAGAGAACAACAACCAAACCTGCAGAAAAACCTGAGTGACAATCAATACTTGCTTTTTTTTGCCAGATAAGGCATTTTCTTTCCTCCCGTAAAACCCCGTTTGGATGCTTTTTGCATCATATTTGTATTTGCAGGGTTGCTTGAGCCTGTTTTTCACCTGCAGGTATTAATTTAGCCGAGGCTCGATGTAAAAAATACACTGCATGCAGTGATGGTAGTAAAAAGAAAAAAATCATTTAAAGACCCAAAAAGCTACGCTGATAATACAGGGACACAATGTGAAGACAAAAGCAGCGATTCCTTGTTAGTTATTCCCATTATTTTTTTTTTCTTTTAGGGCAAAATGAAGCAGAGATAAGTGAGTGTCACTTTCCATATTCTGGTTTGTGGGGGGCTCTTGCTTAACCTAAATGCTGAAGAAGCAGTTGATTTAAAACCCAATATACAGAATAGAAAAGGGTTTTCTCTGCAGAATTTCCCTGAGAAAGCTGTATACGGGAGTAAGAAAAACAAGAATTGGGGGCTTGAATGGTCCAAGCTATTTCAGTTCCTTGCTAAAGAGTAAAGGGGAATGGAAAGGGGGGCGGGGGGGAAATAAAAATTACGGTTTTCCCATGCCCGAGTCGTGGATTGGGGTCGGGGCTATGCATGGGACCCCAGATTCTGCCGCTGTCAGATTGGCTTCGGGTTCAGCCAGGGAACAACCCCAGTGTGTCCAAGACCTTTTTTATGTATATTTATATGTTGTTATTTATGTATTATAAATATATATAGTTTACGTGTTATAGACCTATGAAAATAACAATAATGGTGATTTTATATATTTATCATTATAAATTGTATAATATATAGAATTGTGGTGTTACTAAGTTCTGCTTTGATCTCGTACGTCTTTCTCTGCTTTTAAGGGCGCCTTACCGAGCTGCTGGGTGAGTGCATTTCCTTCCCCTCCCCATCAATAAATTCAGCGTACGGATGGCGCAGATGCTGCCCTGGGTTATTTGGTTGCGCCAATGGCTTTTTATTTCAACCCTTTTAGCAGAAGTACTGCTACGCCAAAGGCAGCTGTAATTTATCAAAATGTAATTTGGAAAAAAACTAACAGCTAAGAAATACGAGATTGCTGGAGTCAAGGCTTTGAGAGAGGTGCTTGAAGAAAATCCCGCAGAAAAAAATGGTAATAATTTCTATTTCTGTTTGCAGAGGATCGGGATTCGGAAGTTCGTAAGTCTGTGCGTCTCGGAGAAGTGAATCCCCTGTGGGAAGTGGGATCCCCTAAAATGGGTTGTGCAGGTGCTCACTGTCACCAAATAAGTATGTTTGATTTAATTATTAATTCAAAAATATATATATATTTGGAGAAAATACTCCATGAAATGTCTCAGGTATTAGAGGAAAATGTCCTGGAGATCTGATTCTGTTCTAAATTACTGGAAGAGTTTCTGTTCATTTTTTATTCGCAAGATTTTACCATGAGGATTTTTTTTCTTGCCCTTCCATGGAGCAATACGCACAAAATTTTGGAGGCTCCCCCCACAAGTGTCCTTGATGTAGAAATAAAAAGAAAAACATCCGTAGTTGCATGTGCGTAACCAGTGCTGCTTTTGCTAAGCTGGGTGACTTTCTTCTGCAGAGCTCATGTGTAGTAAAAACCTAAAATTGGAAATAGACAGGGTTTGATTCATTTCCATTCCTTTTTTTTGTTTTGTTTTGTTTTGTTTTATTTTTAGGAAAACAGGATGCTGTCATTAGTAAGTGCCGTCATTCTTTCCTGAGAAATGCGATGCTTGGGGGTCACGAGCAGGATGATATTGCTGCTACTGTTTTGGCTTAGTATTTTGGTCGAAATACCGTAAATTAATTGAATTAGG
>VYZV01022602.1:0-34413 GCA_013401275.1 Pandion haliaetus
ACTTTACATGCTAAAAGCTTTTAGGGAAATAAAAAAATTTCCTACAGAAACATGTGCATATACAAGGAAAACCAAAGAGCTGAACTGGGTTTTCTTTGTGTACTTTTAGGGACAGTCAACAATCAACATCTGTACTTGAGATTTTTAAAGTTTTATAGGATTCAAAATACAAAGACTTTGAAATCAACATTCAAATCTAGAGACAATCTTAAGTGTTTATTCAAGGAGATTTTAAGTGTTTGATTTTATGTAACACCACACACCTCCTACACTTGTCAATCTGAACCTGGACAACTGTAAAGTATATAATTGCACATAAATCAGCCATAAGCTCCAAACTCAAACTCCAGACTGAAAATGAAAGCTCAGGAATGCAATTTGTCAGTATAGGCCAGTTAATAGCATGGATATGAGACAGGTCTAAGGGGTTTGGCAACCATAAACCAAGAGTTTTGCCCGAACAGTACATGTGTGCGTTAGAAAAATCACAGTTTTGTGGATACAATACCTGTGGCGTGTTTTTGCCTTCACCTACTATATTAGTAAATAATGGAGTCCTGCTTGGAGATCCTGAGAGACACCTCTGGCAAGCACAGCTATGTGGGACAGGACTGACCCTTTCAACAAAGGAACTAGGACCTCTAAAGGTGAAATCTCTTAAGCGATGTGAAGAGGCAAATGAATAAGGCCATGCAAAAAAAGGGAGAATAAAAACCAGTAAAATAAAAATAAATGTAAAAAATATACTTTAAAAAAACCAAAACAATGCAGAAAATGCAGGTGTTCAGGTTAGTATCCAAAGTAACCTGGGTTGTTTCTGCAGAAAGAAGTATAGGAAGAGCACCAACATAGGCATTTTAAGTATTTTTAAAACAGAATCCACATTCATTTAACAGTGAACAAAAGCACAAATTCTCTACATTAGAAGAGCCCCTCCTTTTTCATACTGGCATCCTGCAAAAAGATTATTCATTATAAGAAGGCAGAAAAATTCTGTAGGATAATATGAATGAGGCATGTAGTTAATCCACTAAGATTCCATTAAGAAGTGAAGCGATGTTCAGCCAACTAATTACCCATTCATTAAAACAGAACCATAAATGACATTTCCAACATATTACAAAACCCCTCTGTAGTAATATTTTCCCATCTACATCTACTCTGACATTTATATTCTATGTCTCTTTCATAATTATTTCAAATAATTCCTCTGACATATTGAGAGGAAAATAGCTTAAAAAGAGATTACTTACCACCTACCAGTTGCTCACAAAGAAAGGAGCAGGACAGAGTAATTACGCTGGTGTATTAACATAGAACTGACATGCTTGTAGTCCCTAATAATCACTACTGTGGTTCAACTTTTCCATAGTGAAAATTTTCTGGTGTTTGAAATTATTTGCACAAACATATACTCAGGATTCATCCTCCCAAAAAAGAGTACACATAAAACTAACTCATTTGATTCACAGAAAGCAATATAGCACCCCAAAGTTTGCATAAAAAAAGAAAACTCCAAAGCTGGAATTTTCACGTCCCACTTAGTTCAGCTATTGCTAGTGCAACAGCTGCTGCTGGATAAAATAGAACAGGAAAAGAGTAGAGAAGGGTTGCATAGACATCTCCTTAGACAAAGAATAAACACGGTTTCCACCAAAAGAGAACTTGATACTCAGTACAAATTATTATTTGTTGCATGTTCACTCAGACGTTCCCTACACCTCTTTGACTGGTAATTAACAAAGTCATAAAAGCTGACAGTTTGCAGGAAGTAGTACAATCTCTGGGCTATTTAGACCAATAAAGAGATCTGCAATTTGCTACAAGTGGCTTCTTTCAGCACCTTTTCACACCAGGCTTTTTATATAAAGATTATTTCTTAGCTATAACACCACCTTGTTATTAATTTCTGCTTAAAAAAAAAATCAAGTATTTCTCCTTCACACATTGGTCCATGTTCTGGCTTCCAAACTGCACATTCTTTGAGCACTTTCTTCCATCCTTGCATTCCTGTTCTTACGGTTCCTGTCCCTACCCCTCTCCCATTATGCATTATACATTATTCTGACCTAACTTCTTTTAATTATATTGACATTTAAAATCCATCAGTTTTTGCTGATCCCAGATTTGGTTCCTATACTTCAAGAAAACCTAGTCAAAGCCAGAAACGCATTACAGTGCATATCTGATGAGATCATGACATCTGAAAGATAAAATAGATAAAATAGCCCTAGTACAGATTTGCAACCCTGCAAATGTTCTCAGTATCATAAAGATAAAAAAGGTAGGATGCCACTATTTTATCATGTTCTGTTTAGGGATAAACGAAGCTACATCTCATACTGAAGCTACATCTCATACTGTGTGTACAAAAGGACTGACCTACATAATCACCAGCAGAGCTATCCAGTGTTCCAAACTCATCTCTCCTAAAGATTTCCTTCCTTTTAGTTTATGCCGTTACCAAAGTCATGTAAGTCAGAAAATAGATTGGTCAAGCAATTATTATACCTGACACATCCCTAGACAGAAAAGTAATCTTCCTGACACCACCTCACCTGTGTTGGTCAATACCCAAATGATTTCTAGAAGCTTTAGCAGAGCTGAGTGTGGTAACAAACTGTGATGTTACTGCCATATGCCAAATATAGTCTGCAACCTTGAATAAAGTCAGCTTCCTATCTGAAGCACAACCAACGATGTATGATCAGAAGACAGCTGCTAGAATACAAAAAGCTCTGGCAAGCATATGGAAAAGAAAAAAAAAAAAAAGCTAATACAGTCTTTAAATGCAAAGGCTACTAAAGGTTTCAGTTACCGAAAGGAGCAGCGGATTTATCGGTATATAGAACTACCTGACTATCTGCCCAGCCATACAGTGCGCAATATGGCCATTGTGAGAAGAACACAGAACTGGACTAGATGGTATCATATATACACTGCATTTTTACCAATACTTAACAGCCAAATATAAAATCTTCCAGAATAGACACACACCTCAAGAGTGTGGATTGAGTTGGAATGAGTTCACTTACTGTCCACATTTAAAATTTATTTTTAAGGAAACTTTTCTTAAAGCATACACATTTAAGGAATCCACACTGAGGATAGCAACATGGACACAGATGGATATGAAAAACACTAAGAACGCTTTCCTGAATGAATGGAATCAGGTTTGTTAAAAAGAAAACCTCAGAATTTGTAGTTTCCACCAAAAAAAGGAGAGACACAAAGACTTAAATGTAGACGAGGGTGATTTGCCCAGTTTGCATATTAGATTAAATTAGATGTTAGATTAGTTGTAGCCAAGGACAATATATTGGTGGTAAGAGAGAACTTGTAATGCTCCTTGATTTCCTAACTCTCTGAAAAACAACTAACCAGCCAAAGCCTACTCCATTTCCCTCATCCAACCCAGTAGATGGAGATCCAGCACTGAAAAGAGAATTCTGTCTTAACCTGCACCAACCTGAGAAAGACTATACAGCTCAGTACAATCGCCAAGAATTCTTCTTCCCATTCAGAATCATCCAATAGATTCATGACTATAGACAGTTTCAGATAATTTAACACACATGAAGAGAAAAACACACAGTCAAGTCTCAAAAAACTTCATGAAGAAATGTCGTGGTTTAACCCCAGCTGGCAACTAAGCACCACGCAGCCACTCACTCACTCCTCCCTCCCTGCTGGTAAGATGGGAGGAGAATCGAAAACAAGTAAACTTGTAGGTTGAGATAAGAACAATTTAATAATTAAAATTAAAAATATAATAACAATAATTGTAATTAAAAGGAAGACAACAAAAAATAGAGTGAAATATAACCCAAGAAAGACAAGTGCGGACAATGCAATTGCTCAGCAGTTGCTGACGGATGCCCAGCCAGTCCCCGAGCAATGATCCGCCCCCTCCCAGCCACCTCCCCCCAGTTTATATACTGGACATGACATCACATGGTATGGAATACCCCTTTAGCCAGTTTGGGTCGGCTGCCCTGGCTGTGTCCCCTCCCAACTCCTTGTGCCCCTCCAGCCTTCTTGCTGGCTGGGCATCAGAAGCTGAAAAATCCTTAACTTAGTCTAAACATGACTTAGCAACAATTGAAAACATCCGTGTGTTATCAACATTCTTCTCATACCGAACTCAAAACCACACCACTGTACCAGATACTAGAAAGAAAATTAACTCTATCCCAGCTGAAACCAGGACAAGAAACCACAGAGATTTAAGCAATGTCTCACAAATATTTGTAATATAATTAATCTCACATAGAATTATTCCCCCCCCCCCAGTGCACTTTTACATTGGTTTTGACATATTTATAGGTTGCCACACACACAAATAATTTATTGTAACCTGCTAGGGGAGTTTTTCCTGTGAAAATGGGGTGATTAGATGTTTATTATATGGGTCATGATCATCCACTGGTGTACTTTCATTTACTCAGTGGGAAGTTCTCACTGAGTAAGGATTTCAGAAAGAAACCTTTCTGCGAGAAACACACTAATATGAAAAATGGTCACAATGTCCTCTTTAAAGCACACAGCATTTATTTTACATTTTTATTACATAAAAAAGTATTACAGTAATTTAAAAGTAAAATATTATTTTTTCACATTGTGAACAATTCTTTTACTGAATGTCACATTTTAATGTAGTCTCAGTAAGAATTTAGGAAAGGTTTGCTTCAGAATAAATTGGTACTAAACAATATGTGTTTACTATCTATGTATGAAAGTGTATTGTCAAAACCAGAATGTGAGTAACTTGGAACAAATTTTAGAGCAGATGCACTGGCTAGTACTATAAAATAGCAATGCTTTTAAGACTCTTCAAAGCAACAGTCCGCAGGCAGTGGGAATGCAGCACTAAGATAAAATACCTATCAGTGGCACTACATTTTGCAGCAAAAATAATTGATGAGGAGCTGGGTAGAGTAGATTATAAATTGCAGGGTGCATGCAGTAATTTCTGCTCTGGTCAATGTAGATATTAGATATAAAGGATAAAGACTGTCACTGATACAATAAAGGGCAGAATAACCTACTAACAAGGAGGATTATATTTTATTGACTGATAAGAGATAAAAAACCTGCATGACTAAAAATTAGTTTTTACTGCCTTAAAAAAAAAATCACCTCTTTCTGCAAACCGTGTATCAAATATTAATCAAGCAGTAATTAAATGGGATAAATAAAACTGTCTTGATATCTCACTTGCAATCATTTTCTTGGTGTATAAAATAAGCCAAGCGTGACTGAATCAAACTGTAATACTCTTATACTGGATTTTTAAATTTTAATGTTCTATTTTATTCCTAAGCCCTTGTCAGAAATACTGTTCTTAACTGACTTTTGGTAGCCTATCTAATAATACTGTTGCTTATCCACAATGCAGCAAGATTGGAAAGCAGGACCAATACAACAAGATAAGGCTTTAGATTCTTCTTTTGTATTACTTGAACTATTTCACTTTAACTGCATGCTTTTTTTACGACGTTTCTATGACAGACTACCAAGGTCAGAGAGACCTAAATATAAGAGTCCATCTACCTCTCTACTCAGCCAGTGGTTACACACATGCTTAAGTACTTTTTAAAGGAAATAATGTTTTAACCAGATGCTTAAATGATTCCTGGCCTACTGAGGGGTGTACAATTAAGCAGTCAAGATGCAATTATGAATTCAGGATCTATGGCTTCTGTGCTGGACTTTGCCAATGACTATTTCATTGACTGTTGATAAGTTGTTCCAGGTATAATGTGCTGTTAGACTAACTGTGGTTAATGAGAAGTTTATGTCTGATGTCACAAAAAAGGGGGATGTTTAACACACAATAGATAATAAATACTAGAAAAGAGTCTTTTAAGAGACACTCTCTTAAATATATCACTTCCTTTGATTATAGTACACCTCTGCAACCCAGCTAGACTACTACTTTTAATGTTCATGGATCCCTTGCAGATTAGCCATCCTAGTGGTACCTCATTTCACCAGCAGACTTTCAAACCACTCTACCTCAACTCCTTGTTACAGGCCCACAGTTGCACACACAAATGTTACACACCTATACACTGACTCTTGCAGAGTGTATTATCAAAACAAAACCAAAGTATTCATGGTTTCAACTGCAAATTTTTTTAAACACTTCAAAATGGGAGAAGCTATAGCCTATTTCAAGTAGGTTGACTGAGACTGGAGCACTCAGCCTGGTAAGGAAGTCATGGTTAGCTTTCCATTTGTACCAAGTATCTGATTTTAGAACTAATTGTATGAGCTACTATTTGTGCACTTAAGCCTCTGCAGAATCAGGCCCTTATGGTGACAAATACTTTAAAATAATTTTCAAAATTAATGGTACTGAAGAAAAGCCATGACGTTAAACTGCCCATTCAACAGTTTGTGATGCTTTCAAGAGATTACAATTGAAAACAGCATAAATTATATCCTGTCAAAGACATTCTCTAAAGTTTATTTACAATCAATGACTTTTTAAAAAATATAATGAAGCATTTAATGGGACAATTTGCATTTTTTCCTGCATGCTGGAAACACTTTCTTTTTACACAAATTACAATAGAAATATAAAAAAAAAAAAACATAACTGCCTAACATTCAGCACTATTATATCTATCAGGCCTTCACCTCCTACTGTGACAATATTACTGTCCTTGTCTTATAAAAAAAAAATCCCACAAAGATTTTTTTTGTCATCTTAAATAAAATGCTTGAGATATTTGGAATTATTAAAATACATGAAAATTAGATATAGAATTTTATGTATCTACTCTCTTTTTACTTATAACTACATAGGATTTTTTTCTTCTGGGGGGGGAATAAAATTAGACGGTATTTTAAAGGCCTCCATTGTTATAAAGAACAATGTATAATATCACGGTTGGAAGAGAAGAGAAATCCATGAATATAAAGAAGAAAAGGAAAAAGGCAGTCTGCACAGGAGTAAATAAAGGTGCGGAGGGTTGACCCTGGCTGGACACCAGGTGCCCACCAAAGCCGCTCTGTCACCCTCCTCCTCAGATGGACAGGTGGGAGAAAATATAACGAAAGATTCATGGGTTGAGATAAGGACAGGGGGAGATCACTCAGCAACTACTGTCATGGGCAAAACAGACTCGACTTGAGGAAAACTAATTTAATTTATTACCAATCAAACTAGAGTAGGGTAATGAGAAATATAACCAAATCTCAAAACACCTTCCCCCTACACCTCCTTCCTTCCAGGCTCAACTCCACTCCCAATTTTTTCTACCTCCTCCTCCCAGAAGTGCAGGGGACAGGGAATGGGGGTTGGAGTCAGTTCATCACACCTTGTCTCTGCTGCTCCTTCCTCCTCAAGGCGAGGACTCCTCACACTCTTCCCCTGCTCCAGCATGAGGTCCCTCCCATGGGAGACAGTCCTTCACGAACTTCCCCAACATGAGTCCTTCCCACAGGCTGCAGTTCTTCACGAACTGCTCCAGCGTGGGTCCCTTCCACAGGCGTGCAGTCCTTCAGGCACAGACTGCTCCAGCGTGGGTCCCCCACAGGGTCACAAGTCCTGCCAGAAAACCTGCTCCAACGTGGGCTCCTCTCTCCATGGATCTGCAGCTCCTGCCAGGAGCCTGCTCCAGTGCGGGCTTACCACGGGGTCACAGCCTCCTTCAGGCATCCCCCTGCTCTGGCGTAGGGTCCTCCCCGTGCTGCAGGTGGATATCTGCTCCACCGTGGACCTCCGTGGGCTACAGGGGGACAGCCTGCCTCACCATGGTCTTCCCCACGGGCTGCAGGGGCATCTCTTCTCCGGCGCCTGGAGCACCTCCTCCCCCTCCTTCTTCACTGACCTGGGGGTCTGCAGGGTTGTTTCTCTTACATGTCCTCACTTGTCTTTCCGGCTTCAGTTTTTTTTCCCCTTCTTAAATCTGTTATCCCAGAGGCACTACCACTATCGCTGATGGACTTGGCATTGGTGAGTAGCGGGTCCATCTTAGAGCCAGCTGGTATTGGCGCTGTCAGACATGGGGAAAGCTTCTAGCAGCTTCTCACAGCAGCCACCCCTGTAGCTCCACCGGCATCAGTACCAAAACCTTGCCATGCAAACCCAATACAAATGGTCACATTTGACCAACTCTAAATTGAAAAGTATCACAGAGGAAAAGGTGAAAGCCCTCTGCAAGTTTCTGAGAGGCCATGCTTCTCTAATGAATACTCCATCTAGTTACAAGCATGGAAGATAGCAAAATAGTTGCCTTGAACTTCTGCCCAAGTATAATATACTGTGCTAGAAAACATGCTGCCAGAAACTCCTTCCTTGTTTTTCATTTGTTCTTTTTGTTGACTTTACAGCACGATTTGCATTTCCTGCAATGGGACTTATAGAAACATTAAAGCAGATTGTCCTTCATCTAAGAGAAGTATATATAGGTGACAGGAATCAATGTAGGTATCTAAATCCCAGCTGGCAGATTTGAAAGTCTCCTACTCAGTAAAGGGAGATTAGGATCAGGCTAGTGCAGCTCCTCAGCGTTTGTAATAGGGGGAGCTGCTCTTCCAGATGATATGAAAGGGTGGCTGTCTGATGTGAAGGCAAGTATTTCTTTTGGTGGACTTGCATCAATTTTTTTGCTTGATCAGAAAGAAGACTGATTATAAAATGTTATACCTAAATGACTATGGAGTATTATGTTCTATACCAGAAAGATATAACAACTAGCCTGTAAACCCTATTTTACAAAGTATGCAAAAAATATGAATTTCTCAGAATTTACCTTCTAGAGGCTATTTCTGGTTTGCTACTCAGAAGAAAGCATAGTCAACTAGCATGCCTCATTCTCAAATACTTGAAAACATGAAATACATCAGGTCTTTTCAAATTTTACAGTGTTTCAGAATATAATCGGTTAAGGCCTCTAGTAGACAAAATTGTTTACTCAATTAACGTTTTTCCAAAATAATAATTAAAGAAACTCTATTGAACATCCATCAGATTTCTAGTTAGCATGCTTACAGTTTTGAAAATATAAAATCAATTTAAAAATACCAAACCAATTCCATTCCTTTGGTCTCAATGTCTTCTACAGAACAAGCTAAGGTTAATTGCTCTCTCTTCCCATGCCAACCCCCACCCCAACCCCACCCCCCGCCTTTACAGGAATTTCTGTAGCTCTGTACAAAAATCCTAACTGGTGTACACTTCAATATGCATTATTTAAAAGTGGCTGCACTAACTTCAATCAAAACCTTTAAAAAAAAAAAGCTAGTTCCCCCCGAACTGTTTTTGTCATGTTACCTGCAAATGAAAAAGGAATGTCAACAGAAACTTGCGACCTCTGCCTTCACTAGCTTGCTTGACTATGCATATTGCCCAAACAAACACATAGGAGTATACCTGGGGAGCGAAGGTGCACTATCCCTTCAAACACCATGGAAATCTACATCTCAGGATTGGGTTTTCTCATCTGAAATAGATAGGAAAACGGATGGGATTGTCTTTGACTTATCTCAAACCCAAGAAAACATGCATTATTTTAGGTCAGCTAAGAAACCATGTGGTGTACACAATGCAGCATTTCACCAGCTAATAAACTGGGATACAACATTCAAAGCTACTTTTGCAAGTCAAGAATGGTCGTCTTGTTCAAGCTGGAGATTAATACGTTCCTCAGGGCTTCCTTTTGTGAAAAACATGGTCCCAGACACCTTCCAAATTTTAGAGAGTACCTGTAGGCTCAGATAACATGGATAATTGTGAGAACTACTGAGAATTCTCTCTGAATTGCCATCACTTTAAAAACACAATGCAATATGCTTTTTTTTGGTTTATCAAAGCAGTAGCAAGAAAGGAGCTTACCACTTCTACCCTACATAGCTAGCTAATCGTCATCTCCTTTGTAAAACACAATGCTGCACATTTTTTGTGATGACAGTGAAAGAAGTAAGGACTTACATGTATATGTCTCGAATGTTGATAAGGCTGCCAAAGTGCCTGATAAAGTTTTAATAAAGCAGTTAGGTGAAATTTCAAGTACAGTTGTTACTTGCAATGCCACACTGAAAGTGGTTCTGAAAGTATCTGAACTCTCACATTAGAACTAGGTGAGAATTATACATCCCTCTTAACCCACCAAAACTGTGCTTACAGAAAGAAAAAGTGACAATTGCACAAAAAAAGTTTCTGCCTGTTCAACTGGAAAGGTTTGACCATATAAAATTCCAAGTATTGTCTCGAAGATGAAAGGCATATTACAATATTGATGACAAATGTGTACATAACCATATTCATGGACAAAGACTGCAAATAACATTTTAAAATGCTTTAGCTGATTACTAATGCTTCATGAGGTACAGAAGTAGTGCAACAGAAGCTGGTGCAGATAGCACTAAAATAACAGCAAAGTGAATGCAGACCCAGAACTCCAAAGGGAAAAAACGTTGTGACTGTGCTATTAGATGTGGATGGTACCTGTAATATGATAAAATCTTATATATATGTATGTTGACAGCTATTGTGTTGTCAGCTCTTTGACTAAATGAAATTAATTAAAATAATTATTTGTAACTTACCGAGAAAGCTATATCTGCAACAACTAGATACTTAACTCTCAGTACTAGAAAGATGTTGAGTAGGCAGATTCTATGCTATGTGGAACCTTATGTATTTCAGAGGCAGTTTGTACTGGTGACTATTCAAGTTTCCAAAAGAAAAAGCAGAGGTTGAAGTCCTATTTCTACAGATGACCATCACAATGTGTCCTAGCTAATCTGTACTTCAAAGGCAAAGTAGGTGTCATTTATTTTGAATCTCTACCTCTCACTGTACTAAATCGAAATGTTTGGCTTGTAACCTGAGATGGGATCAGAAATTGAGATTAAGGTAGCTATTGAAAATACAGCTTTGTGGTACATAAAACCTACAGCCCTGAGAAAATGCAGGAATGAGGCAGTAGTCTGCCTATGGTAAGTGACATAGGCATGAACACTCGAGGAATACGGGACTCTGCTGGCTCAGAAGCTATTGAGACCTACATGGCTCCCTGCAAGGCTATGAGCTTGGCTCATTAGCAGCCAAACTGGCAGCCTGCCAAAATACTGCATTTCCCAGGTCTGCAGTTCGCCAGTAGCCAGTGTGGAACTTTCTTGCCCAGAGAATTTCTGCAATTTGGGTTCCAAACAACCACTCTCACTGTGAAATATCAAAATCCCCTGAAACACAGAAATTGTTTTCCTACATACCGTTACAGCTCTAAATCTTTCCTTGCATTATGCTTTGTTCCCATCTCTGAGATTAGACAATATTGTGTTTTGGAAAGGTTCTTTACAAAATAGTATTATGGCTGCAAACAGATGATGTACATGAAGCTGAACAAAGCTGCACCTGCTAAAGAGACACACCTGCACTACAGAGGGATTTGGCTTGGGGATCCAATCAAACCGGGACAATTCTATTATTTCACCCTGTGGTCAGCTGAAGGCAAGCTGGCCAAACCAGAAAAGTTCTCTTAAAAACAGCAGGAAAAGAAGCAGATAGCCTTGAATGAGGATAAAAAATAAAAAGAAAATTATTAAAAATGGAAAACATAAAGATAAATCTGAGGAAATAAAATACTTTAACTTTTCACAGATGTAATTTAAAGGCTCCATGAAAGACCTGAAATAAACTTGGAACAGATAGAAGAATAAGCTCTAACCTAGTGACCATAAGCATTCTCAATCTACTTTCAGAACACTGAGTTCGAAGCACGTAAAATATTGAGCTAAAAGAGAACTATTGATGTAGTTGCAATGGATGTGTAAGCAAACTTGCTTTTTGTGTACATCTTAAAAGTAATTTAAAGCCTCATATGTTGGGAATTGCTGAGTCTAATTTTTAGCCTGGAGCAAATTTTTATAGCTAAGTAACAAACTCTAATGATAAGGGTTTCTAATGGTCAGATTTAACTACTCTTCTGCTGCTAGGTATTCTAATAGCACACTCTAGCTATGCTAGACCTGGTTCCACAAAACAGCCTATTCACCCACTTTATATAAACTCTAAATTTCTACAATTTGAAATTAGGCATTATTTGGATACGTTTAAATCTCATCTGTTTTAATGGAGACCATGTGTTCAGTTTCTTTCAAACTACCTTTGAAAGGATCATAAGCAAGTAATTAAAACTATTAGTTGACATTTCAGTTCTCAATAGCTTTAACTAGCCTAAAATTGCTCTCTTTAGAAATGCTAAACATATTAAAAACAAATAATTGCAAGTTAGTAAGAAAATCAAAACTCTGAGTGCTCTCTATTTCATACACATAAAACTAACTTCTCCTGACCTCTAAGTTTAAAACAACACTTTTTTGTGGTTGTAAAATGAAGGATGAAAATGCCTGTGCTTTTAACCAAATGAAGGCAGAAGTCCAAATACAATTTCCTGTGCCTAACAGACTCCAGTATTCACATCTTCTGATGACCAACTTAGAAGGAAAATACAGCTATTCTATAGTGTCATTAATTCAAGGAGAGTAGTAATTCAGAAATCACTCTATGAAAATGTTACTAAAACCTGGTTGCTTATTCTACATGGAACTGTATTCTTCTAATCTTGGACAGGTCAAAAGAATTGGTAATAAATCAGTGACAATCCAGAAGCAGTGTTCTGCTGAACTGCAGGGACCAAAAAAAAAAAAAAAAGAAAAAGGGACACACAGACATGTTGCAGGATGCAAGGTTTCCACAGATAGTGAATCATGGCTCTTCCTTACCTATAATTTAGCTAGTGTCTCAGATCAGGGGCAGAACAGGAAATAAATTCAAGATTTCCTAACTTTCAATTGTGTCACACACACATAACATTCAAAGTGTTGCCAGCTGATTAAGATATTCTGTGAAAGACTCTCCAAGACAGCCATAAATTGATGAAAAGCTTCATACCAGCACAAATAATAAGTTGCATAAACTGGAATAGAAGTCTTGGACTTGCATTTTTGATACCTTTTAAGCTAATCCCATACATTGAGTGCACAGAAAATATTCCTGCCTCAATTTTTGCATTAACTACTGTTGACTAATTGCACTGTTATGGTTTATAATCAGACTACACCGAGCTTCAACAACAGTATGATGGAGTGCAGCATTACATCTCCTTAACACTTGAAAAGGAATGAAAAATAACAAAACCTAATCTCCCTATAAATTGTAAATGGACTGAAAGAATAATATATTTTTTATTTAAATGGTTAAATTGATAAAGAGAACTGAAATCCAGTATTAACTAAACAAATAGAATTATTTCAGTGAAGTAAGTCTGATGATTGCAGAATTAATTGTATTTGCATGGTAATGTTTAAGTACTAGGAGCTGCAAAAGGAAGAATTCTGAATATCAAATATGGTAATTATGATTACAGACTATTAGGAGAAAGGAAAAGATCAGTCTTTTTTTCCCTTTTATTTCTTTAGTATGTGCTTTTCTGTGCACAATGGTAAGACGAGAGCTCCAGTTGCTATAACAACTCTCTATTATAATCAACAATCATCTAAGTTTAATTGCCACTCTGCCCTTCTAAACCAATATATTCAGCAGCAGTTGTATGAATTCCGTAAATCTTGTTACTAAAACCTATTCGAAATCTCAAAATAAGCTGAAGTATACTTACACATCAGAGCTAGTCTGAAGTTGTCCTTCACTTCCTTATTGTAGCAATGTACCATTCAAAATGCTTTACTTTGTCCATGAGAACATTTGTCTTGGGACAGCTATCCTCTGATGAAATCCAAAACTAAATATAAAACAGAATTGAAACTGAATGTATGAAACTAAATAAATTAAAATAACAATTTTATATTTAAAACATTATTAAGCATTACAATATTTTTCTGATAGTATACGCATCCCTATTTCGTACAAAAGAAATTCCAGCTAGGTTAGCAACAAGAGTTAAGCTGGTCATAAAAAAGTAAAGTAATGAGCAGAGAGTATAGAACATCTGATGCACTTCAAAATCTAGCGATACAGACAGACTAACTAGAAAGATTATTACAAACTATATCATGAACTAAAAAAATTTTTATTGCTAGCCTTTCAGTGATCAACAAAATCATATCTGAAAATGGGAAAGATGTTAGCATTCTTCACAAATTCTCTTAATTCAGGCCCTGTGGGCTCAGAATAAAATTAAGCCTTGTCATTTACCCAGTAATTATGATGTTGATCTGTAATAACATGCCTTGGATGTGACATCGGAAACAGACAACCACAGCAGAAGAGAAAAATGGAAGCAGTATCAAATATGTCGTGGTTAAACAGAAACTAAAAAAGGTCTTTTACATAAAGTACAAAAGATAAACAAGTGATGCAGTATTAACGAAGATAATTGATTCTGATCAGAAAGAATGTAGGCCCAAAATGTACTTAAGCTTAGGTACTTTTACAATCACCTGTTCTTGCCTCATGCCATACACCATTTTATATTCCAGAAACTTGCAAATAATGCAACAAAAGCTCACACCAACACCCAGAACAGAGAATGGCACCTAACTGTCACGTTAGGTGCATGACCTCACTTTCATTTACAGCATAACGCAGAGATCACAGAAAACTACTTAATTGCAATACTGGAACCTAAATATACAAATGAGCAAGCCAGACCATAGAACTGGACAGTACAAATAATTCAGCCACAGCCAAAACTTTTGGCAAACTATTAACTTGTTAACTACACCTCTATTAATATTTTACAGTAAAGATGTGGCAGATGCTTAAAAAAAATTACGAGGGTGGAATTCACTTGAAAACATGGCTGCAGTTGCAGCTGAGCCCTAATGCAGAAATGACCAGTCTGAGGTCCGGGGATCAGCCTCCCTGTCCACCACTTGTTTTCTGCTGCCTTCTCAATGGCAGAGCAAGTGGGCAAAGGTGGCCTGCAGGGGAGGTCGCAGGCTTGTCCCAGCCTCCCCTCTCTTGTGCTCTCTCCTTGGACTGCCTCTCTCCCTGTAACGCTGTGATGAATAGGACGTGCTCTTCAGTGCCTCAATGTGAAGGTACTGGAACCACCTTGGTTAAACGCTGGTCATTACTACCCTAGTGGAACGATAACCTTGGTTATCAGTTAACCGTTAGGAAAAGTAACTACAATTTCAACAACACTATGAAAATAAATCACATGCATTAAACCTAAAAATAATCAGAAATATTAAATCCACCGAGTCATGTTGTTTCCTGTTTGAATATGCCTGGTTTTAGATTTAACCCACTAATTCATTACATGTTGTCTGTCCATCTGTTATTTACTGAATAATAAATACACTACACAAAAAAACATAGGAAATAAAAAAGTACGAGCTCAGTGTAAGTACTACGTCAGTAAGGAGAAAAAAATGGTAATAAAAACCCCCACCCTGCAATCCTATCAGACTGTAGAACAATCAAAAGTATACTGGCATTTAATGTTTATTCAAGCCTTTTTATCTATCAGTTTTTTCTATTTCATTTAATTATAATGAAGATTTACATAAAATATATATGTAAAGACATGAGGAGTTAGCCAGGAAGTCAGAGTACTCTAAAAACAAATTGTGCTGAATTTTTTGATAGCAATTGCTTAGTACTTTTATCAGAAATCAGTAATTCTAAAGCATAGTCACGAAATAAGAACAACTGATGTCTTTGATAAGGTCCAGTTTTGCAGAACTGCAGTGCTGAAAAAACAGAATAAGCTTTGACTTCTGTTCCAAAAGTAGCGTTGCATAACATAGCAAAAAAAGGCTTGCTTTTGATCTTAGTTTATTAGAACCAGATCAGAGAATAGAATGAACTATTTATCTTTAAAAAGTAATATCTTTTTGATTATATGTCATAGCAAAAATCTTATCTTTGTCTTGGAAGTTTGAGACTAATGACGACAACATTAGGAGTCTTGTGAACCTTGACAGTAGTTCAGCCAATTATGTGATGAACGATGAGGATGGAGTCTTCTTTACTCCTCTGTGACATTTCTAGAAACCGTAATTCTGAAAATCTAAATGGAGTCATTGCTTTTCACCCCTGTGGGCAGAGCTATAATTCTTCAGATATACATTCTAACTGGGTTTTCTAATAGCTCCATTCATTTCTCAATCTTTCTAATACGATTGCCAGAGAGGACAGCTTGTCTCTGGCATATTTCTCTTCCAAAAGGACAAAATCATCTGAGCTATTATTCAAGCCTTTCAGCATCACATTTTGGTCATCAGAACTTGTCAAATTAAACAAACTAATATTGCAATTTAAAAAGAAAAATGAAAAAGACAAAAGAAGACTCTGTGGTTCTTGTAGTTTCCACAGCATACTTTGTAAAGTCAAACGTTTGAAAAGTAACTCCTCATCTCTGAAATACAGAGGGGATATATACTAAGTTGAGGCCAATAACTGGCACTCACTATGTAGTGTGAAAATTTTCATAACAATTTTGAACCTAAAATTGTAACCAAATAATGAAGTACTACAGTACACAGTAGTACTGAAATGTAGAAAATATTCCACTGAATTAGCAAAAGCAATTTTTGAGCAGGTCAGCAATTGTTCCATGCAAAACATAAGCCAAAATGGTTTAGCAAATTCTTAGCTTTGCAGTCTGTTAAAAAAAAAAAAACAAAAAACCCAAACAAAANGCAGCATGGAAATAAACGGACTTTTCAATCAAGTTGAGGGAAAACTCTTCTTGATTACAACAATGATATATCATTACAACACATAAAATTGTAGTTCAGAGTAGCAACAACAAATTGCTACAAAACTTTATTTTAAAAAACACAGCAAGTGAGAAGTTTAACTTTATTTGTATATATGTGAAATACGTATGTCACGTGAAATGTGTATATGACAGTTCTTATGTGATGGAGGAAATGATAGGTTTACTCCTACCATAGTTTAGATTACAGAGTAACCAGTGAATTACAAAAAGACTTCTCAGAAAAAGGAGAAGTCAGCTTAAGAAGTATAACGGAAGCCTGAAATTTTGTAAGGGAGGAATGCCTTGGAATAAAAGAGCATAGTCAGAACCTGGTCTGGCACATCCAGAATTTGCCTTGTCAGCAACTACAGGGACTTGTTAAACTTTTTGACCCTCATGCTAACAAGTGCTTTGATGGAAAGCTGGGGCTTTGTGTTCAAATGGCTTCATTTATATTGAAACACAAAGATTATAATGTCCCATGCCTCATAGAACTCTAAGTTCAACCCTGAGTGCTGGTGTAGGATTCACTGAATTATTCTGCATTAATAGACATGAACCATCAAAACACATTGGTATAAAAACTACACCTCTTCACAGCAGTAAAAAAAACTATGAGAAATCTAAAGCTCTACAACCGTATTAATTCAGATGCTAACAAATAGACCTTAAGCGGGAAGGATCTGTATGTCATTTTTCTCCTACTCAGTCAATATATACATTTCTCTCTATTAATTAAGATATTCCTAGCCATTTTATTTTATCTTAATTCCACCAAAGGTGAAGGTTATTAAAGCCAAAGTAACATATTTTTTTGCTTTAGTGGTTTCTTCTTAAAGTTCTCATTTCTCAGCCTGTCCAAAAGTGCCTCTGTTTCAACAAACTCTTGAGGAAATGCAACACCATTATAAATGTCATCTGCTACCTGCTCCTACCATGGAAAATTTAATGGTCTCATAGTTCAAAGATTTAGAAGAAAAGAAATCTTCAGATTCACTGTTCATTTGTAAAGAGCAAACGGAAACAGGAACTGAAGAGAGGGCTTAGATTTTGATAGAGTTGACTTTCTTTGAAAGAGAGAAAATATCAGAAAGTGAAAATATTGCAGTGAGAGAAAATAGGGTCGACATCACAAAGAATGTTTGTTGTCTGATAGAAAATGTTCCTTTGAAAACTTAGCAAACAAAATCAAAAGCTTAGGTTTTTGTCTACAGATATGACTGGTACAATCCATGCCATCCCATTCTTTTAATAGAGTAAACTGCAATTAATTGGACTCAGATGCAGTTGACTGCAGTTCATTTGTATGACGTTTTCTGGCAAGTTTTAAAATGAGAACAAATCCCATTTACCAACACACAACAATGTCCACAATTCAATGGAACAATGGCATCTACCTGTAACTGAGTGTATGGCTGTAAAATAGTTAATACCAAATACAGTTCTTCACTACAGTCATGGATTATCAGAGAAAGCCAAGGAACCAGACAGTAATGGGAGCAGAGTAAACAAACAGGTCCCATTCCCTTTACTAATTTATTTCACATACTGTCTTGATTTCAATGGAACATTTTGTCTTAATGTGGATTTCTTATTTAGGGAAATACTGGTTACAAAAATTCCAAAACACTGACCCATTACTTCTTGAGGAAGAAATATACATTCCCCAAAATGGTAAAAAATAAAAGCAAAAATTGTGTTTAAGACAAAACAGAATCTTTCCTGGGACTTACAGAATAACTCTATCTGAATGTACTTTTTTCTTTCATGCGCTGTTTGCATAATTCTGAACACTACACATGTATCACTTTTGGACAGATGGACAAGAGGCAGGAGGGGGCACAGCCAGGACAGCTGACCCTAGCTGACCAAAGGGACGTTCCAGGCCATCTAACGTCATGCTCAGCAGTAAAACTGGGGGTAGTCTTTCCAAAGTGTAGCCGTTGCTCAGAGACTGGCTGGGCATGGGTCTGCTTGTGGGAGGTGGCAATTACTTACTCATCACTTGTTTTGGTTTTGTTTTGTACTTCCTCTTTCCTTAACTTATTAAACTGTCTTTAACTTGACACATGAGTTTTGTTGCTTTTGCTCTTCTATTCTCTCTGCCATCCGGCTGGGGACAGGGCGGGTGAGTGAGCGGATCTCTAGTCCTTAGCTGCTGGCAGGCGTCAACCAAACACAACCTCTTTCAGTTCAGAACTCATGCTGAGTAGCACATGGCACTGTTTATGTTCTTTTGTTGGAAACCTCATAGAACTGGCCCACCTAGGCCAATTGTCTTGGTCAAAGTTTTCATGATTTGAGATTCAATATTAATTTTACAAAATTCATCCCAGTAAAACTGAACCCAGGACTAAGTGAAAGTCCGTATATGCAGAATCATAAGGAGAGCTACATCAGAATTTTCTTTTATGTTCAAATGCATATTTGTAGGGAAAATGCACTGATTAAATCTGGAGCTATGAAATAACACCTTCTTTTAGTTTGCTTCACTACATGTATTTCATTGCTTTTGCATAGCTACTTCACAACTTGACAGCTATCTTCATGATATTTTTAATTAAAATACATTAAATACTTCAAAGAAAAGCTAGCCACACTTCAACTTTGCAGTTTCCTTTGTTCTACTTAAGTAACACCAGAAACTGTACACCACTGACACCACCTTTCCCGGGATGTAAATGAGAGGTTATTTGAAAGCCTCTACCATCTGCAGTGTTTTCCTCAAATGACTAAATTTAAGCTTTTGGTAACTTTTGGCTCTTCAGTTGGCTTGTATTGGCACCAAAAGGAAGCATGTTCAGAAAGAACTGTTGGGACAACAAATGCAACCGCATCGGCACAGGCAGTGCATATTGTAACTCTCTGTTTAGTTTTAGTCTTCAAAGGTAAAGGTTGATTCTTAAATTCAATACACCTCTTCAGCTATAAACCAGATTCTGTTCTAAAATGAACATACATTTGATGCATTTCTCTTTAAACTATCTTAATTTTTAAATCTTTTTTGCAATGTACCACAGTCACCATGAATTTAAGAGTTATACAGAGCAAATCCAGCAAACAGTAAATCGATTATAGACTCAAAGCCCGGACAGCCCAGATCTTTGGTTTCTTCCTGCCATTCAGCCAACAGTATAAAAAAAAAAGCCATTTATAACAGAATATTCACCATCACCATGGGAATAATAATATGCTAATACCCTTTGCTCAAAGGTGAAGCAGGCAGTTAATGTAAACCCTGGTGAACTGCTCTGATTCTTGCACTCTGTGTTTTGTGCCATGTTTGGCAAGAAAAGCGAAGTCTGTATTTCAACTACTGCACCATTCTTTTATATGCAATGTATATTTTCACCAATAATAGTTTACTGAAGTATAGGAATCAATTACTGCCTTCCCATTCCCGCTGCAAAATCTCACAGTTCTTAAATTACATTGTTTCTGCCCAATGCATAGTAAAATCAGGTTAAGTGAGATTAGTACTGAAAACAGGTTAAAAATAGATTTATTCACCAGAGAGAGATGGATTTAGATGTTTTATATTCTGAAGGAGGGGCAGGGGGAGAAGGGACTAAAAGGTCTCACAAGGGGGATTAGATTTTGCTACTTAATAAAATATTAAGTGACAATCAATCAAACAGGAATGTGTGGGAAGCATAGTTTTGCAGTACTGCTCTTTTAGGATTTGTTTTCTTTAAAATTTGCATTCCTTTCTGCATGCATTTGAGATATACGTATGTTGGCTTTTTAATGATTAGAAATGGCTTTGATCTTTACTACTTGAAGGAACATAAAGATATAAATAGTGTGAGTGGATATGATTAATCCTACTAACGACAAACATCACAAAAATCCAAGATAAGCTTTTCTGAATTTTTCAAACATACCTTAGGAAGTTCAGTCTTTAGCTCATGTCATTCATACACGAATGATCTACAGAAGAAGTCAGAAATTCACCTGTGTTCGTGGTCCCCAAATACCACTAGTGCCAGTTTATCAAAGATAAGAAGCTAGGAAATCAGAAACATCAGCTTTCTGCTTGGGTAGCTGCCACTCTCCTTTGAGATGGAATAGAGTAAGAAAACATCATTCCTGCTGCAACATAACTGTCAAAATAATGAAATAATATGTGATGACCAGGTATGATAATGAAAATAGTCAACCGTTCTAAGAAAATGTCACCAGTAGATAACAAGTGCCTAATGGCCAGGATTTGATGGCTATTTATAAGGTGTGAAAATAGAACTCTATAATTATTAGAGGAATTTTTAACCAGACACCTTAAAAAAATGGCCGTCAATCATCATTAAGATGATGCAATTTTCTGCATCTGTGTACAAAGGGCTATAAAGTGAGATGAGAGGAAGAGCTGTTCTGATTAAAAGAGGAAATTTATAAAGGCAAAAGGCAACAGCCCTGCTCGCCCCCCCGCAAAGCCCGTGAGATACTGTATCTGTAGATCTCAACTCCTCAATGCAAGAACACAGCAACTCTGAAAGATACCTGTCACGCAAAATGGTAACTTTCAAAGTCCTCAGTATCTTAGGACAGCATTGCTGAAACCTGAGCTCTCATTTCCTCATGGGCATAAAATACATCATATAGGTATATATATGTAATCTGACCTAAATCCTTAACCTACTTCTTTTTAACAGCAGCTTTAACGTATGAATTGATTACTTCTAGTGAAACCACAGAAAATTAAATGGAATATCAGAATAAAAAGGAAAAAGTATGGTCCGATTGCTCAAAAAAATTAAGTAAGATTTTAGAGAATTCTGCAGCACTTTTCAGTATTCAACTGACTGGAGGAAAAATTCTCCTTCCTTCCGTTACCAGCCACCCAATACTTTTTCATAGATTTTTTGCATTCATTGGCTGTTCAACTAAAAGAAAATTAACTTACAGAATAAGCAAGGCAGTATGACAACACAGAATAATTAACTGATCAGTGAAACATAGGTACCCTTTTTTTCAATAAAAATGATAGTCATGGAAGCAAGACCACATAATGTCATAGCGAACATTTTTTCAAAATTAGTTTAGTAGTTTCGCAGCAAAACACATGAACACAAAGCAGTTCATTAGTTACTTTAGTTGCCCCCCTTTCCACTTGTTTCCTTTCATGTATTTCCCCACCAATGTCTCAAATTCTCAACAGAAATACAAAATCAAAAAACCTAAACTAGAATTCCTATTTTATCTATAAAAGGAAGAGACAGGGAGGACCCCAAATTGGCATTTCCCTGTAGACACAAAGCATAATTAAACTATATTATATATTTAAGCAACAAATAGCAGTTAAAACAGAAGTATGAATGCAGTTCATAAGAAAATAGTACAGTACAAGTAAAAGTCACATAGTGGGTATAAAAAGAATATGCAGAGCCTTAAGTATAAATTACATTTGAGTGGTATAATGCTAGCGGCAGCTTAGAATTCTTTATTTTCCTCTCTTCATCAATTATATAAGGGACAATTGTTTTTTTCCAACTCAAGTTACATTTTGCAAGCAATGTTTACAATGCATGTAGTATCTTGTTTACTTAGTTTTGCACAACATCCTGTTTTGATACTATATTCCTACCACAGGTCCTTGAAAACATATGTTCAGAGAGAAACATAAATACTTGACATTGGACTGTTAACACTGTAGTCCTCCCTCTTTTTTCTCAACCCCATATGAACACTAATACTTACATTTCATAAATGTGTTTATCTGATTGTTGTGTTACCTTCTATACCTTGCAAAATAAAATCAGCATTCTCTGATGAGACAAAGGTAAAGTTTCTGAGTAAACTCTGAATTTCTTCTCCTTGAACAGCAAAGATGAAGACATCTGGAAGACAAATAGGAATCGACCCTAAACAAACACTAATATAAGCATCCAGAGAGATATTTCTTGTGCTTCCCTTGAAGAAGCAAAAGCATCTCTGAGCAAATAATTACTTGAAGGTAATAATCTGAATCAGCATTGAGAAACACATAATGAATTCTTCCTCTTCAAGAAGCTATGACATACTTCATTGTGTGTTTCCCAGTATTTTTCCTTGGGGTATAAATTACTCCTTCACTTTCTGCCTGGAAACGTGCCTTCCACAATTCTGTCTGCTTCTAGACGGAACTGTGGAAGGCACCTGAGCAACAGTCACATCCCCAGAATGAGATGATCGAGCATTTTGTTTGTCTGCAGCAAACCTCTATCAAATTTTTTATTCACCTGCAAGATGCTATGGAGTTTTTACATGAAGTACAAACAGTTTTAGTCATGAAGTAGAACTGGTTTCATTGCTATTTTTTTTTTTTTAATTTAAGCAAGATTCATATTTTCAGTATTTCCTTGAAAATAATCATATCAGGCTTGTTATAATCATGTTTTAAAACACACAGTATTCTAGGGAGGTTTTGTGAAAAATTACATGTGTGGGCAATACCACTCAAAGTACCTATAGTCAAGAATATTTAGTTACAACATGAAAATAAAATTATTACTCTCTCAAAAAAAAAAAAAAAATTCCCAAACAACATCACTACTTATTATTGTGCTGGACTACCATTCTGGGGTGGGTTGACCCTGGCTGGGCGCCAGGTGCCCACCAAAGCCATTCTATCACTCCCTCACCCACTTCAGCTGGACAGGGGAGAGAAAATATAACAAAGGGCTCCAAGGTCAAGATAAGCACAGGGAGAGATCACTTAACCAATTATTGTCACGGGCAAAACAGACTCGACTCGGGGAAAATTAGCTTAATTTATTGCCAATCAACCAGAGTAGGGTAATGACAAATAAAACCAAATCTCAAAACATCTCCCCCCACCTCTCCCTTCTTCCCAGGCACAGCTTCACTCCTGGATTCTCTACCTACCCCCACCAGTGGTGCAAGGGAACAGGGAATGGGGGTTACGGTCAGTTCATCACACGTTGTTTCTATAGCTTCACCCTCCTCAGGGGCAGGACTCATCACACTCTTCCCCTGCTCCAGCGTGGGGTCCCTCCCACAGGAGACAGTCCTCCATGAACTTCTCCAACACGGGTCCTTCCCATGGGCTGCAGTTCATCCCAAACTGCTCCAGTGTGGGTGCCCCACAGGGTCACAAGTCCTGCCAGAAAACGTGCTCCAGCGTGGGCTCCTCTCTCCATGGATCTGCAGCTCCTGCCAGGAGCCTGCTCCAGTGTGGGCTTCCCACGGGGTCACAGCCTCCTTCGGGCACATCCCCCTGCTCTGGCGTGGGGTCCTCCCTGGGCTGCAGGTGGATATCTGCTCCACCGTGGACCTCCATGGGCTGCAGGGGGGCAGCCTGCCTCACCATGGTCTTCCCCACAGGCTGCAGGGGAATCTCTGCTCCGGTGCCTGGAGCACCTCCTCCCCCTCCTTCTTCACTGACCTGGGGGTCTGCAGGGTTGTTTCTCTTACATGTTTTCACTCCTCTCTCCAGCTGCCGTTTTCTGAGTCCCCGCATTTTTTTTCCCTTCTTAAATACGTTATCAGAGAGGCACTACCACTATCGCTGATTGGCTCGGCCTTGGCCGGTGGTGGGTCCATCTTAGAGCCGGCTGGTATTGGCTCTGTCAGACATGGGGGAAGCTTCTAGCAGCTTCTCGCTTCTCATCAGAAGCCACCCCTGTGAACTCCCACCCCGCTACCAAAACCTTGCCACACAAACCCAATACACATTCATTCCTAAGAATCCCAGTGCATTTGGGTACTGAGATGTTTTTTCAGATCTGGCCATAAGTTTTTCAAGTGAGGATGCAAGTAACTGTAAGGGACGACTGGAGGAAATGACCTGTCAGTTGCCAGAAAAGAACTTCAAACCAAGCCATGCACTTGCTGTGTTTATTACAAGTCAGTTATTCTTTTGGGTTGGAGTTTTTTTTTTTTTTTTTTCCTACCACCAAGCTACACATCTTGCATTTTAATATTACTACACTGCGAAACACAGTGCTCTTTAACTAGTGAGGGATTTAATTTCCTGAATGCAAACTAGATTGCAGAAGAGGTTAATAAGCGGAATAGAGAATTAGGTATTTCACGTAGGCTATAAATTTAACAATGTGTGTTTGTTTTTCTTTTTGGCTCTTATCCAGTTACTCTTCTTTGTACATAAAGCCTTGGTCCCCAGCACACCAGTGAATTGTTGTAAAAACCACAAAATGTTCTGAAACCTCATAAAAAGAGAGAAAAGCAGGAACAATTAAAACACACATATTGAGCTATCTCCTGTATGAGTGTTTCTCATAAAAGTCAGTTTTATTTCACTTCTAAAATGACTCAGTTGAGCACAAAATGACTGATCATTGCATTAAATGTTGTTCATAGCATATATTTAAGCCAGCTAATCAAAGACAGCCCGTTCTACATTTTTATCAATATTCTATTTCATGATTAGCAAACAAGCTGTCAGCCTCACTACGTTTTCTCACGGTTAGGTTAATCTATGTAATTTTGATGAGAACAACAAAATTCTTAAGTGTGGTATTATATTCTGTAAAACAAAGCTACATAAAGCAGCAGGGCAATTTTAGCTTTGAACTGCTTGTTACAGGAGACAGTACACTTTAGACTGGAAAGCAATGAAGTGGATGCATCAGTCTGCACTGGGTGACTGTAAGTCAAGTAACAGCATGCAATACGACCACATCTAACATGGTATAGAGTGAAGACATGTGTGCACCTTACTCAGCTCAACTTAGTTAAAGGATGTTTTCAGGTTTTTCTACCTTTCCCTTTCCTTTTCTACATGGCACATTATGAGAGATCTGAACCGGAACCCAGAAGAAGAAGATATGCTCCCCTAGCACATCTCCAGTACCTCATGAAAACTAGAGGAAAAAACCCCAGCAACACATATGTAGTGGTCTACACATGCTGCACATCAAGAAACACAAAGAAGCACTTCCCTCTCCCTCTCTCTTTCTCGCCTTAAAAGGATCAAAAAAATTTCTTTTTATTCCAGGCAGTTGAGGATTGTTAGAAATAAAACAACAGGTTTTTAAAACTCTAAGCGTATTAGAGAGCACTGGGGAACTGAAAAGCACCATATCCTTGAAGAATAAAAATACAATATAAATCCAAAGCTTAGGAGGAAGGGTACATCATCAAGATGAGGCTGTTTATTTTAACCTAGGTACAAGTAGCTTCTCTCATTTCTAACACAGAAACACTGAAATTCAGTTTTTGATATGCTGATTTAATTCAAACTGTATCCACAGTTTTTAAATCTCACCTTTTCAGCTGCTGATTTGGGATTTTAGCACTGCAGAGCAGCCAAGTTTAGACGAGGAAGAGAACAAATGCTTTCAAGACTTCCTGTTCTGCTTGACTTACTCACTTGGAGAAAATTCAAACCAATAAAAGAGAACAAAAGGGTACTTTTTTTCCCAGGCTATAGTTTCTCTGTTTGACTGATTCCTGACCATCCTATTAAGAAAACTTCCAAACTTACCAGCAAATGCAATAAACATTAGACACACTACTACTTCAAGAAGCTGTTCTACAAACTTTCTGCCTTAAAAGTTTATCAATAGTCTCTGCGTTGGGGAAAGACTTTTTCTTTTCTTTTATTTCACATTCATTGGTGGAGAATTGCTAAAAAAAGGTAATTGGCCTGCAATTATTGCTTGTTACATGTATTTGTGGTTTCCTTGAATGTCAAGCTCACTCCTTAGCAGGCTACTGTCAACCCTCATTTTCAAATCTTCCACTGAAGGCATTAACCCTTTCCTAGTGCAAACCCCAGAATCATAGCCTACTTCAGCCAAGTCTTCAGAGTTGCCCATGCTTTAAGGAACAAAATGTAGCTCTTCCAGTCAGGTGCACTAACTGATTTGATCACGTACAATATTATATATGCAACCTATTTTACAAAATCGTTCTCTAATAGTTCTAGTAAGATCTCTCTGCAAGAGCACACTCTTCTGTTAGGCTACTAGAATTTAGGAACAGTAACAACAGTCTGGTGACTAACCTGCAAGCAGAGGCAATTTTCTTATACTACTTGATATGCACGGAGTTTTGTAGACATTCTGTTAGGAGTGAGGTGTTGATGGTCTTCCTCCATGGGAGTTGGAAGCAAATATGTTAACTGATCTCATTTAAATAAATGAATAGTAAGCACGCAGATTAAATTCCTCTGTATAGTAAAATCACAAAAGAGGATGCCTGGTGCTACCACCTGAGACAAAGTGGTCAGAGAGAAGCATGGAGCTTAGAGGTGCAATTCCTACATTACTTCAGCAGTGCACAGTGGAGACAAAACTATCACACAGAACTGAGAAGGATAGCTCCGCACCTCTTAATGCAGCACAGACTCCAAGTCGAGTGTAGAGGCCTTCCAGAAAAGTGGGAGGAGGAATGCTGCTTGCTTATTTTGTTCCTGCCTCTCTTTAAGGAAAAACACCATTTTTTTTTACAAATAAATGAATTGCAGTAAGAAAATCCCTCAAGCTGCTGTCACTATTTCTCAGCCAAACAAAAACCACCTTACAACCTCACACTTTAATTCAGCTGCTGTGGGGCCAGGCAGACAGGAATATCCCCATTTGACAACTGATTTGAGCCCTAAGAGCTTTCTAAGACTCAGTAACCTTGTGGTTGTAACTTTCCACAGGTTCTTTATTGAAGGAAACAAATCTCCCTGCAGCAGCTACTCATCTTAAAGAGCATTCAGGAATTCTAGTTTTCAGGCTAAAAAGTGGCATTTGATGAGTTACTCCTCAGTGAAGCATAACTGGCAGGGTTAGTCGGTCAGTAGTGAGCGTGTTCCCTAATTGCACAGGGGAGAAGGTTTATGCTTCTTGAATGACAACCTTGAGACTTTGTCCAAGATGATCCCTTTCTTTAGGATATAGTTCTACCCTAAAGAAAGTACCAGTAAAATACAGTACCTGATACACAGAAATCTTGAGACACTGGCTAGATTAAACTGACCTAGAACTACATGGTTTTGAAACCCAGTGTAATTCTTTAACACTGTCAGTGAAAAACGTGAAAGCTAAAATCCTTCCATGTAAAATGATTTCATTAATTTTTCTGATAAAAATAAATTCTTTTAGCACAACAGAGTTTTGTTAAATAAGCTCTAAGGAGAGGGCTAATTTGGTTCTTGCAGGTTTTTTTTTTTCCTGGTACAGAAAAATATTGCAAGCTGTCCTCACCATAGTTTGCAATATTTTCTCTCATTTTTCAATGGAAACCCACCACAGATACAGTCTTTCACAGGGACACAGTATATACTGCTATTCCAAGCTAATTACATAGCTAGCAGAGTGGATCAGAATATTGCAACATCAAATGGAAATGAATAGGAAGAGGGACATACCCTGTTGTGTATTAAACCAGCAATTGAAATTAATAGGTAGGTTGCATTTATGTGTACTATTTTATCTGTTCCTGATTATCATTAACCTGAAAACTAAGGTGCTTGTCATTGCATTAAAAACCATCATTAAGTATCAGCTTGCTTTTTTTAAACTAACAATGCCATATTAAACAAACAAGTTTTCCAAGTTTTAAGAACAAATGTAACATTTAACTTTATAAGGACATAAAATGCTTTCAATTCTTACTTTGCATCCAAATGTCTCCATGCATAATATTCATTAGATTGAATTAAAATGGCCATTTTGGATGCTAGGTCAACTGTGGCTACCTTTGAAGTTCTTCATGAAGAATAACAATTTGTTTTTGTCTGACTACCAGATAGACTTTTCACAAGGACTATGTCAAGAAACAGACCTCGCAATGTATCAGTGCTCTGGAGTGTGACGAGCGTATATATTCATAGAGCAAGACTTCGAACAGATGCGTTTCTTAGAATAATTCAGAGATGCTGTTTCAAGGGTTGCTCACAGATCTGCCGGAAGAACACTGGCGGATTTATCAGCAACATTTTAAGCTGGGCCCAACTGTCCACCACCTCCTCAACCAGGCTGGCAGAATGTGAGTCTGCACTACAGCTTCCCCAGTGCAGACTACGGAGCTAAGCCTCAACAGCTGATCAAGGTGGGTCTGCGCTACAGTATCTGAGAATAACGTGAGAAGGTGAGCTGAAGCTAGATTATAATCCTCCCTCTGCCTCACACATGCAATACTGGCTGAGCCAAGAAGCTGGAGACAAGGATGTGTGATCTGAGCAATTGGCCTACTTCAGCTGATAACACAACTAGCTTTCCTGCAGCTCCTGCCTGCTCTTTATGAGCCTGATAAGTATTCTTAACCAAGTCACAAAGCGCCAAAATCCACAGGAGGAAAACCAGGGGAAAACAAAAATAACCTATCTACAAAGCTGAAGCTATTGCCATCAGAAAGCATTAAACATTAGTAAGTTTACAGGGTGATTTACAAGCTGTTCCAAGAAGACAGGATATCTGAAACCCTTCATGTTCGTCCTTTCTTACAACAAACAAATGCCTAAAGATGAACAAATAAGAGAAAAGAATATCTTGTGTGAATTTTTAATTAAAATTAGGGCAAGAAACTTTCAATGCAGAACACCCTTTTCTTTGAATATTGTAATATAAAAGCTTCCTAGTACCATATCTACTTGGATCACGGTAAGAAGTGATGCACTCAGCACTGATTAACACAGATACCGACAAAAACACAAAACCTGTACTCAAAGAAAATGCCCCCTCCCCCATAAATATATTTTGCCCAAGCATCACTTCTACAATATGCCTCAGGGGAGAACTTTCTCACCAGCTAAGGTGAGAAGGGAACAGCTACTATGCACAGTCCTTAGCTAAACAAATACACGGTCAGAGAAAACAGAAAGAGTCATCTGCTCCCTCCTGTCCATATAGTCATGCAAAAGCAATTTTGCATCCTTCTTCACCAATCTGTAATACTAGACAGCTATCTCAGGCTTGAACTGATAGTCCTTGTCTAAAGCCTGTGATCTAGCAGTAGAAGATCATCTTCTTTCATTAATGTCTCGTATCAAAATGCCGTATCATTCTCAACTCACACACAGGAAGAATATAACAAAAGAAAAAATACCACTTGCTGTTTATGCATCTTCTGGTGACCTCACCCAGTACCCGCATTTTGCAGAAATCATAACAACTGCATGAAAGTATATGCTAAGAAAATAAACCACAGAACTGAAAGATTAATTTTTATAAAAAGCATTTGATTTTCCTAATTACAGTCTTGGTTAATCTGGTCTTTCTGTTACACATAAGGTTTCAAAGGTCCTTGAATGATGATCATGAATGAAAGAGACCAAACTTTTAGAGAAAAAAATATCTGCATATATCCACCCAGTATCAGAAAGGAAGGGACACAAAATAAAAACTTCCATCGTGGTTTATGGACAAGTTTATTCTACATGTACCAAGGCCGCCTAAATGTCACATCTGTCACAAACTGTTCAGGGTTTATAATACTCCTAAATTTCTCAAGTAAGCTGGATTACAAGAGCAGTAACCCCTTTTTAACTTTGTACTTCATGTAATAAGAGTATTATCTGCAATCTATTTTTGCCTGAATTCCAAGTTTTCTGTTATAAGAGCCTTACATAGCAGAGTCATGTATTATCAGCATTCTTCTGATCCTTATTGCCCTTTTATTCTCAAGAACATTCACTAGAAATTCACAAATAATTTTATGACATTTAGCAAGTCACCTCAGTACTGAAGTGAAAGTTTTTTTAAGAGAGCAGTTGAAAGAAAAAGATAATGGAAAGGTTATAATAAAAGAAAGAAAAGTAATTTCAATATCCAAAAGTATACAAACAATTCAGTCCCAACATCCTAAAATATTGAGACATAAGATATCAGGTTTCATGTTAAAGGAAATTGGAGAAAAAATTTGGATGAAATGGATTAAAAAATTCTAAGAAATAAGGCATTTCTGGGGAAATTGGTGGTGGAAGGAGGAAGACAGCATACTTTTTATGCTAAGAAATAAACTACTTTTTGCGAGGGACTTTCCCAGTGGAGTTTGTGAAGTTAGCCTGTTGCAAGACGAAGGAAAGCAGCCATCTGCAAAACCTGTTTCGCTTGCACTCATCTCCCTTACAGGCAAGTAGGTCTGGGTCTTCAACCTGTGCTGACACCCCCCTGCACCCCCAATGCCATTCCTCTTTTTCCAGACCTCCACCTCACCTGGCTGACAAGGAAAAAAGACAGGAGTTCATACAAAACTAGCAGATAATTCTTAGTTTATGAGAAAGAGTGACGCAGCGCTGCAGTGGAGAGAGATGGAGCTTTGTGCTAAAATACTGGGTTTCCTGGGTAATGGAGGTATAAGTGGGCCACCTGATTCTCTGTTTCGTTTGCATCCCTTTAAATAATGCTGTCCCATGCTCTCTGCTTCAACACAGGACTAAAAATCTATCAAAAATGGCTGAGATAAAGCGAATGGTTTCTGCCTTCTCTCTCATGTAGATCTTGTATTTGTTCCTTATTCATTTATTCCCCTTTCTCTCCTTCAATCTGAAATAAAAGCTATTCTGAGAGGAAAAGGGTTTGCTCAGTATTAAACCTTGTATCAGAAACTTGGGATGTTCAAGGGCTGAAAAGAAACAATGGCTCATAGGAAGTGAAAATAATAATAATTCATTTAATATGTGCTCCAGATCCTCTGCACAGTGCATTAATATGAGCCTTTTAAAATTCAAGCAATAATTTTGTATGTCTTTTCCGTTCTAGCCTGTGTGAATCATCACCCTCTCTTGGACTAAGAAAAGAAGGCAATATTATCCACACTTTCTGGATGAAGTACAGAAGATTAAGTGTCACACCACAAATCAGACAAAAGTCTTCAGAAGAGCTCCCGAACCAAAGCCTGGTACTTTAACCATATGATAATTTTCCTCTGCCAGGTATTTAAATTTTACCCCAGTAGTTCAGGAGTTCCCATTAGCACAGAATTCATTCCAGCACCTGTCACCAATGAAAGTGAAAGAGATTAGAGTTCACGAAGAGGATCCCATCTGTCTCCTCATTATCATATTCTCCCCTTACTGAAGATGGGACACGGCTACAGAGTGGTGCCGAAGGAACTGAGAGTGCGAGTGGAAGGGAAAGAGCAAACAACACATTGCAGAGGCTACAGCAATTTTCAGGAACAATAGAGGAAGTTTTTGTAGTTTCGCTTAGCTCTGCCTGATGTAGACACTAGTCTGGATCTAGGAGATAATACATACGAAAGACTTGAGGGTAGAGACATCACAGGACGGGTTTCTGGAGAAATGTCATTTCATCTTGGCATACATTCATTAGATTTGAAACCAAGGTGACAGAAAGAATTAATCTGTATTTCTAATATTTTTGTAAATAATGCTTCATTACTATTCCCATTCATTGAGTTTTATACTTTACAACTGATTTGCAGCTACTGACTTTGCTTTCCATGCTTGCATTGACACTGCACATCTTTTAAGCTAACACACTTACCCTCTCCTTAACCCTTAAGGGGACATACGCTGATTTTACCCAGATAACAATCTCTCACATATCAGAAAGTAGCAGCATAAAATATAATATTTGAGAGGAATCGTGATAAAGCCATACAGGGGAACCACAGGTCCCAGAATACATTGCTTCATGTTGCTCAGAGGCTTTTCTCCGTATAGCCGTAATAATACCACATCAATGAGGATTATATAGCCTGTTTGCAATGCTTCCTTGATACAATGCTGAAGGCTGACAAGGTCTGAAATACAAATCCTAAGATACCCACTCTTTGTGCATACACCTTGGAACTAAATGAAAACTAAGTTAATAGGTTTTCTTCACATATTACTTTGTTGTTAGCATGATAGTTTCCTACTACTCAAATAATGTTACAAGTGGATGGAGAAGATGGTGCTTCTGCATTTTCCAAAGCTAAATACAGGAAGCAGGGATGTACGCTGTACATGTGTGGGTGTACACAGGTGTATTTACGCACATTTCTACACACAGAACAGAACTGCTAGAACTACACAGTTGGTACTTTGCCTTCTTCCAAGTCCTGTTCCCAATTTGAACCTGTGGATATTGATGGTATCTGCCCAGTAAACCCTATTAAAAATCAGAATAGCTTCTTGAGTCAGTACAGTTAAGATTGATACTATACTAACAGATAGCTTGTGTTTCTGCCAGAAAGGAATGTTCATTCCATTAAGTCCAGTTTTTGTCAATTTACATTAATTATTAACATGTTTCTAATGAGATCCTTGGAATGCCTAGGAGTCCATGAAAAACAAAATCTTTGGCACCTTAGTTTGTAAGCATCTTTTTCTGCCCTGGGTTTACACTCCTTGAGTATTAAGTCCAAATCTTGCCATTCTGAAGACCCCTTTATCCTGATATTTTGCTGGTCCGTCCAGCAGGGAGATGCTCCTATGCAGAAGACGTGACAAACTAAATTTAATCTCCTAAACCAGAAGATGACCTATTCCCAGATAAATGTTGAGGAGATTCTGATTACTAAAAATGATCTTCTGGGCTCCTAAAAACTGTATTTTTTGTCTCATATGAGCCTGGATAGTTCATCTTTGTATTAGTGGAATAGGATGAGGACCTTGAATGCCAAGGACTTTGGAAACTGAAAGCCTATATGAACACTATTCCATTAATGTTAATTTCAAAACTCCTACTGACTTCAGTGGGGCAAAAATTTCATCCTTCATCCTGGAATACACAACAAATGCATGTGATAACTCATTTCCTGAACAGGACCCAGTTGTGCCCGAAGCATGCTAGAAACAGCTTAGCTTCTTACTGTAGGAGGCATGTGATCTATTTCAATCAATCAATGAGATATATAGATCAATATGACCAGAAGTTTCAGTGTTCAAAAACTAAATAATGACTGCTTTCTGAAAAGTCTATTTCAACTTTGAGTCTCAGTTGCCCACCTCTGCTGAATCTGCAATACAGAGCACAAAGCTAAGCAATGAGAAGGAAAAAATAAATAAAACATTGGTAGCAAGACCAAAAGCAAACAGAAGATCTTATGCTCAGGAAAAAGCAGTAATGCAGTAAGTAAAGGAAAGGAAATGCAGAAAAAATATGTTTTTATTTCACAACTTAGTTTTAATATTTGAAAATGCATTTAATAATTCTCACCTGATTTAAACATTATGATAGAAAATTAATGTCCTGATTATGTAGGTGGTCACCCCAATGATCACTTCCATGATGAAGAAATAACATCAGTGTGCATAAACAGTCAACCACAGGAGTTAATTTTGTATTCTAAGAAAAAGTTATATTTAAGTGCAGATTTATAGGCTTTATATAAAAACACGATCAAAATAATACTCAGGGCATCAAAATTGCGGTGGCTTAAGCTGTGCAGTTAAAGTCTAAGATTCAGAAAAGTTTTCTGTTGTCTTCATAACCTATAAGACTGTACTGCAATCCTTTGCATGTTATAAATCATCAAACTAAGCTTTTAAAACTTAAAGGCAGTGCAGCAAATGGCAGGCAAAGTAAATTTTATTCTTTTGTAATATTCAGGCTTGAAACTTTGAGGTATTTTGATTTATTGTTATTTTTATTGCAAGATTTTAAGGTCAGAAAAGACTATTATCTCATCTGATCTAGCTTCCTGTCTATCACCAGTCATCAGCTCTCACATCTCAGCCAGATCTCTCTATGAAGAGGGAGCATTACAGTTCTGCCGAAAATGTCAGGGACTGAGCTGCCAGATATGCCACAAGCTCCTACAGTGGAAGAAGCCTGATCAAGTGATGTGCCTGCAGGTGAATTCACAAATGCTAAATATGCCT
>VYZV01022603.1:13642-39771 GCA_013401275.1 Pandion haliaetus
AAAAAAAAAAAAACAAAAACAAAAGCTCAAACCTCAAATGTCACAAAACTCACTGCTTCTTCTGCAAAACAAAATTCTTATTGTCCAGCAGCCCCGACTTATTGACAGGCAGAGGCAAAGCAGACAGACCTGTGACGGCAGTGGAAGGGAAAAAAAAAAAGAAAGAAAAAACACAAACATTCTCCCACACGGGATACAGTTCAATTCCCAAGACCGAAGCTGCTGCTATAAGCATGACTCGGGCCGCAGTGCCATGAGGTGCTGGGGAGCATGGGGCCGGGGATGTTCTCATCACCCAGGACAAGGGTTTTCCACATCCTGCGGGCCCGGAGAGGGGTTTAACATGGCATAGGGCCATGCAATGCCAGGGAGTTTGTTTTCCCATCTGTGTGAGACGCGACCCAAAGCCAAACTAGCACAGGCAGTGACAATGCAACTGCTGCAAAAAAAATGAATGCCAGCAAGCCACCTTGCCTGCCTCCCTGCCCGAGCTGCAGCCCTCCTCAGCCAGCAGTGCTGAATTACAAGGAGGCAAAAGCAGTAAGTGAGAATAAAAAAACTGGTGGGGGTGGGGGAGCAGAGAGCTTGAGGTAGTCCCATTCACACTGGGTAAGAGAAAACAACAATTTTTATTAAAAAAATCACTGGTGTGAAGCTCCTGATGCCAACCACAGAACAAAAGGGACTGCTTTTTTATGTAAGTAAATGTGGTCAGGCAGCTGCTATCTCTGTACAGCTGGTTCACAATGGCTACAAGGGTTTTACCTGGAGGTGAAGCATCCTGTGCCCTTCCCAGGGGAATGAAAACCATTTCAGACAACCAAAATGTCCAATACCATCAGCTGTGGGCATGGTTTGAGAGCACGGTACTGAAAAGCCTTGGAGCGGCTGGAGATGTGCAGTATGGCCATGTGCACTGCATGGCCACGCACTTGCCAACTTTGCTTTGGGCACATCCTTGGGTTATGATTTATTTTTTAATATGAAACCACCTCAAGAGATTTGGGCACTCATTTCAGTGGTATTAAGGCATCTCTGATTGCACAGGAGACTCTCTGCCTCTCCTCTCACCATTTTCCTGGGGATGCCCCTACAGCTGGTGGCAGAGGCCGTTGCAGAACACATTTGCAGGCTCTGTCTTCCAGGACACCTAGCAAGCCCGGGAGGGCTGTGCTCTACAGTATGCCAGCACGTGTGTGACTGGTAATTTCCAGCAGCTCATGCTATAGCGATCCTAGTTCTTGGGTGCATTTGTTATATACACCCTGCCACCTTCTCCTAGCGCGGCTAGTCCTTGTAGCATGGCACCATACATAGCTCCCAGCTGGGCCTATTGGTTCATGGTGGTCAGTAATAGAGAAATGCACACGGATTGGGCCAAAGAGTTTGTAGTCTAATTTGAACCAAGACACAGAGAAAAAGTCACCAAAACCAACATGGGAAGATCAGGATGGGCAGAGGGGAGGCCAGAGGTAATGCCAGTTCAAGCCTGAGCTTTTCTAGCTTTACGCCATTGTATTCATCTTTGAAATGACAGAGGTACATCTGGAGCATCTCCTCACTGTTTAAATTGCCAAAATATATTAGCTGGGGTAGGAGGGGAAGAAGCCACATATTTTTTTTTTTTTTGCTATTATGCATTTGAGGAGAAACAAGACCTATTAGAAGGCTGAGCCTGACCCACAGCAAGGAGTTTGGTACCAGTCAGGGGTGGTAGTTTTTGGACTAGGGTAAGAGCTGTAAGTAGGAGCGCAGAGCTGCATAGGAATCCATGCTCCAGTGCGAGAGGCATCATGTACTTGTCAGTTGGTGCTTCATCAAATATAGGCCAAACTTGTGCTGAGAAGCTCCTGTCCCCTCCTCTGCACACACGTACTCAGTTCTCTGCAGACACATAGCGGAGGCAGCTACAGCCCTGACTCCCCTGTGTGCTGCATCCATGGGGGCCCAAGGGGTGGGGGTTTGCCACCCGCCCTTTTCCAGTACCCCTCACCACTGCAGGTAAGCAGTGGGGAAGGCTCAGTCTTCAGGCCGCTGTCTCGTGCTCCCTCCCGTGCACATCACGCTCCTCTCCATCGCCGTACGCTGTTGCCCAACCCCATGCACCATCCAACCATGCTTCTGCCAAACCAAAGGTACCCGCTGGGCTCCCTCCCAGCTCGTGAAGGAGGGATTGAACCCCTCGGGGGGGGGGGGCACACCGGGAATACGAAACATCCCCCCATGATGGGCAAGGGCTGCCAGCCGCACTCACTGCCAACCCCCTCCCTGTGAGCAGCAGGCAGAGCCTGGGAACTGCCCCGCTCTGGGCTGCGCCTCAGTTCTGTCTCTCTCTGGAGTTGCTGACTGAAAGGTTAAGCCACTGAAAGGCTGGAATTAATTATTTATAGGCAATTTTCTTTTAAAGTGAGCTTGGATAAAGAAATATTTTCTCCTTATGCAAAGTCATCTGAGGTGGTCAGAAAGGAATTATCATCCTACAGGCTGTCCAGTGGAGCACCCAGCACCTTCACAGGTGGCCTTTTCAGCTTAATAAAGGGGGAAAGATGAACAGACACACACAGGCAGAGACGGAGGAAGATGCTATTACACACTATAGGGTTATCATGTCTGATACAGCCATCGGGCAGAGAGTCTGATTCACTTCTGGAAACACTCCAGTCTGATGCCACAGCCAGACTGCTGAGGCCGTGGCTGCAACGTGGGCCTACAACTGCTGCAAGTCTGAAGTGAATCAGCCATACCACGGGCAGCCTTTTTCTAGGTACAAGATGCCAGCTGGCAGCGGGCAGTAGGAGCCCTACTGCAGCCCAGAGAAAGAGAGCAAGAGCAACTCAGCACTCCTGGCAGACAAACTACCATCTCCAGCCTACCCTGTAGACAGCGATATTTTTCTCTGTTTCACCCACAGAGACTTTGTTTGAGCACCTGCCGCACACGCGTGCACTTTGCAGGCAAGCTCAGGGTGCTGCCTGTACACCACGGCAGTTCAGCGTTGTTCCCATGGACGCCCCTCATCTTTTCTTGTAAAAGAACTGATTCAAGTAAATTCTGACTCTATATTCCCACCTTTGCTTGACAAACAGAACAGGGAAATGCCATTAACACGCAAGCGTTCCTCAAACCAGCTTGTTTTTGCTAGTCGCTCACTGCCAGTCACAGTGGAAACACCACCACTTCCTCCCACATGCTGTCAGTGCCTAGACTGTAGCTATTCTCTTTTAATTGAGTTAGCCAGCCCATTGCTTTTTTTGTTATCCTATACAAAGCAACTACATTCTGCAAACACCTTGCCAGAGTGACTAAATCAGACAGTGAGATAATTATTTCCACCGCATCACTCACTTCAGTTCCAAATTGGCCATCAAAACACAGGTGGCTGTGAGGTTCATGGGATGTCCTCCGCAGTTAGGTAACATCACAGACCCACTCCCAAATAACTGAAGTCATCTCTGTTTTTTAAAAACCCAGACTTTACTATCTGGGGTGAAATCTCAGCCCACAAATTCAGTGGAATGAGGATTTCAAGCCTCCCCCCAGACCTGCCCCACTCCAGCTTCTCAGACTGTAAGCATTTCACCAACACCTCAGTTTCCACTAAAATAATACTTATTGCTGTTGTTGTTACTGCTGTCATTAATACGATTGAACACAGCTCATAATATTCCTTAAAGAGAAAAGAAAACCTTTTCTTTAATCATCAGCATTAGAAGTGATAAATGGTACGTTTCCTTTGTATATCTATCTTAAAACTCACCTGCTTCCAGCATGTTTAAAAGCAGACCTAAATAGGTTCTCACAAATAAACACAGGACTATTTCAGAGGTGGAAGGATGGCTTTGGATAGCCTTTAATCATGGGTTTACTCTGGACCTACTGCAGACTTTTATCTGCCCCTTGGCAAACATCACCAAGTGTTTCCCCGCACATGTTGGGGCAGGTTAACCTTGCCTCTTGCGAGGCAGAGGACCTTGCCCCATGTTTGTACAAGACCCAAAATACAAGGGCTGTGAGCTTGGAGAGGTTTCACAGGCACTGCTGACAGTGTGAATCCTTCTCAAGCATTGTGTAGAAGATGTCCCTTGCCCAGTGCATTTGGCCTGTCCCCTTTGCCCATGGGACAGAGGAGAGGAGCAGTGGTTCCCCCAGCCCAGCCCACAGAGTGGCTGCGAGGGGTGAGGGGGAGATGAAGACACTCAACATGCGGGCTTGGCTGCCTGCTTGTGGAAGAAGAAGGACCATCTCTGCTGGACTGGCATTTCAAAGCAATCCCATGCAGGCTGAGTGCACACGCTTCCTTGCACCCGTGCGGCTCACAGCAATGCTTTCTGCTGGGAGCATGGTCATGGCATTGCCTGTCCAGGGGGCTGGCACTTCCCAGAAAAGAAAAGTGTTGACTAGCAATGGCAGCTGGTACCTTTGTGTCATTGGTGATAAAATTAATGATTAATTGAACTATTTACTACTTAAAAATCAGCCTTCCTGGCCCATTAAACCCTTTGGAGTCTTGACGAGATTCCCTGGTGGACTGAGCAGGAATTGCTGCTGTCTTTGTTCCAAAAGTAATACCCTTTGCCTTCTCCCTCTGAACATGGAGCTGGAGAGAGCTGGTCACGAGCAGGAGCACGTGGGTGGCTGTGGGAGATGTTTACCTGAAGCCAAGGAAGCTTTGCTTAACTTTGTTGAGGAACCAAGGAATTATTCAGCATCCCACTTTCACTAAGGCTTCACCACATCAGGACCACTTGTTAACTTTCACTCCTTTTAAAAACGTTATTCACGCTATGCACTGCTCCTTATCTGATCTCTGGGCTCTCAGTTCCTTCTCGATGGCCACCTTCTTCTCTCCCTCAGCATCATCTTCTTGACCTTGCTGTGACCTCAGCTGTATCACTGGCCATGGCTGTGTTGCTGTTTTCAGCCTCCCCTTGCCTCTCTGCACAGCTACATTCCTTCAGGGCGTCTCCCACAGCTTTGAGTCTCCTGCTTGTCTCTCCGAATAGCACTGGCTCCATTCTGGTTAGCTCTATCCCAGCTCAAGATCCACTTTTTCCCATTCTCCCAGTGTGGCTGAAAGCCTCCTGGCAAGGGCCTCTGACAACCCTCTGCTCCAGCTCCTCTAGAACCTAGCCACACAGCACTGACTCCTCTAAACACAACCAGCTCCTTATTTCTGATGATCACCATCCTCCATCCTCTTCCCTGGCCTCCCTTCCTCCTGCTTACCAGAGCACCAGTGGCTGCAACATCTCTCTTGCTGAGCATCTTCTGCCCCTTCCCTCCTTCCAACCTCTTCCTCAAGCTTCCTCCCCTACTCCAAGCATAACATGCTGCACTGTATTCCTCAAACTCTCCCTCGCCCTCCACTTACTTACACCACCACTTAGCAGCCCCACTGCTGCCTTCCCCCATGGCCAAGGCCACCGCTGCCCCTTGGGTAGCCCTTTTGCTCCCTGTCCCCTCCTCCAGCCTCCCCCAGGGTGGTCTTCAGTCTTCCTCCTGGCCCACTTCCTCATGGTGTCCCTCCCGCACTCCTTGCAGACCTCTTCCTGACCCCATCGCAGCTCCCATTTCCCCCTCCCCATAACTGCCTTTCCCTGTACACCCACAAGCAGCACCTCATACCTACCCTCCTCTTTTTAGCCAGTTTTAGCTTCTCTCTTCCTTTTTTTTGGTGTGTGTGGGGTGGGAGAGCTGTCTTCATGCAATGAATTTTTTTTTTTTTTTTCATGCCTTTCCTACTCCCCATGTCTGCATATACCACCTTATTTTGAGAAATAGCTGACTTCTCCTCCTGGCCAAAACCCACTTCTCCACTCCAGACCTGCTCGCCCCTTCCCTTGTGAAAGGCAAAGCTAATTCACCTTAACAGCATGTACTGAATGGCCCTAATGATCCCCGGCTAAACCTGGCAACTGAACTGAACCAGCTGTCCTTCTCCATTCTTGCTCTTTGCATCCACTGGGTCCATGCTTGCAGCCACTCTGCTCTGTCTCATCCATCTGAAGATGGAATAGTTTTTTTTCCTGGGGAAGATGCAGTTTGGCCAGTATGGTAAAGAGCAATGCTGCTAATCCTTGCATCCTGGCAGACTAATTTCAGTACCAGCCCATCCGCAGGGGTGTGCTGGAGAGGCTGGAAGGAGAGGCAGCACATGAGCCCTCACCTTCCCCTGCCAGAAGTCGAGCCCACCTCCCCAAGCTGGTGGCTGGGGGAAAATGATTGTTGGTACCAGATCTACAGTCTTCATCCTGGGAACACCAAGCATGTGGAAGAAGGAGAAATGGGTTTATTGGGGCCCTTGGAGCAGGCTGTTTGTTTTCCATAAGACCTTGCAGGAAAGACGGAGTTTTGGAGCAGCATAATTAGCTGCCCATGTCCTACAGTGCAGTCGCCAGGGTTTAATAAGGCACAAGGCATCTATAGATACTCCTCCCCAGGTGGAGTCTAACAAAATTTAGTGCCTAATAATACATGTTGAGAGCCTGCAGCAGATGTGCATTTGCACATGCTCACTTGATCTTTCTTTCTCTCCTCTCCCAGCTCAGTATTTTCATAAAACTTCTAGAGCACCCTTTCCCTCACTCACATGGGAATGAACCTGGCCAAATGTGTAAAATGTCATTTTAGAGGGGTGAGGGTGTCTTGCTAGCTGCAGACATGCACACACACATGCTGTATACAAAACCTTCATGTCTTACTTAATGATTCTGGCTCTAATATAAACTGTGCAAAGAAAAAAAAAAAAAATCAGCCTTCATAATAATAAATGAAGCTGAGCCAAATAATCTTGCCAAATATCTGCACCTAGCAGGCTGCAGGAAGGTAAGCAGCATAGAAACCATGCTTCATATTAAAAAAAAAAAGAAAACCTTTCCCCCAACTTCCTGCATTAATCCTTTTTGCACACACACACACACACACACACACACACACACACACACACACCCCGCGCACTGAAGCACACCACCACCACCCCCCAACCGCCTCCCAGAAATGAGCTCATTGGTTTCCAGAAAACACCACACTGTCCCGTCCCCGCAGCAGGGATCCCGGGTGCCTGGTGTGCCTTCAGCTTTTGCGTGGGCACCGGTGCCCCCACAGCACAGGTCTAGACCGCTAGATGTGGGCCAGATGCCCGGCAAGCACCAGCAAGTGGGTATGCGTGCTGGGGAGCTGGGACAGGCTCTGTCACCGCCGTAGTGGATGGTGAAGGTTCGGCAGGGTCCCTCAGCAGGAGCCGACCTATCACAGCTCCGGGCTGATTTCAAACTTCCCTTTTGTGGTTTATGTCGCCTCGATTTATTCATTTCCTCGTAATTTACAGATAGACATCAATGCTTGCTATATTTAAACGATGCCTGTATCTGTGTGGGGATTGTAGGTGAGCCATTTTATTCGTAGAGTGATGGTTTTAAAGGAAAGTGAGACTTCAGAGTCACCAATCAGGCTGGCGCTGTCTCATGCACGGGTATGGGTGACCCGCATCCATGCCCGGGGATGCCAGGCAAACCCCCTCCCTGGCCCACGGCACCTGGGACGCAGCTCGTGGCTCTTCCACCTTCCTGCCACCCCACTACAGAGAAGGCTTGTCTGCCTCTCTTCCATCTGCTGTGCAAAGCCCAGCCATCATATGGGCTAATTAGTCCAAATAATAAAACTGTTAAAGCGGTGCAATGCAAACTTCCAGGATTTGGTTATATTGGGGGTGGGAGAAGCTCTAGAAGTAAAAATTCTGTTTCATTTAAAAGAAAAAAAAAAAGATTTTGCACTATTCCCATGCAAATGTCTGTCATTTCTTTCACCACTTTCTTTTGGAAATGCCAAGTCTGGCAAAAGCTACCGTGACCAGTGCTTCAGGATGGTAACCTATGCTAAAAATCACACAGCAGCAACATCTCTGGATGGAGGGTCTCCAAATATTTGGGGAAAAGATGAGATAAGGGATGAGGATAGCATGAATTCTTCAGACTCGGTCTGGGTTTTTCAGCTGTGTTGTGAAAAACCCCTTGCTCTAAACAGCTCTGACCTTTCCTATTTCTTGGAGACTGACGTCTCTACAGTAGATACATGATGAGGTCACTCACCCTGTTTTTGAAGTCTTTCTCTCTCACTACTCCTCACATGGGTTTTTTCTGTGGGAGGGGACAGTCATGAAGAGGACTAAACCTCTTGATCATGTGTGAAAAAAGGAAGTGAAAATGAGTTATTGGAGATGTAACTAGACCTGACCCATAACTTTGGTTTCTGAGGATATAAAAATCATGAAACCCAGGAGAAGTTTGAAAGGAAAAAGGTAGGCATCTAGCTCTAAAAGCGATTTTATCTGAAGCTAGACGCTCTGTGCTAGAAACTGGAAATGCTCAGCCTTCGCTTTTATGAGAGAATTATGAATGGCTGTAACAGGAGCGTGAGAAACAATTGATTCAGTCACCTCCTTGAGAAAAAGTAATTTGAATGTGGTGGCTTGGGCTGAAATAAGCTGCACACCAGCTTCCTAGGGGAAAGCCTAGCATAAATGATTGCCACGATCATATTCTGCTGAGCATTTTATGGTTTTTAGGGTGAGAATCACAACTGGCAAGACCCAAGAACATCCTATGCACAATTATAGGAATTGTGGTGTTGTCTAGAGGTTCACCTTCAAAGGTGGTGCCCCATCATGCTTGGCACTGTGCAAATAGTAGGAAGCACTGCCTGCCTTTAGATCTTGCTGTCAATGTAGAAGAAGATTGAGAGAGAACCCAAGAAAGAGCCAAAAGCGTTAGCTAGACCCATAACAAGGTATTTAGCAATGCACATTACTAGATGGCTGCAACCATCAACAAAGAAGAAAATTTCTTCATGGCCACGTACCAAGGTTGGTACTTATATTAGACTGGGAGGAGAAGGCATAAGAACACATGAGATAAACAGTCCCAATATATGAGCAGGACTTACCCATCGACAGAGACAGGCTAATGCATTTTGGAGACAAACAGCAGAAGTACTTGAACCTGGAGGTGTCTGACCTCTGCTTGTGCTGTGCTGGCCACCCCCAGCTTGGAGAGAGATTCTGCATTTTGCAGACCTGAAGAAATCAGGGCATTCCTCTAGCTGCCTGATACAGATTTAAACATCTGCTTTTCATGAAGGAAGTGAGAAGGCGCAAGGTGGACAACTCGATGAGGATGCGATGAAATGTGTTACATGCATGTGGTGATGCACACATCACACTAGTATTGATATAGCTGAGAGAGCTTGGCAAGCATAGTTCAGCGTCTAAGATGCAAGTATCTGCTCTAACCTCACTAGATTCATGTGGACATTTGCAGAACTTCCTTTGGTAGGTGGTTTCATTGATACTACATGGACATCATTTCTGCCTGGCCAGGAAAGGGATTAAAAGCTGGGGTGAGCAGCCAGGCCGACCGGAATACAGAGGTTTTTGGATTTCAGACATTTGTAGCGCAAGAATGCAGAAGCTGGTCTTGAAACCAAAACAGAGCAAGCCCAAGGGTCAAAGATGAAACCACTTCCCAGGAATACAGAGGACACACATTACCTGCGGCTTGTGAAAAAAAAAGTCACCTAATTCTGTCTGTTCTCTTAGCTTGAGAGGCAGAATTTGTGCACAATTCATGACCTGTCTTTTGAAGGGAGCAGGAAATGATAGCCGAAGCCTGGGAGACTGATTTCAGAAAAGTGCCCAGCACAAAGTCCCATGTCTGGCCTCAGTTGGCAGCACTGTAACTGGAGTTACTGGAGACTGGAAACTGCCAGCTGGCCTGCAGAGATGTGCAAGGCAGCCGTGCTGTGCCAACACTGCGGAAACAATAAAAATGCATTTGCAAAATGAAGTCCTGTGTTTCATCTCCATTGTTTCCTAGGGCATGAAGCTACTCGTATCTAAGAGCTGAAAATATGGACTGGGCTCTACCCTTTTGTGACTATTTTTTTGCGAAACACTGCCTTACTCTCTTGCCAGTTGCCAAAAGGGCAACGGCAACCCATCCAATCACCGTGTTCATCAGTTACTCGATGTCTATAGCTCAAGGAGTGTTATTCTGAGACACCTAAGTTAGCTCCTCCTTGACTGTCATTTCAGCATGGTCAAGGCGCTGAGCATTTTGCAGGCATTCGGGCAGTTGGTACCTGCAGCCCAGCAGTGGAGCTGGTTGTGGGACACAGTGGCTATCGCCACCCTGCCGGGATGCAAAAAGGATGCACTTACCTGGCTACACGCTTGAAAGCTAAGTGCTTGAATAAGCTGCACACCAGCTACCTCCTAACTGCTCAGAGTCACAGGGACCTGTCTACTTCTCTTCAGAGCCAACCAAACTCACAAGCACTTGATCGCAAATAAGTAACTCTTAGCCTCCTACTAGCCAGATCAGAGTTCAGATAAAAACCACCCTGGCAATCTTTAAAATCTTGCTGTCCGAGTTCAGCTAAACTTGACATATAGTTCTGCCTGGGAAAGGAGATACTATGATTGTTTCAAACTNTCTCTCTCTCCCCCCTCTGCCTCCCCACCAGTATACACAGACAATGATCTGAGAGCGTGCAAGAGAAAATGCTTTACTTTTTCCTGAAAGCTCTCTGCTGAAGGTGGTGTTTCCCCACCTCCACGCTGCTGACAAATGCTGATGTAAACAGCATGTATATGCCCGTCTAAAAGGCCACAGGGGTTTTCACGTGAATCCTGTGTTTTTTCCACAAACCCTGTTACACTGTATTTCAGCTTAAAATATATCGCCTCACTTCTGATTAACCTACAAGCCCTTTAAGGCTAATACAGTTTACAGCAGCAGGCAAAACCACTTAGCAGAGCCAAATTTTGAATATAGGTACTTCAGCTGCAGAGCTCTGGCACAAAACCCTTTCAAGAAACAATTTTAAGTGTGGCTGTATTAAAATCAGAGAAACCAATACTGACAAAAATCACACACTGAAATCGTTTGAAAACACACCAGCTATGTCTTCGGTGTTGACGGGAGTAAAACATGTCATTTATAACGCCACCGAAATCATAACAGGAAGGAAGTAGACCTCAGAAACTATAAACAGACGTTAACAGAAGTAGGAAGTACTTCAAATGCTTTCACGTAGTGACTGTAAAAAAGATACTAAAAGGAGAAAATGTTTTCAGGGTTTTTTCTTGTTTGCTTTTTTTTTTCCACTTTACGTATCCATTAGTTATTTTGAACAGTAAGAGATAGTCACAGAAGTCAAAAGCAGCTTTAAAGTCATCATGTGCAAAGTAATTTATGGTACAAATATACAGCTTGATTTTCCTTCCACTCTTCCCCCTGCCCCGTCCCTCCAAGAAAAATATCTCAACATCTTTGCTTGGTCAAAATAAGTCTTTCACCTGCATCTCTCTGCATTCAAATTAAGCAAGTTGTGTTTGGCAAGAATGTAGATTGTGCTCTACTCGCTCCCTCTTCACAGCCACTGACTTTAAATCATGCTCCTTCAAGGCAAATAATTAAAAGTTTATTCCAAAGCTAAAAATAATGCACCTCCATAGTCAACTGGAGCCTCCACATAAAAAGAGAATGCCCCTCCCCCCCCCCTCCCATCTTCATACAGTTCACAATCTCGTAACTACTTTTCAGGCCTTGTTCTGTCTGCAAGCTACGCACCCAAGGACCCGTCTCAGGACCCCAATTTCCAGTAAACAGGGGCTGCCCAGTGAAATTCACTCCTACTCTTAACTCCACTATTTTAGTTCACTTGTCATCCTCCTTTTCACCCTTCCCCAGCTTTTCCCACTTGAAAGCACTTCAGAAACTATAGCAACCAGTAACCACCACCTCCAGCTCCAGCTGCCAGCTGGAGTCCCCAAGCACTGTGCTGGGCAGGGGGGCCACCAGCCCGGCCCCCAGCCCCAGAGGCCATGGAGGGGCAGGGGCAGAGCCTTCAGGTGCGTGGCAGCACCAGATCCCCAGCTGCAGGGCTCTGCTGCATCGTCCGTGGTCTGGGAAACCAACAGCCAAAGGGCAACCTCCCTTTTCTCCCTTTTCCTACTAACTGTAGCTAATACTGCAGATATTTTCGTAAGAAAAAACCCTCACCTTTTGACCTTTCCCTGCACTTTTGGTTTAGAACACAGTTCCCCACAGACATAGCCAGCAGTGCTGCCCAGGTTCACAGTGCAGAACCGCGCATGTTAGATTTGCCCCGCTCCTGAAAACAACACATACGAATCGAGTTGGTAGGGAATAAGGACTTTATTCTAAGATGTGAGCTGAAGCAATGAGCATAAGAAGCAACGAACACTAGAAAAAAGTGAAAAACACATCAAATATTTGTATTGTACCAGTTCAGTTTGAACACAAAAGTCCCTTTCAGTAAAATGTATGCACAGGCCAAAAGCATATGCAGAAGCTCTGAAGGTCACCTAGCACAGTGCTTTTAATGTCCAAGAAAGAGGTCTCCCCTATGAAAATCTTTAAGTCAGGAAAAACACTTAAAAGTAACAAAGAACACAAAAGTAAAAATTATCTCTTAATTCCGCTTGGCACTGTGGAGGAGGGGGATAATATATCCCAAAAGAGTATGCATCTTTAAGATGTATAAATTCAAAGTCCCTAGAACACGTCTGCTGCCAGACCAAGTACCAGTTTTTCTTCCTCATTTAGAGTCAGGTGAAGTATGTCTGTTAAGCATAGGGGGATCATGTTCTGGAGTTAAAGCTATGCAGATCACACAGTCTGCTTGCCACCGAGGAAATTTCACTGACATGCATACCCAACAGCCCTCTTCTCTTTGTCTTTATAATGGCACCCTATCATTAAAAGCTGCAAATTGCATCAAATTATACTTCTGTAAAATTTTTGAAAACAAACATTAAAACAAGTATTTCCCTGACTGTCTTAATACAGGAGGCCAAATGCTGCTCTCCTTGAGCTCTCCCTTCACATTCATATCAGTACCACTGGAAGGAAGCTGTGAGTGCGCATGAAGAGCAGAGCTGGCTCTGTATAAGTCAGAGGTGGTGGTTATTTTAACCTGGCTCACACATGTGACATCCAAAAAAGGCTACTGGGACCATTTCTGTGCTATTTTTCAAGGCCTGCCAACTTAATTCTAATGCATACATATATATATATATATATAATGCATAGTAACCTTCAATTATAAGAAAAATGTAATTTATTTTCAAACCTGCTCTTTGGGACTCTAGAATTTTAGTGGTTAATCCACTAAATCCACAGGTAACACGAGCTGAACAGTCACTTTTCTAAACACAGTACCATAAATGCATCACCTTAGAAACTGCTATTATGGGGGCTAATCCAGTAACAACAGTGGCAGCAACAAAATTCATTGTCAGGACAAATGTCAGTCAGGCATTAAAAAAATATGTCTCTGAAGAATTGCATTGTTTTTAAAAAATACACTGAAATATTCTATAGAAGAATATAGGCATCACACTTATGAATCTAAATTTATAACCACTTACATGTATTAGCTATTCTCAATAAACCATCTACATTTGCTACCCACCTATAGTAGCTACAGTTTCAATTTGGGAACACCACAAATTTAGGTACTTTCCCTGAGATCAGTAATCCAAAATAAATAGCCCTGCAAATGTAACAGTGTAAACTCTGGATTTCAATCTTCGGTAAGAATCAGTCCTCAAAACCCAAGGAGAACATTAAGCAAACGTAAACATAGCAATCATTTCGTCAGTTTTGAGTTGTTCTCAGCAACAGTGGAACCTATGTGAGATGTAGCATCCAAACATTGAAGACCCGTCATTTGTATCATAGAATATGGTTGTCCTAGTCCACTTTCCTATCATTGAACTCTTGAACACATCCAGCTGTGACCCAGATCTGCTCCTCCACTCTGCATAATCTTTACAGTGCCTTTAAAAACACTCTTTCTGAGGATCTTATTCTTGAATAGAGGAATGGCGAATAGATCTGTGATAATCCTCTGGACTAGTCATAAGTTCTGGTAAATCATAGCCTCTCAGAAGATGTCCACTGTTTTGTTGAGCAAAGTAATACAGCTGCCTGGCAAACATTGGTTCAACCTTAAGAACAGACAAAATGTTAATCAGACATATGATAAAATTTCATGCTCCTCATCTTAGTTATTTATGGTGGTTTTAAGTTAAAAACAAGGCAGGACCAAACAGTTCTGCTTACCAGAATGGGAAAACAATTTCAGTGGTCTCATTAATCTCTGTTTTAAGCTAGGCATTGCCTGTTCTGCTGCCAAGCGCCTTGCTAACTGCACACACTCCTTACTTCCATGGCCTTTGTTTAGAAGGCATGTACTAGTGACACAAATGATGTATTAGCAATTGCAGCCCCTTAGCCAGCCCCTGGGTGTGAGCAATGCTTACAGGCCAGACATGTCTGTGGCCACTCGACATGTTTGAATGCATATGCAAAGTGCTGAAAGTCTCATCTGCATTGTGAAGTACTTTGAGGACTTAACTTGAAACGCTGGAGCCCTCAGACTGAGATACGTCGCCAAATGACTGTGTTTGAAATCAGACTTCAGTCTAACACCAAGGTTACTCTTATTTCTGTTCATTCAAGCTCTGATGAGGAATCTGTTCAACCACCAAGAGGGATTTGTATGATTTAACGCTGCCTTCCCTTCTGTCTCTTCAGAAACCACCGTTCCCCCTCAGGGCTTTGGGCTCTGACTGCAAATATTTAAGTTGCACAGTGAGAACAAACACCTGAAGCTCTCCTTACTCTCGGGGGACAGACAGGTTGGACAACTCTTCTCCACAACCCTCTCCTGCTGGTCAGCCAGCCCCTCCACGTTAAGACACGGGCACCATTTTGGAGGAAAAATATGCTGGCTGTGGGTCCCACCTCTGGGAAGGCAGAGAGCCAAAAGGGATCGCTGCCTTGGAGCAGTCCCACTGATCTCCCTTCCCTTCCCTTCCTCCCATCGGCATTCAGAGGCAGTGAGCACCTCCTATCCCACCATGGGGGAGACGGGAAGGCAGCAGGGCAGATGAGCCAGACAGCTCCCGGGGCACAGCTGTTTGATGGGATGGTAGAGCCCCACCAGCCCATGAGGTGGGGCAGCCCGAGAGGTTGAGCAGGTTGGGAAGCAACTGGTTAGGGGTAAGCAAAGCTCTGGAAAGAGCAGGAGGTACAGGCCCACAAAGAAGCTGCCAGGACAGGAGATTGAGAAGGGGGCTGGAGAGAGGGTGCTACGAAGGAGGGATGGAAAGCTGGAAAGCCAAAATGGGGATGGGAAAGAGTCTAACAAGAGATGGGGATGAAGAGCTACCTCTAACCAGCCACTGCATAGCTTGGGATGGATTTGTGAGCTTCTCACCCCAGAGACTCACTAAAGAGGGGTGTAGCAGTGCAAAAGCTACGCAGCTAAGGGGAGGCCAAGGCTTATGACAGAAGTCTGACTTGGGACATGTGCTGCTACCAAAGGGGCTTTTGAAAAATTAAGAGACACCAGTTTTCTTCCCAAGGATGCAATAAGCTAAACCCTACCACTAACGTGTGCATTATCACCTCTCTTGTGGTTTTATGGGCCAATACAGCCAATTTAGAAAGTACCTGGTCTCAGTCTCCGTCATCACCCTCTCTCAGATAGCATCCCGAAACACTAGCTTTGAGTGTGTGTGAACTGTGGTCAGTCAGCCCAAAAGCCTGCCAGCTACCTTAACCTCAAAGCTGCACAGGCAGCCCCTGCATCCCATTAAGGACTGAGGTCCCTGAGATGCAGCCTGGGATTCTGGAGCATCTTCAGGTGCAACGGTTGTGAAAGCACCACATCCTGCACCAGCCTCGCAGCCCAAGGAGCTGTGCGACTGGGCTGGCAATAACAACACAGCCCAGCTCTTCCAGGGTACCTTTCACCTTTAGGTTTTGAAGGGATTTGCAAGTGATCACGGATGACACTTATGCTCTACAGAGAGGTAAATCAGGTGCTCTGCCCTACTGAGGGCTACCAGTCAGTCCTTGGCAGGTCTGGGGATTCATCTCTGGTCTGGATGGTGGTGCATTTTGAAGAATTTATTACCTCCCTCACAACCTACACAAGGTAGAAAAGCCTGACTGGCAGATTCATGTCCTCCAAGGAATATGTTTCTTTTAGGTAAGGCAGGAGTCCTACTTACATGCGCTGTAATTAGTTTCCTCTGCCTCTGCGGATCTGGAAATTCCTCCCCAAAGCACAGAGCGACCTGGTATCTCGGCAGCGGACGTCCATGGTGAGCAAAGGCTTGCAGCTCTGGGAAGAGAGAAAGAGCCGTGTTGTGGGTTAACCCCGGCAGGCAGGTAAGCACCACACAGCTGCTTGCTTGCTCCCACCACTGGGATGGGGGAGAAAATAGGAAGGGCAAAAGTGAGAAAACTTGTGGGTTGAGATAAAGACAGTTTAATAGGTAAAAGGAAAAAAAAAAGACAAAGCAAAACAAACTAGAAACAAGTGATGCAAAAAGCAATTGCTCACCACCAGCCGACTGATGCCCAGCCAGTCCCCAAGCAATAGCAAACTCTGGCAAATTCCCACCCCAGTTTTACTGCTGACCATGAGGTCATACGGTAGGGAATATCCCTTTGGTCAGCTTGGGTCATCTGTCCCGGCTCTGTCCCCTCCCAACCTCTTGTCCACCGCAGCCTACTTGCTGTGGGGGCAGAGTGAGAAACAGAGAAAGCCTTGATGCTGTGCAAGCATTGTTCAGCATTAGCTAAAACATCCCTGTGTTATCAGCGCTATTTTGATCACAAATCCAAGCCATAGCACCACATGGTGCTATTGCAGCCAAAACCAGTACAGGCCAGTAAGAAAGACTTTGTAGATGGCTGAGCTCCAAATGGAGGACCCTGGAGCACAGTGGGAGAAGATGAAGTAACTCCAGAGGAGGATGAGAGAGGTCAGGAAAAAAAAAACAAGGTAAGGAGAAGACACTGAGTTTGGAGACTTTCCCACAGATCAGGGGGATCTAGCTGTAACACTGCAATTTTTCTATTTGTCTTGCGTCACAAGTCATTTCATATGCACAAACCAGGATGTCTTCCATTAGTATTTCTACTGGGCCTCAACAGCAGAACCTCCTGGAGCAGATGCCGGTAGTAGCTGGGACACACTCAAGCGGATGCCCAATGACAGCACTGAAAGTAATGGCTTAGTAGAGCCAGAGACTCAAAGTACTGCCAGGCATGAAATTCAGCCTTACCTAGACACAGTCCTGGAGACACTGTCACCACTGTGCCTAGTAGGGGACAGGGAGGCATGGAAAGGTGAAGTATTTAAACCATGCATCGAACCAGCAAAAGAGCCTGTGTCTTCTGTGCTCCTGTACTCCCTTCACTAACCCACACCCTTGCACAAAGGTAAAAGGTCAAATGATATTATTACTTCAATAGTCAAAGTGGCCCCTAAGAAAGATAGCTGGGGAGGCCTTTACAAGAGACTTCCACTCAGACCAAAATCACTATGTCATGTTTTAGACACTGTATTTCCTTCCAGGAAAAAAAAAAAAAAAGAAAAGAAAAATTGCATCTAATACAATATCTTCATTAATGTCTGCATTATGTGAAGTATTTCTACATAGTTGATTGGTAAAGATTTCATTCTAATTTATAACTCTGTTCATGCTTTCTGGAAAAAGTCGAAATTAATATTAAAACCCATGTCTTATAACGAAGCAGCCCCTGCTATACAGGGAGAGTCTTCAAATGTGGCATGACAAATGCACCTTTTCCCAAAATACACCCCTGCCATTTCTACTCTAACCGCAAGCTTTTCAGATCAAGGTGTGAATTCAGTGGCTACCACAACAGTGTCCCAACCCTGGCTTGGGACTACTGGTCTTACTGGGAGGGCCAGTTATAAGAGTAAAACAATAGCCAGCTCACTTAAAACTGAGTAAATCATAGTTCTCCCTAGGGTCTCCCTCAAAACCCTGATTTCCTTTTTTTTTTTCCTTTCCCCACCATTTCATCTGGCCTCAGCAATTCTGCAAATCCTGAAAACCTGTGGGAGTGCTACACAGCAGCCCATGGCGTGGACCTGGGGAAGAAAATGCTTTCCTTCCCACCAGCAGGATAATTGGGGCTTGAGGTCAGCCTCGTGCTTCTCCAAAACCCTCCACTTGCTCCGTCTCCCTTTCCAGGCCCAAGTGCCTCCTCCAACTCCACAGGGCTCCCCAAAACCTTCCCCATCTCCTGCTACTCCAGCTCCAGCCACCCTTCTTTCTGCCAGGCCAACCCTCCTCTGGCTGCTGCCCTCACGCTCCCAAATTCTCTGCCCCTATCCTCCTACTCTCCACCCAGCCCAATTTACTGCGTTTATGACACAGTACTCCTGAGGGACCATCCACCTGTTTTCTGATTTATTGCCATTTTGGCCTTCTCAGCAGTACAGGCTGCTCAACATGGGCCTCAATGCTCTGGCACAGTTTGAACTGCAGGGTTCAGCTCCTCAATGGGGTCCTAACAGCTGTGGTCCACAGCAGTTCTGCATCTGCCCTTTTCTCTGCTGCTCAAGATTTCCTCTCCTAGTAGAGATCTCCTGCCTCTCTTCCCAAGGAAGGCCCAGTTTCCTAAGGGGGGAATCACCAAACATGCCAGCAGTCTGGAACCTCAGTACATTCAATTAACATGTAGATGTGATATGCCTATGGCAAGTCACTTAAAAACCTAGCTGAGCATCAACACATGCAAAAACTCACTCTGCACACACCACAGACTATGACTTCAACGACATGCTTGGGTTTGCACAGGCATTGGTGCATAAGTAATTTAGGTGGAGGAAAAAATAACTATTGCTTGAGCTTATCTTTGGGGTTAGGCGTCTAAAAAGAGATGTCCTGTCAACCGTTTGGAAGAAGCCAGAGCACATCTAAAAAAACACCTGAGAAAAGGGAAAGGGATTTCCAAAACCATCATCAGAGGCAGAATTATACGTCTTTAAATTAGCATGTGATTGAAGCCCAAGCTAACACCCTGACCTCAAATTCCCCTTTCTAACTGTCAATTCTCACATGCATATGAGATTTCTCTCTTTAAATTCATTTATTGCTTGACCATTTTGCTGGGATGGTGCATCAACCCTGGAATATAAAGTACGCTAAAGCTCTTGGTTTGGGTTTGGTGGTTTTTTTTAATTTTGGAAGGCATTACTCTCCTGAGACAGTCATGCCAGTGCTGATGCCCTGTTCTAATGGGAAAACACACCAAACCATAGGCACACAGTTCACCTACAGCAATGCCACACATCTCAAAAAAGGGCCAGTGTGTATTCCTGCTGCCCAGACTCTCCTCCGGGACAATGACTGGCTCCCACCAGTTTTGTTTCTCTGGGCAGACAGCCTTCCTCCCTCTAACTGCTCAGAAGTGCTGGGAAGTGGGGTTGAGGATCTGCCCCTGCCCTCCATGGGCTGGAAGGAAAAGGCACCGTCCTGAGGCGTGCCCTTGCCCCGTCTGTACTGCCCTGTGCAAACTGAGACCTTCCCACAGAGCTCTGGAGAGGTAATGCACCTCCTTGCTTAGAATATTAGGCAATCCTGAAACTCCAAAGCTTGCGAAATTATTTCTACCCCAAGATATCTCTTAAACACTGGCACAGATCGAAAAGAAGTCCTTCTACTGAAATTCATGCTGGTATTTGTATATTCTGAGCAAGATCTCAGGCTCGCTCTGGGTCAAGCTGAGAGCAGTGCCAGTGCAGACCACAGACCTACCCAGGACTCACACTAGCAGATCCCAGATCAGGAATCCACTTTCCTCTGTCACTCAGTTTGCGGAAAGACTATTTTGTTAGGTTCCTCCTTACACTTCTTAAAGAGATGTGGGGTTTTGGGTGTCACCAGGTGAACATCAGTTCCCTCCTGCTGGTTTGTGCACAGGCATTGAACGTGCACAGAAAGCAGAATTTGACAGGATTATTCAGGAGTCAACTGCCCCTTGACTGCACTTGCCCGGAAGAAGTGAGGGGTAATTCTTACTGTAATTCATAAGGTAACAGGAAAAGAGGACTCCCATAAAGGTGATGTGGAGAGCGACCAGGCGACATCTCCAGAAACGATATCAAAGCCATAGCGGCAATTACCTGCTAAAAACTGCTGAGTATCAAAGAGCTTGCATGTTTGGTCCCGCTCCAGCTTGTTGGGTCGGTCACTGCAGAGCGCCAGAGGCCCGTCCCAGTAGATCCTGCTTTGGCAAAGTCTCTTAGCGTAGAGGCCATCAGGTGCCATCCACAGTATTACTCCTCGTTCCAGGTGATTCAGTAGTTTTTCTATGTTCTTCCTCTGGCCATTATCCTCTGGATAAGGGAAGATAACTTGCTCCAGGCTGCTGACCTCGTAACTTTGGCCATGGGATATCCTACAACCTTCAGGACTAGAAGTTGTCACCTCCTTTACCAGTATTTCACGGTAATATAAGCAGATGTGGAGTCGACAGTCTACAAGGAGAAAAAAAAAAAAAATCATTGTGATACATTAGTATGAATGTTTTATGTTTCAGAGCTGTACTAAGACCAAGAGACAAGTTTGCATGAGATTTCTGAGCCTGGTGGTAACCACCACCCAGAAGACAGGCTCACATTAGCAAAAATCACATAAAAAACATAAATACTATAACTTTGGGGGCACGTTAGCATTAATGCTCTCTCATTTTATTATAAGGGCTACTAGTGTGGGAATTTGGTAGGAACTAACATCCCACAAACTTCACATTTCTGTTTAAAAGGAAAAGTCTGCACACAAAAAGTTCGTCACATTTTCCAAGTTCATGTCACAATTAAACCCACCAACTCAGTATACTTCCTCAGATTTAACCAGGAAGTAGCTGTGTTTCTCCCCAGATTTTGCATAAAAGAGGCTTCTGCACAGGCAACCTGCAAACTTGCACTCAGCTGCCTGAAGAGAAGTGACTCCTGGCTCCAGCTCCAACAGGGCTGTACCTGAAATCCCCAGCCTTACTTCCGAATGGCCATTCGGTCAACTTGGCTGACCCCCAAGAACTCACACAGCACGGAATATGTGTATATATTTATATTTATTTATTTATATATATATATATATAAATAAAATACATATGTGTGTATATAATACATGTTTTTATATATGTATATACATATACACACACACATATATACACACATACAGACCCTGATTCAGGAGAACAATGCCACTCGGGAAACCTGCCAAGCATCGCATTATAGGTTTATCCATTATTTCTGTGAAAAGCACATTCACACAACTTTTCCCAGAGTTATTCAGAAAGCCACCCATCATCCGGATGTCTGCAAACCTGGCTGAAATAACTTCCCTTTTCTTTCCCGAATGCCTTTTTTTCACCAGGAATAATGAAGCAGAGCAAAGCCAGATGGCACCAGCAGAAGCACAGCAAGGTACCCAGGTAATGCCAGTTTTTGTGGGGGCTCCTCCCAAACGAAGAACTGAGCTAAAAGTCACTGACCCCCCAAAATTTCCAAACTCCCCTGGGAAGGCCTGATTTGGTGGCTCACTAAAGTAACCCAGCACTAACACCATGAGCCAGCAAAGCTCTTCCATTAACTTTAACCACCTCCATCCCTTGGACCTGGGGCTGCAAGTGCCCAAGTATCCTGGAAGACAGAGGCTTAAGCCCATACACCAAATTCATTCATTAAAGAGGTTTCTTGGTTTTTTTTCTTCTTTCTCCTTTCCATCAGAAAGAAGAGTGCATGCCAGGGCAAGTCAGAAGGGGGAGTCTCTTGTCAAGCTCCCCAGAGAGGCCGGGGCGTTACGGACCTTACCTGACAGGGCGAGGGCTTCACCAGACCTTATGCTTGGCTCAATCGGGATGCCAGGAGTCTGGGACTCAGGAGGGGCACAAGCATAAAAGGTTCCTGTCACCTGACAACCTGTTTTCACAAACAAAAGTCAGTGACAGCTGCCTAAATCCTAAAATAAAAGCTCGGGCAGAGATCACAGCGATGCAAAAGCTAGTTTTTCTGGGGCCCACCAGGAACTCTCTCTCTTCCCCCCTTCTTCTTATAAAGGTCCTATTTCCCAGTTTTTCCAGGTATGCCAAGTCTATCAATCTCTCCGGTTGTGATTTGGACTGTATTTTTATTTGGGTCTGCATTAAATACTCCCTTAGCATTTCAGTATTCTCCCTAGTCCTTTTTCCTTACCTAAAATGTTACTCTATTACAGAAATAATTTACATTTTTAACTAGCCTACAGTGCTCTTAAAAGTTGCCTGCATAACAATCCATTTCGTATAAGAAATTTTACTAAAGACAGGTATAACAATACAGCTGGAATTAACCCTGTTTAAAAAGTAGGCAAAGAAAATTGTGCAGCAGGAGATTATTAGGGTTTTATTACCAGGACTACTATTAGACTGTTCCAAGAGATGACTTTTAGTAAGTAGATTATAACACAGGCAATTGATGGTTTGCTCTATCTCTTAATGTCAGTAAAAGTCTTTGGAATATGATGCAAGTGACCTGCAGACAAGCACACGCTACCGTTCCCAAAGGCAGAACCCACCACAATCAGAAGCTGGAGCGATGTGGATAAAAAACACCTACATCTCTTGACACGTTTTAGAGCCCAATGAGAAAGCCAATACCAGCCACTAACAACTGCCTCCAAATTCAGCAAAGTGTCCAAATGTGTGTTTAACTGCTCCAGAGGATGTACCTCAGGGCAGAGTTCATTCAGCCTGCTACCTCAATGTTTTATTAGCAAGTAGCTCAACTAAGAGTGAAGGATTCTGCCTGGTAATTCCAATATACTGCCAGCAAAAGTTGCAGTGCGCTGAGAATTCACTTTTTAGGAGATTTTAGATATCTCTGCACCAAAACCTCTAGAGAGCTGTCCTCTGAAAATGTAGTATCTCCTCTAAGAAGTCCTTCCTCGCTTCCCATCCTTTCCTGCCCTTCCGAACCAGCTGCTTCTCCTCACAGAGCAAATGCCTGTGTCCTCAGGTGAGTTATCCTGCAAGGATCTATGGCATACGGTTCCCCTTCTCTTATGTTTTATCCCCTGCAGTCTTCAGCGTTGCCAATTTTCACAACTCAGGCTTTTTCCTAAGGATGCAGAGCTTGGAAAGCCATTATTATGTTAGGCTCTAGTACTGCAAGATCTTTGGGGAAGGGAACGTCCTTTTATTCTGTTCCTGCTGAACCAGCCCCAAGAGAGACTCAATCCATGACAAGTTGTCCCATTGCTGCAGCACTAAAATAAAGTAATGATTTCAGCTTTCCTCTCAGGAGAATAATGCCATTCTAATCCACAAGGCTGGAGGGAAAAACCTCACTGATGTGTGCCTCAAAAGGTCCAAAATCAGAATGCAAAGCTAAAGGACACATGTTCCCATTTGGCATTTTTTGGGGGGGTTGCTTGCCTTCTTATTGCTCAGGGCTTTTGAGACAGCTGAGGACTTTTGGGGGCTGACGTATCAATTCAGAGGACTGCGTAGCCCACACACCGCATGTACAGCGGCAGCGAAAGCAAGAGCCAGGACAAAGGCTCTTGCCATGGACCCTGTGACTCTCTTTGAAGGGAGCCCAGCACTGCTCTCTGGCCACAATTCCAATCAAAGCCACGAATAAGGAACCTGAAATCTGCGGTCCTCCTAGGTGACCAACCTCAGCAAGCAACCCTAAACGGGAGCGTCTTACCATTTTCACAGCCAGGCCCTTGCCAGTGATGACTGCGAGCTGCAAAGGGGACGCTGGCACACTGGTAGGGGATGTCGGGATGTGGCTGCTCCGGGGCAAACTCCCTCCAGTTCCGTTCATGGGGCACCATGTAGTTCGGTACCTATTCAATTTAACGAGATATTCTTTTACTCGGCAGCTGTCAAAACTAATGCTATGCATTGCATCAGCTTTCACATCTCAGCTCCTTGATTTTCTCTGCCAAAGCCCGTGGAGGTCTAAGCACTGCCCAGGCTACACGAATGGCACTTCGCCACCACCACCAATGAGGCTTTCAAACGAACTTCTCACCACTGGTGTAAATAATAAGCAGGGTGGAATAACAAAAGGCAGTCAAAGCATTGCTGGTAAATGTCTGCTTGGAAGAGCAAGGCTTCACTGGGCGCTTACATTCTGGCATCAACAGAATGGCAGTGCACTAATATCTATCGTCCAACAGAAAAGAGCTATTACTCAGGGATAAACAACACCAAGGGAAATCAACTGCCCTGTGGCCTCGTATGACATTAGAAAAGTTGCTTCTCAATTTCTCAGTTTTCATAATAAAGTTTCTTCCCAGGGAGAACTAGAGAGCCATGCCAGCAAAGACAGACGTAGCACATAGCACAGAAATTATGCTGCTCAATGTACAAGCACCAAGCAAAATGCATAATTAATGTCATACCTGAGATGGTAGTGAAGTGTAAGGAGAAGTTATTGGAAAGGGATGGTTCATCATTAACGGTTGCTCCTCCATGCTGATCTGTTTTGCACCTATGTTCACCAGAGGGATGAAAATAAATTAGGTCAACCACACCTTAAGGAAATCTGAAATTGGCACATTGAAGACAAATCCATACCACCCGCCTTTGAACAAGCAGAGGACTAAAATGCCCTTCAGTGCCCGTTTGGGACAGGATTCCTAGCCCTCCCTTGCAGGCAGCTCCAGGAGGCAGTCTGTCCCGCCAGGCTCCCCAGTGCCCCACAGGGAAGTGCTGCCCAGCCGTACCCAGTGTGCCACAATCCCCCTCCAGGCCGTGCCAACCCTTTGCCTCCCGCAAGCACTGCCTGGGGCCAGGGGCTTCTTGGAGAGCAGGCACTGCCTCCAGCCTCTGCCCAGGAGGCTGCAGGCTGGGCATCCCTCGCTCCCAGCTCTTTCCCCCGCAGCAGTTACCTACTGTCTGGCTCAAAACACTTCTGCTCTTCCCTGTATTCAAAACCTAGATCCAGCAAGCAAATTTTTTTTTTTTATTTTTTTTTTTGCCTGTCCCTTGAGCCTCTTGCTTGGCTCTTGCTACACAGAACTGGCAGGGAGGCTCCAGCTAAAAGAGCAATTCCTCCAGTGATGTGCAGGGCGCCTGTCTGCATCTTCTGCAAGGGCTCCCTTTCAACGCTCCGACTCAAACACCAGCAGTTCTCCTGCAGACGCAGCCTCTTAAGTCATCAGAACAAGCTGCACTTGAGCCCTGCCATTTTGGCTCCTTAAAACACTTTAGTGCAGGGCCATTCCATAAAAGCATGCTTTAGTCCTCATATGCTTACAATGAGACATATTCACACTCAAGTTACATTGGGAATTTGAGATGCTTTACCTTTTTTAGCTCCTTCTGGTACTATTCTGTACACTTTATAGGGATCTGAGATGTCCAGCTGGCTTCTCTCCACCAGTTCTTCAAAGTCATTGCTCTTGTTTAAAGCACACCTTAATCTTGTCTTCCAGGTAGGGGGATCTGGTTTATCAATGCCCTCTCTGAACTTTCCTTTAAAAAGAGCCCAGGCCTGGAAACATTTCAGATAATCAAAAGAACAAGAAGAAAAAAAAAAAAAAGAAAGAAAAAAAGAAAAAGAATCAACTACAAGGTACAAGTCCACAATTCTTGAAACAGCATATATGTGTGTGCTTATATGTGCATGAATTTACTCCCTGCAGGCTTAGGCTGAGAAAAAAGCAGCATGGTAAGGTAGGAAAAACAGTTTAGCAGGCACAAGGAAAAGGAGAAAATGATCCAAGACAACTGTGGAAATAGTCGTGCTGCAGTGCCACAAGCATTTAGCTCCACAGGGCGAAGTGGGAAAGGGCGGGTGGTCTCATCCCGCAAACCCAGGGGACACCAGAGCACAGCCAGGGCCACCAGGCAGGCAGCCGGCGGCAGCAGGCACCCAGCAGAGCCAGCCCGCAGAGGCGGGTGGCAAGGAGGGGATGGCGAGGGGCCACCGCAGAGCCTCCAGGCATCCCTCCTGCCCCGGCTGCATCCCACAGCCCCAACCCCAGGCTGAGCCCTACCTTGAAGAGGGCGGCATCCTCCTCGCGGTTGTAGTCCTGCTTGCCGGCGTGCTTCCAGGGGATGCGGAAGATGCTCTTCTCGTCGTTCTCCCACACCAGCCCTGGGTACTTGCCACTGTCTATCTGGTCGATCAGCCACTGGCGGAGTTTCCCGTTGCCACAGCTCACCGAATTCATCCCGCACTCTCCCGGCTCCAAGTTCATGCCACTCGTG
>VYZV01022603.1:42114-57252 GCA_013401275.1 Pandion haliaetus
GATGCTGGCCCGGGAAAGCCGGTCTTAAGTAGCGGGGCTGGGTGGTGGGTAACCCACTCGCTCGCCTGCCTGCGAAGTCCCTTGCCCTAACGTGGTGGGAGCCAGAGGGGATGAAGGAGCGAGGTCCGGGCTTGCACGAAAGTCTTTCTTACCGCCTTTCGGGTTTCAAACACGTGTTTCATGCCACGACACTTTCTTGTTGTTGTTCTGTTTTAACGTCTCCAACATACATCCACATCCTTTCTGCTGTAACGTATCAGATCAAAAAACCAGTCATCGCGCGCGGTGCTGGCAGGCCGCCGGCGTGGAGGGTACACGCAGAGTTTAGGATATTAATTGCAAATCTTCAACGCCATCTTCTGAAATTTAAATGTAATTATCACCACGTTTTGAGGGAGAAGTGAGAAGTGCAGGCATTTTTAGATATTTGGTTTATAACACACCATCCGTCCTCTAGAAAAAGAATTGGCAGTGCCCATCCGAAATCTTTTCAGTCATGAGTTAAGGCACCTTCAAAACATTGAAATACCTCTTTGAGATTGGAGTTGACTGCCACCATAAATCAAGATGAGCAACCATAGCTTTACCAAAAGACATCTGAAAGGCTTTCTAAAAATCCAATTGCGATTCCTAGGGGCAAGACTGTGTGGTATTCAGGACACCAACTGTAATTTCATTAAGTATGAAACCACCTTGAAATACATCACTATAAACTGAACATTTCTAAAGCCCTCCCTCTTTTGCAGCTTTTAAGATGGCAAATTCTGGGCCAGTGTGAAACATGCAGATTTGATCCGCATTAGGTCAAACCCTTCAGGGGAAAAAAAACCATCTTTCTCAAATGCTGGAGAATGTTTTGAAAAAAATAGTTGTTCTTGTCCAAATAAATCCATATATAGATAGAGATGTAGATGAGTTATACATTCGGAAATCTTTAAGAGAAGACAAGGTCAATCATAAAAAAACCCAGACAGTACATATGTGGGAAATTATTTGGCTGGGTGGTTGGTTGCAGCAAGAACTCGATCTCCAGTTGCCTAAATGTTAAAGGGATGCTTAAAGCCAGACCCGTACATGCACACTTGGCCTTTGCAAATAAGTCTTCTCATGAGTAAGACATGCTAATCTCATTAGCTTTGCTGACTTTGCTACTCAGGGTTTCTGGACATCAGCCATTTCCATTTAAGATGGCAAAAAAAAATTTAGGACCACCATTTCAGTCTGTAAAGCAGAAAACTGATCAATAACACAACTGTGGTGTCTGCATTAAATGATGCAGCAGTGCACCAGTAAACTTTCGCTGGGTGCTTTTTGCATATGCTAAGAGACAATTCCTCCCTAACCAGCCTTTCTGGTGATCTGAACACTCTACAGCACCTCACAGCCTGTTCAGCTTTTTCTAGTGATTTCCACACCATTGCAAGTGCCTGACCCTTCAAACCTTACCCAAAAGCCCCACTGCCTTCATGGAAGTTTTCTGTGTCAATGACCAAACTGAAGTCCTCTTGTGAAAACGCTCTTGCTGCTGTTTAACCACGGCAGTCACCACCGGGCCTCCTGTTTTTTCACACTCTTAAGGTCACACTGACTAAAGGCATGCCAGGAAAAGTGACTGTTTCTTCTCAGCAGTCGCTCACAAACCCTCAACGCATAGAAAGCTGGCTTCTGCTTTCACCAAACTCCTCTGAAGTCCCAGCTGACTCACCTGGGAATTGCACCCAAGGCAGAAAAGCAAAGAGAGATGCCAGCTCAGACGGGCTGCCGGGGGCTCTCTGGTACAGGTCCCTGTGAAAAGGTTCGGTGCTGAGCCAAAGAGCACACGTATTAAACGCTCTTGCGCTCAGGAGTTTACTCCTCCTTTCCTTAGAAAGGTTGCCTTTGCTCTCCTGGGTGCAAAGCCTCTCCTGCCTCCCTAAAAAACCGTGGGGTGAACCCAACCTCTAAGCCAGAGGGACCCGTTGGAAGTATGCCAGAGGCAGCAGGTCTGGCAGCAGAGGCCCTTTGAGGATTGCCACTCGTTCTGGGGCTCTCCCCGTGCCTGAGACCGCGAAATCCCCTTGGGCAGCAGCGCAGGGGGAGTTCCTCTGTGCAGAAGAGGAACCTGCCGAGGGGGACCGAGGGGCACCCACTGAGGGGGCTGAGAGGGCTGCCCTGGTTGCACTGGCCATCCATCTGCCTGTGGCTCTGTGCTTGTGACAGCAGGTCCCGGTGGGCAGCGAAGGTCCGCCCCCCCCCCGTGCTGCAGCCCAGAGCAGACCCAGTGGTGAGCAGCAGCACAGCAGTGAGCGAGCTCCTTCCCCAGCGGTCCAGCTCTAGTCTTGGGTGAAGACCCTGACCAGGGCTCTTCAGGAACCCAGCAAAGCTTGTGCTGAAGCCCTTGACAGATGACACCAGCAAATGCATTTTCACAAGAGAATTAAGCCCCTAAAAGCGGTTTTGAAAAGCCCGCAGCTGCCAGTCTACATCTTTATTTAGCTGCCTCAAAACCCCTTTCCTGAGACGGAGGTATTTGAAAGGCTCAGCACCTTGCTGTTGGCACTGGTTTCCACTGGATGTGTTCTCCCCTCAGAAGTCCTCACAAATCCCTGTTGCAAGACCCTGTGAGATGATGCTCTCCGCTGCCCAAGGCAGCGGCACAGCTCAGACCCCAAGAAGCAGCACTATTAAAGCCTCGCAACCCCATGCTTCAGCCAACAGCGCTGAGGCGTAGGGCTGAGTTCACAAGCCACTTACTTACACAGCAGAAAGACCTCCGTGGATGGCATCGGCGGAATTCAGAGACACTGTGGAAATTTGGGGCAGATTCCCAATTACTTTGATTTATTCCAGCAAAGCACCTGCTCTACAAGCAGTCTAACAGAAGTCGCAACATGCGATTTTAAGCATCCTCTGTTGTGGTAACTTCTGGTGTCATAAGTGCTCCCTTCTCATATTGGGAGGGTATTTGCAGTTCCTCTATTTAAAATAGTGACTCCTGAAACAGTGTTAGTCTATCATATATCTTCCATGTTACTAATTACACAGTCATTTTAAACTGTTAGAAATAAAGCAAACTGGTGAGCATGGCCATGTCTTTTAAGCAAAAAAGTCTCACGGTCCAGTTGTGATTATTTTGGGTGGATTTGGTGTACATTTTGTTTTCTTTTCACGTACTTCCCCTCCACTTTGTAGCCAAGAATATTTCAAACCACCTTTCGTAAGGCTACCTTCATACCTCTGTAGATCAGCCTGTGCCTGGGACTGAAACAGCCTTTCACCGCATGCCCTAGCACCTGAGATATCCTGCAGCTTTCCTTTGAAGAGAAAAGGTTGGCGTGCGCATCCAACCAACACGGCACGCAAGCAGCAAGGCACCCTTCCCTCTGCTGGCTCATCAGGCCAGGAGCTTAGAAACCCTGGGTTGACACCTTCTCCCCTGCAAACCAACAGCAAAATTTTTATGGACTTCCCACTCCTCGGGGCCTCGTGGTTAAGCAGCAGGCTGCTTGGGCAGCTAGTGTTGGGCTGATGGTGTTTTCTGTGTAAAACAGGCACTGGAGGGCTGTGTTGCTGGAAGTGGGGGACAAAAGGCTTCAGCAGCGTAAGCATTGCTGGCCCATCTGCGCCTGCCAGCCGGGCCCCAAGGGCTCGGGTCCCATCAGGCACCTCAAGGGAAAGGTCATACTGTGGACGTTACGCTGCCGGAAGGGAGAGCTCCACCAAGAGCAACACGGTTTGCTGGATGCTGGAGACTGTTTTGATGATAATGTAATCAATATATTCGCATCCAGTGGCACTTCTAAGCATTTGTTTACTTTTTCTGGAAATCAGAGGTATTTCCATGCTCTCTTTTTTTTTTTTCCCCCTCTTATTTACCTTTCCACGTGTTTTCAGGGATCTCTGGTTATTCTTGGATCATCATTAACATCCTTCCCACCGGCAAGCCAATAACATTTCTATTTTCCCAAATGCCATGCTGAATTGCTGAGCTAGGATCCAGAGGGCCACAACTGAACAGCCCTTTCATGACCTGCTCCTGATGCTTTCCGACACTGCCCGCGCTGGTTGGGAAAGGAGATACAAGCAGACTGTGACTTATGAGCAGATTTCTGAAATGACAAATATCTCGTGTTCAGATTTATGGACTATTTTCTTCAATATGCAGAATACATGTGAAAAGCTGTATGACTTGGAAATAACCATTCTGAGATGGTGTATCCTTGAGGGCACAAGCTGCTGCAGAGTATCTAACTTCTATTTGTTTCTATTGAAGGTACCAGAGGTAATCAATAAATACCACTGCTGTCTGAGGAAAATGCCAAGTGCCCTGAGAGAGTGCAGGGGAACCAAATGGTAGAGAAGGGATTTTCCTTTGGGAAGCCAGAGGAGTAAAGAGGAGTACGAAGGATAGAATTTGGGTACTGCTCCAGTGTCCAAACAGCCTGTTGTAGCCATCTGGAACCACAAAGCATGAACGCTTCCAGTCTAAAACTAATGGGAGGAGCGGGCTTTACTCTTGAGGTGCTCTAGGTTTTATTAATTTTGTAAGGGGGAAAAACCTTGGATTTTGTGTGTTTGCACACACACACTCCTGTGCCTGCGGATTGCAGGATGCTGGTAACAATTCCAATTTTGCTAAAAAAGTATTTTTAAAGCTCACTCTGTACTCCCTGAAAAGCCATGAGGTAGCTCTGGATCGTCATCAGTCCAAGCAAGACAAGGTGAAGCTTCCTGAAACTTCAAAAAGACCTGCAGTGACATTTGTGCTGGACACACAAATCTGATGATTCCACCAAGCTGAGGAAATGAAAACATGTGAGTGAGTAGTGTTGCAAATCAAATCATCAACATTATGAATAAAAACAATATTGAGAGTTTGTTGCTGAATGAGCAAGAAATTGGACTTCTTGTATGCCAAAGTTGGTTGTGAAGTGCAGCATCTTGCCCCAGAGCAGCATCCTTTTCCCATTTTCTTTTTCTGCATTAGCTCTATTTCTGAATATGGTGTCATCCTCCCTCCCCATGTCCCCAAAGCAGTTCAGCCACCTTCATCAGCAAACAGCAGTTACGCATCTAAAAAAAATTTGAAAAATTGTGGGGAAAAAAAAAGAAAAAAAATTGTAAGTAGTTTTCAAATAAAAAAATTAAGGAACACATGGTTGCCATCACTTAACAAAGTGAATTTCTGAAAATTTCTGAACAGAAATATGTAAGATATTTGTGAAGAATATGTTCGCTTTGTCTTGAAATAATGCACTTAATTCACAGGCAGTCATTGCATATTTGTTATTCCCTGTCACCGTCTGAGCAGCTGACGTGTTGATGACCTTCACCTCTCTTCCAGCTGTCCCTCATGAGTTCAGGCGAGGGAGGGAGCCGACTGCCCAGGGAGATGAGCGTCGCAAGGACTGTGGCCACTCGGTGCTGAAAGGAAATCTCTGATCCCGCTTGCTTTTGCTTGTTCTTGTTTCTTTGCTTCTTGGCATTTGGTTGAAGAAACCAAAAGCTTCCTGTTTTGTGGAAAGGGGAAACACTCAATTTTCTGAAAAACTCGAATTTTTACCAGTCACCATTTCCTTTCTTTAAAATACATTGTATTAAATAGTAGTAAGTACCAATCCCTGTTTTTTAAAGGATCACTCCTGACACAAAAGCTTTGGAGAGATAACCTGTCCTGAGGAAGTCTGGGGAGGGTTCTGGCCCTGAAAATAAAAACATTAAGCTGAACGTGATGTATTCCTGCAAGAATTTAAAATTTACAACAAATAAAAAGCTCTATCATGGAAGCACATCAAGAAAAAAAAAAACAAAACCAAACAAATCTTTTTCCTAACTGCTTTTAAAGAATAGAGAACATTTTTAGAAAAACATTTTTAAAAAATTGTTCAGTTTTCATCTGAAAACTCAAAACCTGCTGTGTTTGATATTTGACAAAAGAGAAAAAAAATTAAAATCTTGGTATTCTCTTTTCAAGGCTTTAAAAATTTACGTGGTTTTATTTGTTTACCATAGACAGAATATTTTAACAACATTTATTTTGGTGCCTTCTGGTTGCTTGTTTTTAAGTGCAAAAATATTTATCATCTAATGATCTCTAGTAAAGAAATCAGCCAGCTCTGCCTCATCTTCTGGTGCTGGCCAGGAGATGCTGAGAACAACCTCAAGTAATTTGAGACTCACATCCCTGCTGGGCAGCTATAGAGGACTGCCAGTATCAAGCGAAGGAAACTAGTCCTTTGCCAGCAATGTGGGGCACAGCATGGCCACATGTCCCCCGCTCCCTGGAGTAACTTGTCCATCCCGCTCCAACCTGGGAGCCTTCTAAATCCAAAGTGTAGGAATACCTTCTTTTTTTTTTCCCCATATACGACCTGCTTTGTTTGGAGTAAAAAGGTGGGGTGGACAGGCAGTTAGATTTCATGCCATCAATCCACCTGGCCAAATTTCTTCAGCTCAGAGCATTGGCCATAAATGTAGTTTGCACGCTGCTCTCGGCTGAAGACAACGCAACTAACGCTGACAAAACCACTTACTGCATCTTGATCACAGAAGAAGTTAAACCAAGTTGGGGATGGTATCTCACCAGAGTGGAGAAGTGGGACCGCTCCAGAGGTGGTACCTGAGCTAAACATGATTTATTATAGTGAAGAACAAGGTAAAGGCTGAATTCATGCCCTCGGAAAAACTCCCCTTTTGGAGTGCATTTCCAGACTGCGGGACGTGCAGGGAGAGGGCCAGGCCAGCCGTTGTGGGAGTGGGATAAGGATGCAGCCGGTGATGGGGGGGCTGACACCTGGGTGCACGGGCTGGGGTGGGACCCCCCAGGATCATTCTCTTGAATCCTTTCCCCCAGCAAGGAAGAAGCTAATTTCCAGGGATCTGGGGAGCACTGAGCACTGGCTGGCACATTGGTTGATTCCTGGCACATTTTGAGCTTTGTCAAGAGGCTGTGGCTGGATGACACCCAAGTGTTGGACATCCTGGGATGTCAGAGCCCTGTGCCCGGGGGGAAGGGAGGCTCCTGGTGTGACCACTTTAAATATTTTTGCTTTAACCAGTCTTTGCTGGCTTTCATACCAGCATAATGCAAGTATTGTTCTTGGGTTAATTTGTATCTAAGTTCAAACCCACATCATTTCCTGGGTTCAAAAGATCAACTTGGTTTTGTATATTTTGGGGTTGAGGTTCCACTTCAAAGAAACCAAGCTGCAAGGAGCCCAGTTAAATCAGAAAATGACTTGGAGAAGGAAGGGATAAAGTGACACAACAAGAAAAAAAAATCACTTAAACACTGGACATTTAAAAAATCCACAAGATCTATACTGCATATGTATCACCCATTCTGCTCCTACTACCTACTACAATTCTCCGTTAAATATAAAATTGGGTTTTCTGTCTTTTTGAATTGGAGCATCTTTGTGAAAAGCAATGCAAAAGAGGAATTTAAATGATAGAGAAAACAACTCAGAAGGGAGGGAGCTTTGGGAAGTTTCACAAAAACCATAGATGTGGCTGCCACTGAGATTTCCCTGCTTTAAAGAAACTGGGCGGGTGTCCTCTTGTCCATGGCCACCGTAGGGTGGAAGTCACTTGTGGCACACATGTCCCTTTGGAAGGAGATGTTTCAGAGACCATAGGTATAGCATACCCTGTACAATTTCAAACATGATTTGGTTTCATCCTATCTTGATTAGTGAGGGGTAAATCCTCAGCCTGGACTTACTGAGCAGATGGTGATGAGATGCAGATGGTTGTAAGAAGGAGGTGGTGGCGATGGTCTAGCAGTTTGTGTTACCTTCTTCTTTTTGATAGACAAAAGAGGAACTCACAGCCCCAAAGGAAAAATATTTAGTGAGCAAGGAGGGCTACAACCTAACTTATTTAAAGAAAAAAAAAAAATTCCACTTATTAATTGCTGCCTTAGGCAGCAACACAAATAACCTGCCTGTTCTTCTGTTGAGGAGAGACCTGACTTGTCATTCACAGCGGCACAATGCAAGTTTGGCTGTGATCTAGAGGGAGTGAATGCAAGCCCTAAATGAATGTACAGTGGTATTTCACTTTGAAAAGAAGCGGGTCAGCCCTATTAGATGTGCAGAAGAATGATTTAAAAGGAAACAAGTCTTTGTAAACAAGGATTTCGGTGGAGGGCGAGAATGGGGGATAGCAAGTGTGTCCAGTCAGAATTTCTCCTGCTATCAATGATCAGTCTAGCACGTACATATATCAATGAATGCTTTCTGAAAGTTTTCAAAAACATGAAACACCTTCATTAGCTGCGACACCAAATGCAATCAAATGTCACTTCACCACACGGCACCAGATGAACCACTGGATCCGCCGCGGTTTCAGCTCCAGCGCTCGGATCATGGGGCAGTGCAAACCGCTCAACAGGCCAGCTGCCCTAGGCAGGGGCTTTGGTGCAAGCTCTTGCAGGGGGGAAATCATCCTTCCGCAGTTCTGTGACAATTGGAACATTAGTGTTTCAGTCCTTGCCAGGTGCCTTTATAAATGAGAGGGAACGGCGGGAGCGTGGAGAATGCTTGACACTACAAAGTTTTAATAAACTTTATTAAAGTAACCTACCTCTCCAGGGATCAGCCTAGGGCAGCTTTGGCATGGGTTTTCCATACCGTGAAGTAGGGTGGAAGGAGCAGCAAAACCGGGCTTCTCCTCCTCACTGATGCTTGATCCCCCCGGGCACAGGGCCAGGTGGAACAAGGAGATTGTATCAGGGCTCCCCAGGGCTCGCCTTGCATCATGCCCCACGCAGGAGCCGGCCATATGCAAACCTGCCAGGGAAGAGGTGAAAGCTGGAGGCACAGGTGCTCTCCAAACAGCAGACTATTTCAGGGGGCTGGGGGGAGAGCAATGGCTGCATCGCTCCTCGGCTGGCTGCGAGGCACACTTCTCCCCAACGGCTGGTAAAGCCTGACAGAGGGAGGCTGAGGGATACTTCTCCTTCCTTGGAGAGCCCGACGGCACAGTGCTCATAAAGCCTTATTTCCAAAGATGCTGAGAGCAAGTAAACACCTCAGTGCTGGAGGATAAATCTACTAAACGTGAGGGAAATACACAAGAGCTGAAACGTTGCCAGAAGTCAGGAGGAAACTTCACAACTTTTTGGCCACTTTGGGAAAAGAGACTTGGCTGCTTTTGGAAACGTCCCCCTGAACAGCAAATACATGAAATTATAGTACCAATATGTTATCACATCTCCTCCCACCTTTCTCCACTCCAGATCACAGCAGCTTTTGGTATCGCCGCGTAAGGAAGGGCCATGGCGATTGTAGTGCTGCATCCCTGACGTTCTAGTCAGGAGAATAACATTTGGGACCCAGTGAAATTTAGGTAGAGGAAAACCTTACACCAGGCACTAGTCTGCATATGTGCTGGCAGGGAGAACTGGAAAAGCCCTGCACAAGTGAGAGCATGCGCACGCACATCCAGAGGGTTTCCTATGGGCAGTGTTTGGTTTTATACTAACTTGCTTCACAGTGGCTGAAGCAAAGCACTTTGAACACCAAGGGGAGCTTTGCAAAGGTGGGGAGGGAAATTTTCAGTGGCGGTGGGGTGCTGCTTTCCTTTTAGTAACATGGGAAAAACTCCCCTTTTGAAACGCGTTGTCCACCTCATTTTGTTTCACTTTATCTCAGGAAAATTCTGAATATTCTCTGAATTTCACCTGACAGTTGATGTTGGCCCACACTATCTTCGGAGGAGTTAACAGCTGCAGCATCTGTTGACAGCTCATGCACCCTGGACGGCCTATTGCATTAACTTTTGTACCAAGTTGCTCTTTTCTAATGGTGAAAAAAAAAGAGATCTCTGCATGCATGGCTACCCTTGGTTAGCATGAACAGGAAGGATACTCTGAAGGGTGACTTACTAGCATGGGCGAATGCTTCCCTTTTGAAGCAAAATAAAGTTTTTCACACTGCTGGTGATGCAATTTTAGCCATGCACACTTCTACTGAAGGTGCTGCATGCTAGAAAACACCAAGAAATTCCCTCACTCACTTAGCATTACTCATTTTGTTACATAATTCATGGGTTTTGTTTTTTTTCTTTTGCTGTGGATTGGGTCAAAAAATACAGTGCCTGTCAGAAAAAAAAAAACCAACGAACTGTCTCTTGTGCTTGTTTATAGCAAATGCAATTCTGGCTGTGTCTGAGTGGGAAGGCACCATGGGCTACTGGTCCAAGCAAGAAGGTGTGGACAACTTGCCACTGGTTTTCCTGCAGCACCTCAGGCCCATCGTGGGACAGTTCATCCTTCCTTATTATCACCTCTGGATATTCAGACCTATCAGACTTACAAAAGCCTCCAAAATCCCCTTGCAGTGCTCCCCAGCTCTTACTGGTTGAGAAGCAGACAAATGGCTGCCAACGGTTGCTGCAAAGAGCATATTGTCAAAACTGCTAGGTTTTTTAAGGCTTCTCTAACCCTTTTCTTCCACTGACATTTAGTCCTTGCTAATGGGAGAATTTATTTGTGATAGTGCAATGGTATGAGAAGTAGAGTATGCGATTTCGTCTTACGTAAGGGCAAAATCCCGATACATCTCTTTATTTCTAGGTTAGCTTTTCCACCACACTGGTGCTGCAGCTGGCTGCCTTGGAAGGGGAGGAAAAAAAGAAGAAAGAAATGGCCACTTGGTGGCCTTAACAAACTGCTACTCAAAGCACCGAAAGCCAGATCTCGCTGTCATTGAGCTCAGGAGGAGTTTCCCCACTGGCTTCACTGGAGGCAAAGCGTCCAGGCCAGGAGCTGCCTGTTGCAGAGAGACAGACAGTCCCGGTCCTGCCAATGCAGTGGGCTGCCTGCTGCTATGCTGCCCGAGCAGCTGTGAATTATGAGGTTTCCCTCCCCAGCTGCAAGGCAATGACTTTTTAAAAGACTTTTTGAAAAGGACAGACAGCAGTATTTCAAGGGATGTGGACAAAATTCGCTGCTGGCACAGTGTTTCTTGAGTAGTGGTAAATGCTCCGCATAAAATGGCACACGTATCGGGGCTTCTGAGGCATCTCTCTGGTGAGGACTTCACTGGCACAGTTACTTCCGAGCCTCCACAGCACTAACAGCACCATATTACTAACAGCAGTCCCAGGACACAGTTTCAGTGATGTTGTTCCCTATCCACCTAAACTCCAGCCTGAAACCTAGACCAATAACCATTTAATGTGTAATGTATCTCAGTGTGTTAGAGAGAGCAGTGTCTAGATACTCCAGTAAACCTGTTTGGGATAGGTGTGCTTTTCCACATTGAACACTCAGATAAAATCCTCTCTACTAAGGATTGGGAGAGCTCCAAGTACTGGTGCTTAATTTTTGTAAGCCAAATAAGGATCATATCATATTGTTGGAGAAGCAGCAGTACAAGTTGTCCTCATTAAGAAAAAAAGAAATATCTGACAGGGACAAGGAACTCACTGCTGCCTGAGGCTCATTTGGGAACCCGCATTACAAGGGCTGCTCCAGCTCTGCTTGGGACCAATTCTTTCCTCTTCCCTCAAAGGTCCCCTTGAACCAAGTTCCCATAATTTTGATGCTCACCAGAGGTTGAAAGAATCCTTTCTGGAACTCCCAATCTATAAATTTACACTTTAAAATATTAACTCACATTTCCAGAGCACAGAGGCAAGGAAGGTCCATAAGGCAGAACAGGGTGTTCCAGCACAGAGAAGTGACGCAGAGCAGCACAGAAGCAGCAGAGAGTCACCTCTGTCTTCAGTTTATGAATGCATGAAGCAGCTACAGTACACAGGATCAACAACTCGTGTTAAGTGTCTCCAGTACCTCGGGATGAGAATAATTGGTGCCACCAAACAACACAAGCGAAGGAACTGACGTTATACTCGCAGAACTCAGAAAAGCTATTCAGCTCAGTGCACACTTTAATGAAAATCCTCAGAGCTTAAGGGAGCAGAGGTTGTCCACCTGCAACATCATCTTCCAGCTGCATTTTTGGCTTCCTTTCACCCTTTCCCGTAGGCAGGATTTTAAAGTACAAAATATTAGTACCAAGAGTGGAAAGCTGGGCCTAGCTTCCCACTGCTCAGGAGAACATCAGATGTCAGCATGGGCTCATGTAGTCTAAGTCTGCAAGTCCTAAATTTTCTCTACTTTTGCATTCATCCTCTCTCCTCATACTCCCACTCCTCACTAGAAGTAGTACAATGGTGCTGTAACTATTGCACTGCCAAGTACAGTTTACTAACAGCTGGTTTGTCTATACACTCTGGACTAAAATCATCAGTTTGGTCAGTAGTTGTGTTTTCCTTATTGGTTTTTTTTTTTGTGCATTGAGATACAATAGTCAATGTAATTCTTGAAGAAGAGTCCTTTTCCTTTCATCTGTTTACATGCAATATTAGGCATCTTTTCTGCTCTTTCAGAAAATCCAGAACAAAAACTAAACTCTACCTCACTGTATCTTTCTCAAGAAACTGATGCAGTTCGTGAAAGTTCCTCCAAATTTTCCTTCCAATTCCCACAGGTGCCACTATCTTCTTGTAGAGCTTTTCCCTGGTGATAACACAGCAGGAAACCGATAGACCAAAATCAAAGCCCTGCTTGGCTTTCCTCTAAAAAACATCATGATGCTTTTCGCTTACCTTCACAGAGCCAGGCCACTAGAAACCCCATTAAGATCAGGTTATCTGTTATGACTGTTCACCTTCTGGGTCTTCACAAGCATGCACCGTGGCTGTCCAACACACCAGCAGTGACAGAAACTGAGAATAATTGCTGCAAAGCTCTAGAAGACTGTAGGGAAAAGAGAAATTTGATGACAACCCAAAGTCATACAATGACTGCGAGCTTTTCTTTTCCATTATGTTTTGTGTGTTACTTTCAAAGATGATCACAGCAGACATCTGCATAAGTCAAACAACTGTCTTGTTTAGTGTTCAAGCCATCAGATGACAGGAGGATTTTAAACACACCACCTTGCTGGAAGTTCTTTTGAAACCTTAAGGTTAGGCTATACTTCATCAGTAGTCTCGTTTAAATAAATTACACCTCTCTAGAATATAATCTTCATAAAATCTTCCCACACCTAACTATTATTGACAGGTGGAAGGGAAGGTATACCATAATAGAGGTCTTCCTCTTTCTGACTGCTACAACTTCCATCCCGGAATGACTTTGCATCTGCAGGGCCTGATAAAAATCATCCCTGAAATGTGAAGCTCCCATTTCATAAAGCTGCAACAACATGCGACAGACCAAAAATATCGATCACCCACCTTTGAAGGGTGGCTAAAAAGCAAAACTGCCCAAAGCATCACTGACTTCTGAAAATGTGCATTAAAGGCTTATCTTGGGATTGCACTTCATGTTTAAAGCTTCCCCTGCAGGTCTTCAAGGCTAATCCTCTCCCAAACAGAACATGTTCAATATTACCACTGCACAGTCAGCTCCCAGTTGCCCGGGGTACGGCTTACGCAGTTTGCCAGTATACCACACCGTGGGTCAGTGCTCTGCTTAGCCCGAGCTGGGCAGGGTTAGCCCTGGCCTGGCTCTGCGCATTCAGAACCAGCCCAAGCTCATGAGCACTCTGGACGGCCAGGGCATGCTGTGTGTCGAAGCACAGAGCCAGTAGGGAGGCTCAGGCAGGCAATCCTTGCCACTGTGCAGGTTTTACTCTAGGTGTTGGAGACATGACCATATTTGTTGCAATTTCCCAGGAGAAGGTGGTCATTACATGCAACTTCATTGTCAAATATTTCCTTCAGGCATCATTTTGGTAGCTGCTATTGAGCTGGGGTTTCTCATGTCTCATCCTGTCCCTTCTGAAACAAATGTACTCCTTAACCACAATCTAGCTCCTGCTTGCTTTAATTGCAACAGCTTGCTTAAAATATCCACTGCCCATTTGCCCTCCCTCTCCCCCAACACGCACACAGGTGGAAATTCTCTTGCTCAGAGGTTCACGGGACTTCATGAAATGTGAAATTAGAATACAGCTTGTTTAAAATGACGACTAATGCCTTTCTTCTGCAGCCCACAAAGCATTCTTGTAACCAAAGCCACAAAAAAGGAGGTATTTTTAAACAAGCCATGCGGATTGATTCACTGATTACTGGCTCTTCCTCCCCATTATTGTTTCCCATCAGAGCTAGCAAACTACTCTCAGAGCACTCACCAAACCATGCTCTCCCTACTCTTACCTCAGCTGTTTCTGCAGCCTGGTTCCTCAGATGAGTTATTTTCAGCTAGGTAAATCATCTATTAGTTTCTAACCATCCTAATATATATGCTTCAAATTAAAAGTAGATCAAAATTTGACTTTGATGAACGGATGAACAGGACAGAGTTCAGCAACCATCTTCATTCAGTCTTGAAGGGAGGGATGGAGGACGGAGGAACTATAACAGTCCCAATCACCCAGCTCAGCGCTGGAGGCAACCATGGAGAGATCAAGGAGACCTTGGCCATCAGTAGAAAGACAGAGGCTTCTCCAGCACGCAGTTTGGATCTACTCTGGTTCGAAGTTAATGGGTTTCTTCCTTTTTTAACTGAGGTGCCCACAGCAGGCACTGCAAGTTCCCCAACCCTGCTTGAAGTTCAATGTGTTTCAAGGCACCAAGGCTCCCAAATCACTCAAACTGAGGAACGGAGGGTCAGTCCCCACGCACTGACCTTCCCCCAGAAATGACCTAAGAAGGGGTGCTGACTGCTTTTCACACAACTGCCATGCATTCAGAGAAAAACAGCTAAGTCAAGGGGGAGTCCCTTCTTCTGCTGCCTGGAGTTTCCAAGCTGTCTTTGGAAATGAATCAAATTCATGTCTTCCATGAAACAGTCCAAAAGTAGCAGCAGCAGCTTGGCCAAGGAGGCACTAATTTTGTTCCTCCTCCAGTTCTCTGCTGCCAGAACAGCTTTTATTAGATGTATTCTCCATATGCACTTTCTTTCCAGAACAAGCCTAGGGGAAAATCAGGACATCACTTTTTTCTAGCATCGTAACCACATATCCAAAGTACAGGAAAGAGCAGAGATTCCCTCTCTTTTTTTTTTTTCGCCTGCAGACTTTTTCCTGGAGTGCATGGAACATATCTCAGTACATGTATCATGGGGTCCTTGCCACACTACCTTCATGTATTCCAATGCTTTAATTTTTTCCATATGTTATTCCTCCTCCACCCCCCCCC
>VYZV01022603.1:60702-93162 GCA_013401275.1 Pandion haliaetus
TGGGGGAAGCCTCCTCTAAAACTCAAGAGAGATTTTCCTAGTTCACAAGGGATTATATTTTAAACATGTTTTCCATCTCATCAATGCTAGAGCACATATATATAAGGTGTTGCTATGGATAACAGATAGGACAAAGGAGGTAATTGCACTAATTCATGCTTCACAAAGTCTGCATTGAATTTCAAGTCTTTTCATAGAAAGATAGGAAGAGGACTGAAACACACGTTAATAAAATCAGAGCCATCCCACTTACACTGAAGATGAACTGAAATATAGTATGAACAAGGTGCATCTAGCACATTCAAAGCTATCTATAGGCACATTAACTTCATTCTAGTGGAGGGTATTATTAATTAGTTGACTCCCTGAGATCCCTTAGGAAACATCCATGCATACCCAGTAGCATATAAACTACCAAGGGCTGGGAGAGGGAGTAGAGTGCAAAAAGACCCAAACCCCAGTGTATGAGGATCTAACTTCGCCTTCATGGTGAGGGAGTCCCACTGCAAGAACAGTTCAGCCTTCAGCAACAACTAAAGCGGCCATGACATCTGGCTACTTAGGCATGGCTGGTTATACTTTCAGGTTGGTGGGTTTTTTGTTTTGGGAGTTTTCTTTGATTGTTCAAATGCCAGAATTACCCTCTTAGCAAGGGTAGTGTCAAAACAGAAATTCAGTTTGTTAGCTGTGGGAATTTAAATGGGGCTTTTCCCCCCCTTACACTGTAAGTCTTTTAATTTTTTCTTCCCTGAGAATCATCATCTGCCACTTACATCAGCTTCCCCCGACAAATCACTACTGAGAGCCTTGAGTCCTGGCAGCCTGTAAACCAGCTAAGTTTTACAGCTAATTAAGCCCTAAACCAGCATGCTGTGGAGAAGAAGGTATTACAAAAGAAAAAAAAAACTGGATTCATCACATACCCTGTTGCAATGATGGGCCAGCAACAGTAAGAGCAACATGCAACATCCTCTTCTGGGACTACTATCAAGAGGTACTTGTGCTGCAGATTCTTGAACTCACCTGGAAGAACTTTGTGAAGAGAGGGGAAGTCTCAAGATGTCTGTGTGCAGGAGAAAAAAGTAATCTAAATACCAAAATGAGTTAGTCTTGTACTCTTAGTGTACTTGCAGGGATACAAACAGTGAGTAGAAGCCTTCCAGACACTACTATTGATTTCAAGAAATACACAAGCAGATCAGGTGTTAACATTTACTTTTATTTATAAAAAAATTGTAGAACGTATTAAATACAAACATTTGGAAAAAGCAATCAAGGCTTTGCTAAGATGCCCAGGAAGAGGAAGACAGAGAATCAAGAAGCTTACCAGGTTTAGAGTTTTTAAACTAGCTGAAGTAATTACTATAATTTTTCACTGACTTCTTTATAGGCAGTGGCCATTATAGCAACCAATGTTATTACTGTCCTTTTTAAAAAACAGAGATATGATTTGCCATATCTTCGCACTTAACCACAAAATGTAAGGAAGCAACTCTTTCCAGGTTAAAAATCAAGAGTAATAAATACTAATGCATTTACCCATTACCTACATTGTATAACACTAAACATTTGCTTATAATCACACATGGATATCAAGTTTAGCCCCCCAAAATTGATTATACATTTCAAATCTGATATCCACTACGGTGTTATAAACTTTACATGTTTTCCAGTGAACATCAAAATGAGGACAGTACTTTGAAGTACAGAAACAAAATAACTGAATGCATCATCTACACTATAAAGGCAAACCACTAAGACGTGGACTGGGGTCTAGGCATGTTCCAGATAGCTGGAAAGTCCTACAAACTGCCACTGAAAGGCTGGCTGGAAGACAAATGACGTCACGTTCTCAGCCTGTGTTAGCTCCTCTCCCTTTCTAAAAGGCCAAAGGTGAGAACTGTAGCTACTCTCTCTTCTGCACCTTGTGGTAATAAAGGAATAAACTATCATTCTGTTCTCTACATGGACAAACCAGATTCAAGTTTTCTTAGACTACTGTTGCTCTTTTGCCACTATTAAAACACAGTATGCAGTACATACAGACCACTAAACAAGATGTAGAGGCAAGAGACTACAGAAAATACCTCTTCTGTCTTTTAAAAAGAAAGAAGTACTTCCACTTGCTGACAATATGGCACCCCCCCCATCTTCCTGCTTTACCCTGTTTCTGCTTTCGAGCTGCAGCATAATGCACACTGATGTGGCTCTATGGCCCTGAAGCCAAACTCAGTTCTAAAAAAAAAACCAAAACAACTATTTGCGGGACTGACTCTTTGGGGATAACCAAACTATTACAAAAAATCCAGTATAGAATAATCTTGGACACACGAACATTAGCAGATGTCTCCCATTCTGCCTTGTATTTGTCAGAACAGAAAAAAGAATGGACAACTTCCCAGCACTCACAGGGTTACTACCACAAGGACGAGAGTGCCGAAAGTGTTATGGGATAAATAGCGTTGGCAGTCAGCTACAGGACTAATTGGATACCTGCAAGAGCACAGGCAGAACGCTTCTGACAAAGCTGCCCTTTGGGGACAGGCTACGTATGTACTACATATCCTGTTATGAGTAGAGTGTTGAACAAATAGACCAGCATCCTGAACATGTCAGACCCTGTTACGGAGGAAAGCGTTTTCCAATTACCACATCCACCCTCAGAGCACAGAGGGGACTGCCAACGTGGGCACTGTTGTGCTGGAATTCCTAAACAGCCAGTTATTTGCAGATCAACATCTTCAAGAAGAGCTAAATACTTCTCTTACCAGGCAAACACAAAGCAGTTGCTGGACATACCAAGTGGTGGTTCATTTAGCTACAAGCTTGAAAACAAAGTCAATTGCAGCACCTTTCCCAAATCCAACAGCACACCTTACTGCAACACAGACATGATTATCCTGCTCTCGCTATGTTCAGTACACTTAAAGCACTAAGTACATGAGAACCCTGACGCAGGCTTGGACTCAGATGAAATGGTCAGGCCAGTTCCACCCCATTCCCTTTTTTCCTTTTCTGCAATTATTGATATGCAAGACCCATACTTCAGAAGCCATAACATTTTTTTGAAGATACTTAACAACATATATTTAACAGCCAGAGCTTACTTGACCCTAGAAGCCTCACTCCCATCAAAAGAATTCACTGAGGTCAGAGTACCGAAGAAATTGAAAGAGACAACAGTCCATTTAGTATGTTGACTGCTTCTTGCTCAGTGCTCAGCTTTTAGCATGATATACACCACATTTAAACAAATGAGGGGTTTGGTTTTGTATTTCTATCCTGGCTGCTTGGGAGGTATTTTTATTTTCTGGAATCTTCAAGAAAAAAAGGCCCTTCCATCCTCTGAGTCAAAGACAAGAAATCATGATCTTGGCATCAGTGCCATCCCCCATTACACCATCAGAAATCAATACACTGCCCAGCATCCCTGGTGGCATATTTGAAGTTACGCTCTTAGAATACGCTTGAGTCAGGCAATGGCTCCATTCCAGAAACACACAACGTTACCAAGAGCAGAGTATAGCCCCTAGTTTTAACCTAGTTTAAAATGTATTTTACAAATGCATTCCTACAAATCTGATCACAGCAAAATATATAGTGGTTTTAAAATGGCAGAAGGTTGAATTCAAACAACTCAATTTTTAAACCAGTGAGAAATATGGGCAATTTTAAAAGAAAACAATAAACTTCAATACAGACATTTGTGAAATACACAAGCACACGCACACTCTCATGCACACACGCACCCACTTACTTCACTCAGTGTCAGATTAAGATTACACAAGGCAATTTTCAAGGTTGCATTTACAACCACAATGACAAGAACAGCATTTTTGAGGTAGCTGAAGTCAAAGAGCAAACCACAGCACAAGCAAAGAAACAGGTGCTCGCACTCACACCAAGCCCACTCTTTGGAGACACGTTATCATGTGCGCAGGGGCGTGTGTTGAAGAGGCACGTGTTCCATGGGGAATGAAGTTCAGCAGCACTGGAGACCTGATAAACTATTCTCCAGAGAAGCTTATGCTGGGAGACCAGATGCACAATCAAGGGACCACGGCTTAAATCACTGCACATCAGCTGAGCTGTGGTAACGGCCTCAGTGCTCTTGGTCTGCGGCAGTTCTACCGACAGCTCTGTCTCACGTGCACTGAAGCAAGTACAACTGTGGCAGTTGAAGATGTTATTACTCAGAGCTGTCTGTCCCACTTCTCTCCTAGATGCTACTGTTGGTAGAAAGGTACATGTACCCATATCTCACCTGCTCCAGTTTGCAGCCTAGCATTCAAGTTCGAGCCCACCTCCACAGCACTACTTGCCAATGGACTGCGAACAGAAGCAGCAGAGACACAGACTTGAGTTCCCTTCTTCAGGTGCAATAACATCTTTGCCACATTAATGGTGCAGAGATGTCAAACTGCCACAGCTTGAATCACAAGACTTCGTGTCTCGGAGCCCTTTGCTAGCCTACAATGAAAGGAGTTGAGCTAACCTCACAGCAAATGCCAGGCAATGTGGGCATAAGGAGATAATAGCTGTGGCTGGCTGACAAACGGGCTCAGCCACAGCAACTGGATCATGTCTCTGGGCATACAGAGAGCTTGATCCTGCCCAAATTATAAAACTGTGTGAAACACACTCATACACACACACATAATGTAGTATTTTCATCAAGAAGCTTTCTACAAATCAACTCTTTGCGTGATTACTGCTGAGAGTCTTGACGATGGGATGGAAGTTATGGCAAGATGTTTTTCAAAGGTAGAAAGAAAAAAAAAAATCAACCTCCTATGATTAGGTCTCTGTTGTGTAGTTGCTGTATGAGAGAGATGGCACAGATGAGAAGTTGTTATTCCACTGTCTTCCTCCAGTATTCTGCTGCAACTCAGCCTGCTCTTTATATTTGCTCAGAAGATTTTTGGCTTCTTGCAGATCCTGAGAAGAGTTTTCCCCGTATTCTTCTTTCAGCCACTGCCTGAACTGCAGAAATTGAACATACATACACAGTATGATAAAACAGTAACATGAGACTGATGCAGAAGTAATACTCCTTCCTGTCCTACAGAATTTCAAAAGCCTTTAAGAACACAAGTAGTTTAAAGAAAAGTGCTCCAAATATTGCATGTCTTTCAACAGCAGCACAGAATACATAGGCACAGGAACACCCATTTGAAATCACCAAGATCCCTTACATCCCCTAAAATGACACTTACTCCAGTCAGCCAAGCTGTTATGCAATACAGAGTAAGGAACACCCACTGCGCAAGGACATCCTGGACTTAAAAGCACCCTCCTTCTGTTGCATATACAAACAAGATGAATTAGCATGGAAGCTAGTATGATCAGCCAACTCGCCTGTCAACAGGCTGCAAGAAGGTTGAAGATCAGAAAGTGAACCACTCATATGGGTTTTTTATCCTAAGCCCACTAACACCAGCAGTAAAAAACGTACTACAGATATCAAGAAAGGTATCTTCTAGGAAGAAAAAGTCCAGGAGCTTTAAAAGCTATGCAGTAGGACCCTGTATGTTACTGACATGAATGACTGAATATGGTACATGGTAACAGATGTATGAGGTCCAGTTGAAGGTCAGTCCAGCTCTGTATCCTGGTATGGGAGTAGCCAGATGTAAATGCCAAGGAAAGAATCAGGCAATGGCAGGGCAATAATGCTGGGACTTTTTCCCTGGTCATCTCCTTAGCTTCCAGCAATTTTCAGCTCAGGTACTTTTGGAGGCTGAGGCAGGATCTTTGCATTTGATACCAACAAATGATTTTTTCTGCCATGAGATCACTTTTTGAATCCACAAATTTTTACCACAAGGTATCTGGATGCCAACAGGCTCTGTAAGTACATATTTTATGTACTTTCCTTGACTCCTTTTCCTTGACTGGGACCTGCCAATTGATAGCTCCATCTCACATTACAGGGAAGAGTAGAAATCACACCTGTTCACTTTCTCTATTCCACTCAACTTTATAGACCTTTATCACATCCTTCTCTGTCATTTCTTTTCCAGTTGAGGAATTTGAGTCCACCTAGCCATTCCTGACAATCTTGCTGGTCTTCTCTGTAGAAGCAGCAAGTAGACACAGACCCCAACTGTTCTGTCCCCGTGGGGATAACATTCATTTTTCAAGCCTTAACTTTCATAGCTTTGCTCTGTTTGGGGCTCACGGACAGCTTTATCCACAAAGATCATTGACTAGGACACTGGGAGACAAGACCTCAACATAGTTACTCCCTCCCATTCCTATAAGATCATAAGGTCCTGAGTCAAATCTGAAGCCTCAGGCTACCACGTGGAAGTTTGAAATTGGTGCAAACCATGTTGTGACCTTAGTGGCTAAACCCCTTCCAGTAAGACCAAGATCTAAAGGACCCCATTCCAGAAACCCCACAGGATACCACCCTATAGTGGCACAGCAAAACACCCATCCCACTGAAATCAGAAAGAAGTTCACACCCTTGGCAGATGGCATTATTCCACTGAAATCAGGTGTGTAAACAGACACCTGCTAAGGATGTGGTTGCTGTTAAAGAGACAGTAGGAAACTACAGCCCAGCCAGTGACTACAGGTGGATATTTCTTTTTGCAACCTGCTGCCTCCCCCTCAGTGAAAAAAGGCAGAATGTGCCGTCCATGGTGGATGAAAAAAGAGAGACGTTACTGTCTTTATCAGGCTATTTGCATATAGCCTTAATTGTCATTGCTGTTAGCCCAGACCAATTAGAGTAGAAATGACTGTAAGGGAGGAAGGAGACAAGTCTGGAAAGTCCCCCTCTGACTTTTGTCTCTTAAAAATCAGTTACTCTACCATTTACACCAGTTCCAAACGATCCAGGAAACATTCAGTTAAATATTAAAAAAACGCAAATATTTACAGTTGCAAACTGTATCATGCAAAACAAATGGTAATTTCTAAACTCTGAGCTTTCTGCAGCTGAATGACAGGGATGGAATAAAAAAAACCCCAACATTCTTTGCCTCATGTATTTTGCTTTCTGATTTTGGTTTGCCTCTGTTGTTGTTGTTGTTGATTTTTAATAAGCACAACAGGCACAAAAGCCCAGAGCATGCTGAGCAATGGAAAATGGAGGGGACGGCCAGACTAAGTTGTTAATATAAGTGGAAGTCACCAATCACCCACATGGAGCAGGTCTTTTGCGTGGGACGGTTCTTTTTAGGGGTAAGAAACTGATTTTTTTGTTTTATGAAAACCACTTTGCAGTCTTACTGTTCCCTCAATTCTCCTAGCCCCATAAAGCCTTCAAAGGCTAAGAAGAAAAAAAGGGTCAGATTTGAGACTGTTCTACACATCAGAAAATGTATTAAGTCTCAGCCACAGAAGGTGAGGGGAACATGACATGTAAGTCATAATGAGAACCTAGTTTAACTCCAGGATAGCAGATTTCTGCTTGTGATTTCTTTCCTGCTTACTATTCCAAATGAATGTGTTGGGGGGAAACCCACTATTTTTATGCAACTGGTACTTACAGGTTGGTCTTTCTGCTGCATTCTGACCAACTCACTCTTTAGTTTTTACCCCTCTAAAGGTGTCAGTCTTGTATTGTGTCTTAGCACACAGGAAGTAATCACTGGATTGAGAGCACGGCTGGGCAGGAGATGTTTACATGTTGTGCTTCATCTCTTCTCCCATCCAGCATTCCCTGATACCTTCAGTTCTATCCACACCTCCCCAGTGGAGCAGGCTTGGCCAGGAAGCCACTCCCTCAAAGCAAAAACAGGGAGTCAGATAAACCACCGAGGTCACAAATGAGAAGTAGCCCATGATCTGACTTGGGGTTGTGTTTCACAGCTCATTTCTTTGTAGTTCATTTACCTGATCAACATCATGTTTTTCAAAGTCCTGTAGCTGCCTCTGGAAGCCCATGTTAGGATTGGCACAGGATCTCGCTGCACGGACAACAGACAGTGCATCTTCCCAACCGAAGTCTGTGATGGTCATGATGTAGGCAACCACCAATGTTACACTCCTGGAGACACCTGCAAGGCTGCATGGAAAAGGAGGTGCAATAAATTGAAGTAGTGCTGTACTTCATCTACCACAGTTAAAAGCATAACTTCTCAACATCACAGCACACTGCTGTGTTGCTTGCCACGAGGAAGAACAATATTTGAGTTACAATATTTGAGTTAAAGGTTTTGGTGCTGATTTTTCAAACGTATCAGAATAAATCTATGACAAGATCGAGAAAGTGGGTTCTGAGTAGTAATCTATATGAGACTGGAAAGGAAGAAGTAAGTATTAAATCTTCACAAAAGCAGGGGACAGTGAACACATTCCAAGTTAGATTTGGGTTTTAATAAGCCAGAAATAAGTCACCTACTTTCTTCTGCATATATAAATCAGAGCAGTGAAATAAGACTGTTTCCTCCCCACCACAAATAAAGGCTTCAATTTCATGGGGCTGAAATGAACTTTAACTGAACTGTTAAAGTACATATGCCTGGTTGCTTGAGTTCTTTTCCTCTTTCTGCTATCCATGCACTGTGCAACTTCTACTCTCAGGACTCCAGTTTCCCCACATGAAAAGCTGGGATAAAGTAAGAATCATTCACTATTATTGGTTTGACAGCACTGGGCAAAAAAACTCCCAACTATTACTATTACGAGTATAAAGAATGTGTTTGAGTTACATTTGTACCAGACTCTTTCACTTGGCATTTCGAGAACATTTTATGCTTTTGAAATGCTTCACAAATTTAAATATATATATCTTTTTTAAAACTCCATCAGAATTCAGACTCATTATCCCTCTTTTACATACATGGAGACTGACAAAATGACTCGTGCACAGCCCTATCATGAGTCAGTAGCAAACTCAGGATTTATGCTCAGGGCCTGTGTACAAGTCCAGTGTTCAAATGACAAGATGACTCTGATTCCAGATATAGACTCAGATATGTCACTTGGACACACAGCACAAAGACTACAACCAATAGCAGACAGCAAGAAAAAACCCAGGGTGGGATTTCCTTTTCTATTCTCTGCAGCCCCAGAAGCATCTCTCCAATCAGGGACTTGCTATTAACAAATGCAACATTTGAATGCTTCAGCAGTTAAAAGAAAAAAAAAAAAAAAAAAAAAGAGTAAAAAAACTCAATTTCTGTTCACTGGAAATTCTTTTTAACTCTGAAGTCACCAAAATAGTTGTTATAGAAACTAATCAAATTATTAGGATTATGGAAATCACATCTAGAAATACAGTGATTAAAATAATGGGAAATAAATAATACATCTCCAGTCAACGCATCTCTAGTCAAATCAATCCTACAAAAAGGTTTGATCAGAACAGAAGGTCAAGAAGAATTTCTTGGTCTCCTTTTATCTCCAAGCAGCTGCCCACCCCAGTGACTCAGAAGTCCTAGCACAAGGTTTTAATAGCATTTGCAGATCTTCCGGGGCTCTTCAAATAATGGGGGCATTTCAGTCCAAGAAGGTTTTGCTGTAAAATGGAGATGAACACTAACTTATCATTAAAATGATGAACATCTAAATCAAGGTAGGGAAACTCTTAAGAAGTTTTTTTAGCAAGTGGTATACATACCAATGAACTAGGCAGCCTTCACCTGTAAGCCGGCACTCATGGATAAATTTGATGCTCTCTCTGAAATGCCTTGCCCTGAAAACAGAAGCAGAAGAGGAATAAAGTGCTCTATTTAGTAAAATCACTACTTAGAAAGCGAGAAATATATCCGAAAGCTCACTTAACACTGTTTCTAGAATTTAGAACTGAATACAGGTCTTACAAGGTAAAAGTTAGTGTCTGCCAATGAAACACAAAATTCACTGGCATAGTTATTCTCCACTCTACCTGAAGAAGAAACTGGTATCTTAGGCACTACAGTGTGATAAACATTAACAAACACTTTATTCTGATGACTGTCAAGTCTGTATTTAGTTTGTGTTTTATTCCTCTTTAAACTAGTAACTTGGCGTCGCACGTCCTTGAGTATGCTCAGATGTCAGATGAAACTACATGAACAGTTCTCAAGGTATACTGTCTCCCACAAAGAGGCATCCACTACCCAAACTTATGCTGAACTTTGACTTCACCTCCTCCTTCAAACCATGTACTAGGACACATCTAAATGTTATGACTGACTTCTTTGCAACGTGAAATCTCTCTTGTTTGTCACTGCTATGAAAAAACTCTCAATTCAAGCCCTGGCTTCTTTAGCTCCTTCCAGTCTCCTCCCCTCAGACTGCAGCACCCCTTCTGCCTGCCCTTATTCAGGCTGTCAGTCAACCCCTGCCTTCAGCCTACCTTTTTTAAAGCAGTGCAGGAAAAAATGCAGAGAAGACAAAGACTCAGTTTACAAACCTTAAGGTTTGTACTCTCATTATCCTTTACACATGCCTCTTCGTTTTAAGTGGGGCAGGTCTGAAGGAAAGTAAGTGGGCAGCTGTCATCATCTCAGTAAACCTGCAGCATCACCTTTCTGCATCCCAGTCCCAAGTTGCTCACCCTGCCTCTGCCTTTCAGGCTGCAAAGCCTTTGGGGCTGCCTGCAATTTATTGCAGGTGCAAGCAGCACCTCTTAGTTCAACAGAGCTGAAGTTCACTGTGGCCTTTGAGTGCTCTTGCAATTTAAAATTGCAAGCAGCAGCAATGTGCACAACACATAGACAGAGGAAAGAGCTTCTTAAGGGGGTATCAGTACCAGCCTTATTGGCAAAGACGAACCTGAAAGCACACTGCATTTACACCATGAAACACAACGTCCTGTATTCAAGATGTTTCCCCTCTCAGGGTGAATATTATACCACAAGGGTAAAAGAAAAAACCTCAGCCCAGCACCAGCAGCCACACAAAAATCAGGAATACCCACATAAAAGGAAGGTTCCTTTCCTGCCCAACAGTGCAGCTGCTGATACTATAAACACTCAAGACCTGGAAGAGGACAACAGTGATGCAATACAGTGACAGTGCCTGTGGAACTCGCAAAGGCAATGACGTCTAAGCTGAAATATCCAAAAAGAGGGATCCTAAAGCCCAGGACTCCCTCTCCAAGGCACTTCTTGCATCACTGGATACCACATGGACAACAAAGCTGGAAAAGACTTGAGTGACTTATTTAGAAAATCTAAAGGCACAATGCAATCCCAATCTTTAGGATGGCATGTTAACTCAGGATTTTATGTATCTTAAGAAACCAATCAAGTATGTGGGATAAGTGAAGAAGAGGGACAAAGCCTCACAAATACATTTCTACTCAGACTGCCACTTGAAAACTTTTTCACTGACTAAGTTCTAACAAATCATGGCACTCAGGTCCGCCTGGGGGGACACAAGCAGCTTCACCTAAATTAACTCAAGAGGACAAATGAATTGTTGGGCTGTGTGTGTAAAAGGTGTTGCTATCGCACAGTGAAGGAGCACTCATCTGAGATTGAATGGATTCAGTCAGATGGAACTTGCTTAGGCCTGGATCGACAACATCCCGATCTTCTCATACACACAACTCTTCTCTTTCTCTCTAGAAAATATGGCCTACAGCGCAGCTCCAAGCACCAGTGAATTCACTTCAATGGTCTAGCACAAGTTTTGGTTAAACACTTCAATGCTTTGGTTTGAAAAATATCTGTGAATGAGCATAACACCTTTGCAAAGTACTAAATATAGCTAGCAGTGAACTCCACTCACTCAGTTTTATTCACCCTTCCTTATTGCTGACACTCAGTCTGCTGAAACACTATCAAGTTTAAGTGTTTACAGCCATTCATGAAAAAGAGAAGAGAAATAGCCAAGCTTAGAATTAGTGCTGCTCTGTAGACTCATAGAATCATTTAGGTTGGAGAAGACCCCTCCTCACCTCAAGTTGGAGAAAAGGAGAAATGTACTCCTCCACAACCCTATGGTATCAGGGTCTGTGCTGGCCCCAGCAGACACAGTTGCCTGAACAACTTTTCAAAGTTATAGTACAAACCATATTTACCCGAAAACTAAGAATGAGGACCGGTTAGCTGTGTGGCAAGTGCCAGACACAAAGAAGAATGGCAGGTCTTACATTAACCGCAAAACTGTTGATTATCATCTGTAACAGGAAAACACTTGACAAATGTGTTGATTTGCAGCCTATTTGTTGGACTGAACAGTTACTTCAAGACAATTTATTACATGATATCTGGCTTTTACATCTCCCAGCTTAAAGCTGGGTCCTGAACTGCATCATCTTCACAGTGGGAAAACACCACAGGAAGAACCACGAGTGCAGTGCCCCTAACAGCATGTTGTGAAAGTTATCTGAACTTATGCATTAGCAAGCTGGATAATCCAAAACTAGGCTGAAGGCAGAGTTATGATACCAGATCTATTCATTCGTTGCTAGTCAGACTTCTATGAATATTATAAAGGTCACAAAGAAAGCATCCAAATCAGATAGGAAAAAGCATCTTGATGTTTCTTTCCTTTGGCAACGTAAACGCAACAAAGATCTACCTAAATTTATTTTCTTACTAGGTTATCTGGCTTCTGTATTATCACCACTAACAGCCTGACCGTTGGAGACTAGTAGAACACGTAGCCTAAGACAATTAGCTGGAACAGGACAGGAAGGAAGATTTGATTTCTGTAGAATTAACTTTTTAGCAACAGGTTCTATAGGAGATGACATTTCTGGAGAAGTCAATGGCCCAAGGTAAAATTCTCACAGTCCAGGGAAAACACTCATTTAATGCCTAGGAAGCACCTCGAGTCTCAAAAGCAATTGCTTGATTCTTGTGCTTCGTAGGGGCAGAACATGGGAGTAAAAGCAAGCTTTTGGGACACTTTAGCGAACACCCACATGTTAACAGGGGAATCCCCGCTGTATTTCCCTGGCAATTCATTCCTCTGAGGAAGAGAGGTCCACTAAACAAGCTTACTAGGGAGTAAATGTGCATTACACACATAAGAAACCAGAAGTTTCCCTCACAAAAACTGAGCTGAAGTGAATTAAGAGCTCACAGTCCCAAAATTCAGTGGGTAAAGGCTTACAGTTGGACCTTACCAACCTGCCAGCAGTTGCAAAGTAGCAGCAAAGGTTCCAACAAACTTGCTGTTGGGAGAGAGACAGACAAGACAGCAGTGTTTATCTGGTCAGTTGTGCCTGTCAACCATTGCTAAGAAAACGCAAGGACCTGCAATACAGGATGCTGCTTTTTCTCCCCCTGGCACCACCAGAATCCCTCTTTTGAAAGAAGAGGGTAGATACACAAAGATGTTGCAGAGGGACCAATTCCCTTTCCTGTTCCCCAGCTATCACTCCCTCAGCAGAGGGAACAGGCAGTACAGTTAAGCTCCTGGATAAAACTATGTCAAATCCTCACAGACTGAACAAAGACAGCTTCCTCTTGCTTTCAGAAGATTGTATGGGCAAAGCAAGCAACATTGCTATTTGCGAGCATCATGGTTTGATTTTACTTAAAGATCTGGACTGTGTAAAGCAGAAAAGAAAAATCGGTTACTCATCAAGTTTTATTTTAAGTGATAAAATGTATCAGTATTAGAAGTAATGACGTTTGCTTGCAACCACCTGATACCAAAGCAAGTATTTTAGATGCCTGCAGCGTAACAGAAACAATACTCATGCAAATATTGTATCTTCTTACTGAAGCTTTAAGAGCTTTGGTACTGCGCCAGACAGCTCAAGCACCAGAGGTGATTTTTCAATATAACTCTTTGATATTTAACAGTGAGGGAAGGGCTGAATTGTACGTCGGTTAATGTTCATCACAAACACCATCCTTTCTACTTCCATTCCAAATTGATCCAGATCTCTATTAACAAAGGAAGCAGATTTGCAAAACGTTTTCAGAAATGCTGCAGATCTCAGAATACCAACAAACAATTAATATGACAACATATGAATGTTTACCTCTAATCTCATTTTTTTTTCCTCCCCCAAAGGATTTTTACTTTTTTTTTTTTTTTTTTTTTTAAGTATTAAGGCCACTAAAGTTGCCCATGACAAAGGCAGTTAGCTGTCTGCCTTCTCATTACAGACCTGTCTTGAAATTTGGGGGGGTGCATTTTTTTTCCTTTCCCCCAAAATCAGGACAGAAATGCAGAATGAAAAGGCAAATCACCACACATCAAATGCCACACTGGAATCTTTCCAGGGTACAAGAAACACATACTCTAAAAATATCCCCCGAAAGCATGAGCCGGAATATTGCTGTGATGTGAGAGAAAAGCAGTGCTGCATTTCCTTCCGTACCTACCAGGCCTCTTTCAACTACTTGTTTCTCTACAAAACTTGGTAGCAGGATGTGGCTGAAACCCCCCGCACCTCTCCCCAACATAAACAGTGAGCTCTAGAAGAAAGAGTTGGTCACCATCCAAGTTCTCTTACAAAACCTGTTTTGATTTCTCTCTGGAATCAAGACTTGCTATGCTCAATGGTTCAAAACATTAAAACCAAGGGCAAATCAATCAGCGTTTCATGAACGCTAGCGGAGATGAGAAAGAGCGAGGCTGGGACACCCTAGTTTCAGTACATATATCCTCAAGGCAAGAGTCACTGCAGGGCAGAAACTCCCCGCTGTGCCAGCCTACTATTAAGAGCAGCAGGGCCTTCTGAGGCAGATTCAAGAAGTCCAGAGCAGACAGCTGCAGGGGTAGTTTGCACACTGGGACTTTATGTTGTGAGGAATTTATTTCAACATTTGAAGCACCAGGCTTCATACCTCTTTCAAATATTTTCTTTTTGTTAATGGCTAGAGATAGCACTAACAAAAAAGAACAGCTAAGCAAAAAGATTTACAAAAACAATGGCTAGAATAAACTGAGACTAAATCAGGAGCAGACTCGCTAAGGAATTCCTGAAGTTTAAGGCCACAAATGAAGAGTGTTTACATACTGATCCTCCTACAAACCCTTACACACAAAAAGCAGGGTCTGAACGAAAGTGGCTGGAATAAAGTGTTACTGTGTTTTCTTAACGGATTAAAAAAACACATTTGTGTAGTACTTGAGAGATCAGAATCAGATCTTTAAGCTCATTGTAAAACAGGCATCACAGTACTGTGAGATTTCTGGGGTTCTGTGATTTATTTTTAAAGAAAACTTACAAGTTCTGCGAGGGTGAGTCAGCAGCAGGAATGCACAGATACTTCACTCCCTGTGTAAAGAAGCAAAAAGGAATGAGAATAAAATATCCAAGTTAAATACATTTATCTACCACCACACAAGTCCTGCTCTAGAGTGGTGCAGTTTTATTGAGGAAGGCATACCATTATTCAGACAAGCAGAGATCATCTCTATGCAGCCAGATTTTAAAAGAGTTTTCACGTTTTGTTGCTAAGGCACCAGCACATAGCTTAGTCATGCTTATCCCAAGGCACAAGAGTGAGCTTTTTTAAAATAGAAGCATCTTTACTGAAAAGCTGTAAACCTCTTTATCAAAATCTCATTCTTCTTACATTTCTAGTAAAACTAAGTTGCATCTTCTGCCCTTCCCTTTCTCTGAACAGATGCTACAACCTAAAATTGTGAAAAGCAATTTCTTTTGATCCCATGAAATCATTTTTCCTTTACCTAGTTGATAAAGCAAACAAAATGCATTTCATAGAAGAAACATGTTTGTGGCATGGGTTTTGTTTTTTATTTTTGGGAAACTTCAAGAAAGACAACTGTAAAACTCATACTTTTCTTCCACAAGGTTACCCTCATTTTCTTAGTCAGCTATCATAGCAAGTTACAAGATCAGTTGGGGAAGTTAGAGAACAACTTCTGATGCATTAAAAATGTTACTGGGTATATTTAAAACAACACTATAATCATACACTACTGCTTTGCATTGTCAACGCTCATTTTAACTGTCATTTTATTTTCAAAGCTTGTTTTGCTCCTATGACTGTTAAGAAAAAGAACTCTTCTGAAAGCATATTTAGCTAACCTCTCAAATAGGACTTCCAAGAATATAGGTTGCAACTCAGACACACAAAAACTAAATCACTCACTGGAAGTCTTTCAACCTATCTCAGATGCAGAGTTATGAATTTTTCAGGTGTACTTATGAAGACAAGGATTCACAGCAAAAGGTCCATCATAAAAGGCACCTTATTTTATCTTTTTGTAACAATGCAAACCCCTGTAATAATCCTGCATGTTCAACAACACACATGGAAAGTCACACATTTATCTATAAAAGAATCCTTTGCCAACAAGGTGGAACACAATATGCATCTGCACAACAGGCATTTCATTTGCCAGCCGGGACGGCAGGGGGAATCTTCATTGCTCAACTGTGATGGCTTCCTGAGGCAGCATCTTCTCCAACACCACCTTTGTTTTGCTGGCTCAGAAACCCCTCTTTATTTCCTCTACACACACTTTGTTAATTCACTTGCTATCCCACTCCAAAGAGCGATCCCTTTTAGAAGGGGTCTTGACCCCTGGCAAAGGATGTGGTGATACCTCACCCCCATCTCTTTGCCACCACTTACACATGGCGCCAGCCATTTTCTCAACCCCTGAATTCAGCCAGTGTCTTCTTCACAGCCACACAGATGTGAGAGCCCGCCCCATCCCCACCATGCTTTACCAGGCTTCCTCGCTTTGACATGCCATCCCTGGCGTGCCACAACCAGAGGAGAGTTGCTTCTCTCTATGGCCTCCTGGATCGGGGAAGGCAGAGTCAGTAGGGAAGGCTCTGCAGACAGTGCTAAGCATGGAGATGGAGATGTGGCAGTGCCTGATGCAGGAGAAGGCACCATTGGGACAACACCGAGCCAGTGACAGCATGTGACAGTTTGCGTGAGAGCTGCATGGCAAAATGCAGCTGAGAGGAGAGAGTATAAAAATGAAGTAAGTTTGCAAACCAAAGCAGCTTTCTGCCGGAGGCAATGGCATCAACGAGTAACAGTCCCTCCTGCCTTGCATCAGGAGAAGGGATGCCGGCTGTGGGAAACCAGGAACAGCCATAAGCTGATCCACAACAGCTTGCACAAATACCTTCATTTAGAAAGATGATGTAGCAGTAATATATATATTGATGGGCTGCTGAGCCAAGGATGATAATTATACTGTGACAAGATTAATTACGGTAATAAGCATCTTGTATGACGCATTTGAGAGGTTTATCTCAGACACTAGTGTCACTTCAAGTGAGTCACTCCAGTAGAACGATGGCCTGTGACCTGAAAGTAAATTTACATGTTAATGCTTTCCCCCACACCTCCAGGCAACTCGATGCCACTAACTCTGGACCACCATAGGAAAAAAACAGGAAGAAAATTGAAGGTAGGAGTTGGGTTAACTCCAGAGCGCACTATGCTCCTCCGGCATGCACTGATGCAAGTTGTTCCACAGATTTAGAAGCTATGGCACATGCTGAGTGCTTTTCACAGGCTGAGTGCAGAGGGGTTTTCAGATCATGTTCACTTTAAAAGCAGAAGTAGCACCAGCACAAGTTTAAGACCCGCAATGTTCTTTTTTTGTCATGGCTGGCTAGTTCCCACTACCACAAGCAAGCATGAAACTAGCCTCTGAGAGACCGCACAGGGTACTGAATGGCTCATCCAGAGCCTGATCCTGGTGATCTTCAGCACTTAAAACTTCCAGTGAAGCGCACAGCACACTTTTCACTACTGTGCTCGCAAACGCTCAGCATCAGCCTATTAGCCTTATTAATAGAGCTTCTCAGACAGGAGATGGTTAAAGTTATTGGAATTTGGTATTTTGACTGATGCGTGTCACTTGTATAGTGTTTTTGGAAGGCTGTGGTGATGGACTCCTCCCTGTGAGGAAATAATCACACACTCAACTCAGAAATAGTTATAGGTGGGATTTCAAAAGTACTGTGCAGTGACCCAACCTGACTCCCACAAAAATCAACAGTGAAACTCTCAGTGACTTCAACCCAAACACAGTTTGGCCAGAGTTGGTAACTCCTGAGGATCCCACACTACCATCAAGTTTTGCTTCTCTTAGTTGAAATAATGATGATAATAGGATAAAATGTAATTCATTGTAATTGGATACCTGAAATACATCAACACAAGATTGTATGGGGCAGGTTTTCATAAATGAGACACAGGGGATTTTCTATGTAGATATTCATCTGTTGATTGCTAGAATTAGCTTCTCCTCACATATGCTGGATAGACGTTCTTTTTTAAACATACTGGCAATAGGAAGATACTTAATTACTGAACCCTGCCGTCTGACTTTTTTAAAAAACTACCCAGGATCATAATATTATTTGTATATCTGTGCCCCAAGGCACTGCTGTCCTTCCTGTGCACATACCCTGCAGATAACATCTAAGAACTGTCCCAAAGGGACCTTTCAAAGCAGAACAGTTTATGTCAACCGAACAATACCTACAACATTTTAGATGGGGTAACTAGCATGCAAGAAAGATCGAGAAATCACTATTATTACGTAGCAGTTTGTTTGCCACTCTGAAACTGCAAAGCATAAGATGTAAGAAACAGCAACTAAAACAGAGTAAGCTAAATCAAAAGATTGCTGAAGAGTCAAACAGACCAGCTCCTAGTGATAATTTCAACAGGCTCCAAATCAGTATCTAGTCTGCAGTTTCATTAAATAAACCTGAATCTGGTTGCAGATACAATATCCACAGTTGAACTAAAATTGCATATTAATAAAGATGGGATGAAAAATATAAATTTGATGTCAACCATATAGAAGCCTTCATTTTATTTATTAATTTACTTTTAAATTAACTCTGTTTTGTTCCCTATGAATGACAATTCTCTAAAAATTATTCAGTGGAGGAAGGACAGAACAACTCAAAACAGGTATTGTACCACTTCAGCTACACACACTAAGTTAGGTGCCACAGAGTAGCTACTCATCCCCAAAAATGGTATTTGTTCAAAGCAAAGAGAAAAGCTTGCAATTATAAAAACTGATGAAAGGAGAAATATTATTGTAAATCTACATGAAGTAATACACCCACTTTATTTATTGAATACTGCTGCTAATATATTGTCATTCAAACATTTCTTCAGCTGACAGCTGAGTTGTGTCTTATATCTCCAAACAAGCTCAAACCCAAGCTTCTAGGTCAATGAGATGCTGAACACAGCTTTCTTCTGCTTATCTCGATTGACTACTACTTTCCACTTGTAACCATTAAATCATTGCTCACTTTCCTTTCTCCATCAATCACCTTTACCACCAAACACCCTTACCCTCCAACACACATGCTTCTCTAAACTTTTTTCCTATTATTCACATGATGATCCTAACTGATGCCCTCATCAAATAAAAGTGGCACACCCATTTCTTTTGGTGTATTTAACCTGTTAAGATTACCCTAAAAAAAAAACCCAAAAAACAGTAAAATAAAATATAATTTACTTTTCTGTTTTCTGTTTCAGCAAAGTAACCACCAAAACTAGATTTCTGTCTCTCTTAGGCCCTGAAACTAAATGCTACAGTTAAACCGATACAGTGAGAGCTAACAAAACTAGAGCAAGTATTCTGATTTCAAGATTGTCAAAGTTGAAACAAGCGAGAGTTAAGTAAAATTTCTAAAATTCACTGTTATTTGAGAAACAACAACACTTGCACAATTTCATCACGGATTCTAGAACTAAGTCAGTTCTGCTGCAGTGAATATTCAGGTATTAAAAACCAAAAAGGTTTAGGTGCACCCATGTATATGCAGAGGTTTTACACTACAGTTAATAGGGTATTCAAGGAATTGTAGTAATTTTCAAATTTCTAATTATTTTAGAGGTTGATCTACTAAGACTGGAAACTGAACAGCTATCTCACATTTGGAAAAGTCAGTGAAGACTACAGAACAATACCTTGCTAGTATAATTAGCTTTTAAAAAAGATAATTAAATCTTTGTTATTAAATCCAGTATTTCAGGAAGTGCTCAGGAAATGTAACAGTCCAGTTTAAGGAACACTCTGCTTCTATTCTACTTACCTATAATCTATTTTAAAATTCCAGCTTCATTTTAACTAAACTTGTACAAACTGGCATTTGGGTTTTTTTAGTAGAACATGTAGAATTTTGCAGTAGCAAAATGACACATCTACAAGTGCTACATGTCAGATAATGGGTCAGTGACTGAGAACAGGATCTCTAAAGAGCACACGCAAGTTTAATCACGCAATACCAAGAATAATTTCAACTCCAAACAGGATAAGGTGCAAAAAGTACTGAGACAAATGCAGCACCTATATGGATGTTTTCTCCTTTGTAATGAACAAATATGTTCTGAAGTCACTAAGAATGACCTTCAGTTTGATTACACCCTAAATCATACTAACATACATTTTATCTGTGAAAGAAAACTGTCCAGCAAGTTTTATATAAAACTGAGTGCTCTAGCAAAACAGTAGGCATGAGAATAAGAGGAAGGACTAAAAATGCTACTCATTATTTCATGTTTAGTGGTTTTTCCAAGTAATATTTTTTACAGATGTTCTTCAGAACATTGTCCCTGCCACTGCTGTATATACAACATTTCTGAGGTTCTAGTTAGCACTGGAAACCTGAATCTAGAATTTCAGATGTTAAAAAGGCGAGGAGAGGGGCAAAGAAACTCATATTACAAAATTTCTATTCTCCAAGGGCAGGGAGTGGGGGGGAAGGGTTATAAAAAAAACAAAACAAGAAAACAAAACCCCCAAAAGTTTAAAAAAAGCAGGATTGTATTTTTGGCATTAAACCTCTCTATTTAAATTTATGTAAAGATACCATCAACGACTTCCAAGAAATTTTTTTTAAACCTAAACCCCTAAACTTAAATTTGTGAACCCAGATGCAAATAGAAAACCTCCAGCACCTGGCAAGTTCTTTCAGGTTAGTCAAAAACCATGTGTTAATTTGAGTCGTCACATCAACAGATGAGGGCAGGAGGACTTATTTTTGTTTAGGGGCATTTCAGCAAAAAAGCTAAAGTAGGAAACAGCCAGCACAAAGCTTCCTCAAGCCAAACCAACACGAGACTATCAAGGGTTTTGTCCAGTAATGTACCGAACTGAACCTGCTAAACTGAAAACCGTTCAACCGTTTGTTTGTCCTTTCAGTTACTTTCTGTAGCAATCACCATTGGTGCCGATTTTATTAATGACTCATAGAAAATACATTTGTGTTTCAGCAAAAAACAACCACTAATTGACTTTGGTGAACAACACGCTCAGGTTTGGTTTTGAAAAAATATAAATGAAATTGAAATTACATGAAGAATATGAACAACAAAAAGTGGGATGCTCCTGCAATCGAATTTATACATTTGGGTTGTGTCATCTGGAATAATACAATAGTTTTTACAAGTCATGGGGGTTTTTTGCAACGTTTGTTCATGGTTTTCTTAGGAAGTAGTCTCAGTGATACATTTGAAAAGTCCGTATCATTAAGGCTAGAATGTGCCAATCACAAATAGAAAGTGTCCTGTCAAAACCCTCCTTCCCCATCTCTCCTATCACCCTTTCTAAAATTGTAAGAGGGAAACATTGAAGAGTTAACGATTGATTTTACTTTACTTGCACAAAGAGCTGCATGTATGATTTCTAATTCTAACCCTGAATTCCAGTTCTAACCTGGCTCATCTGAAGGAATGCAAAGTGGGAGAAAACCCTAGTGAGTTTACACTAAATGGTGAATTATCTCCTTTAGGACACACCAAGAATACTTACAAGCTGAGAGGAAGGACCTTGTTAGTCTGCCTTGACTAGAGGGCTATTCAAGCCCCCAGGCACATCAGGGCATATCTAACATCTGAGCCCTACCTATCACACTTGGTTCCTGAACCCTGAAGGGGGTCTCCAAGTACCACAATAAAACACATACCCCACCTGCCTCTTTCTTTCAGGGAATGCTGGAACATGATCACTACACCTCTGGGATATGCTCACATTACAAGAACGGATTAACACACTCTCCACATCATCTCTTCCACACAGAGCGGGTCACAGCATTTGCTCTGTTCTGGTCAACACTGTATCCAAGCAAAGAGAAACACCAGGTGTTTACTGGTCTAAACATCTCTCGTGCAAACAGCTCGCCATTGAAAGCTTCAAACAGTCCTCATTCTCTACTGGCAGATGTCAGGGAGGAGAGGAACGTCCTTGCCCTGACACAGCTAGTGCGTGCTGAGCAATTCAAACAGTGAACTAATTTAGTGCATCACCACAGCAGCACCTGCCAAAGGTACCTCATGAGGAAGGCCCAGCCTGACACACTTTAAAAGCCGCTTTGTGGAAGTCTCTTGGCTTCTTGGTGGGCTACCAATGTCATTTTTGTCAGAGCTCCCAACTTCACAGGCAGAGCCAATGCCAGACATGGAGCTACTTCAAACTAGAGAGAATTGTCTGGTGCCACCACACCTGAAAGAAAAATGGTAGCTATTTTGCTCAGCGTGGTCTTCTGAAACATCTCATGAGGGGAAACCCTTACCATGAAAAGGCAGTGAAACATCATAGAAGAAAGTTAAGTTTTTTATTAGAAGTGCTTGTATACTTCCTCCTGATGGTAGCACATAGGCTGAAAATTGACAGCTTCCAACACTGGTGATATAAGAGCTTATGGCTATAGATGGAAATACAACAGTCTGAATTGACTAAATTATTAACTTGCAGGGCTGATCTTTATACAACAGCAATGACCTTGTGATACGATATTAGCAACTCTGATATTGAAGGCCCTCTTGGCTTCTCCCTCTTTAATAGTTCCCGTAAATCTCTGGGCTGGATACTGAAGACAGCAGAGGCTGCGCAGAGAACACCCAGCCATACCCAGCAAGGACTTCTCTCATCATGTCATCAAGATGCAATTTTCATATCTGAATGGCCTCCTACAGCCCAAGACTTCTGTATGCTATCCAACATCGTAACACAGTTTTAATAGACTGGCGGTTCTCACTAGCTGAGCAACACCTGTCCAGAATTAGCATATGCTTTAAAAAAAAAAAAAGTAGGGCTGCTTGGTTTCCCAATATTTCCCTATTTTGTTATTTCTTGTTGAGCAGTGATATGCTTTTGAGTCCAGATGGGTGTCTGTGGGAGCATTAAGGCAGCTTTCAGCATTTCCAGAGTTACCACCTAGGACAGCTAGGGGCATGACACAGGAATTTTTTCTTTTGTTTTAGCAGAGGGCAATCCCCATTACACACACACACAAAATGAAGTCAGTCCAGAATGTGCAACCATGAGAGAAAGAAAGAAGTTTCCACAGACTGGTAATGAAAAGAATTAGAAAACTAAAAGGAGATGAGGCTATTCCCCTTCAAAGCTTCAGTAAAAGCTCCCCCACAGTAAACCTCATCACATTAAGTGCTAACAGCAGATATGATAGGTTTCTATAGCAAAACCACTATCCACAAACTATGCTAAACAGATTACTTGCACCATGCCAGAGCTGCCAGTTCAGCTCCTCTACAGCTTAGTTTGCTTTCCTTTTCTAAATAACTGCAAACATATAGTCTAAAGATCATCCGTAAACTTGCAAGACTATTATGCCCAGCTAAAATTGCATTAAGATTTACAACATCTAGCCAGGCTTAAAAAATACAAAACGAAATTCCACATCTTAATGCAAGCTGATATGAATGCGTTATCTACAGTAGGTCTGCAGGCTATGACCATTTGATCTTAGTAACATTTCTCAGTTTTTGATAGGTATTCATTCACTTAGCTCTTCACTTTCCTCCAAAGGTCTGGATTTACCAGCCAGTCATACACTTTTTTCTTTTAATTCATAAACTTGATCCAGCACTTCCTCTTGTGATTTCCCCAGCTGCAACTTTCTCATCCATAACACCATATAAAACAACTATATCACAGTATTCAGCAGAGATAAAACTGGTGCAGAGAAGTTGTACTGCTTCTTCATAGCATCCTTATTTTGCTATAATTTCTATTCCTCACATTTACTGGTTCTGTTCCAGTCACAGCATCTTTTTTTGCCTGTATTCTATTAATGCATTTGACTGTTTACTCACAGACTATGAAAGATTCTTCTAAAAGATCAGCACAGATTTTTTTAAGTGTGCTCTTCCCTTTCAGTTCAGCTTCTTACGATACTGAATAGTTGAACCCTATTTCTACTCTGATTAAAATTTTAAAATTTGCAAGGAAAAAAAAAAAATCTTAAATTCTTTATAAGATGACCTGGCCTGTGAAGTTTTTATTTTCAAAGATATTTTCATTTAAGTTGTGCTGGCACAAGCTAACAGACTGGACAAGAAAGATGCTTAGTTCAGTCAGCAATTAGGTCTTCTCTACCTCCCTCACCCCTCCACCCACCTACCATATCAACACTTACTTAGGTAGTCAACAATTCAGGAAAAAGGGAGGAAAACCACTGCTCTGGAGAAAGCATGTACCAGATTAAGGTGATATTGTTAATGGCATCACAACACAAAGAAAAAAGAATAAATAACTGTCCTCTGCAGATGCTCTCGTTGACTATGCAGAACGAGGGGGAAAAAAACATAACCTATAAAGCTAATATTTTAAGAAAGTTAGAGAAAAAGAAGAGCAAATGTTTCATAGGCATTACAGAGGATTTTCTCAGCAACCAGAAGACATTGCAACATTCAAAAAATTCCATACAGTGCTTTAAGATCACTGTTTTTGTTTGGAGAAGAAATCCTACAAACAGTAAGACGTGAAACAGAACCATCTGGTACCTGAGTATCACAGGGACACAGACAGGCTATTCACATGAAACAGAGATGGCTAAAACTTATGACAGCTTTGGTACTGAGCAGAGAGAGATGACAATACCCCACAATCCAAAAAATTTTGCATGTTTTATTGGGATTTCATTTATTTACGCTTCATCCAAATTACTTTAATTGAAACTATCACATATACTGATATACTCTTTCCTCATCTGAAAAAAACAACACACTAAAAATATAAACAAAACAAATATTCTGTAGCAACAGAAACCAAAGAAAGAAAACTGACATGCAGCACACATGCAAAAGCCTACTCTTAATGCAATTTGTCATGAACAGAGTGAACAACAGAAAGCTTTTGTGGCAGAGGACAGTACAGGAACACCCAGGTAAATTCTTTTGTGAATTTAAGATCTACATTACTGTGATCGTTAGGATGCCTCCAAGATGAGTGCAGCATACAGAGCTTCCTGCAATGCAGCAGTGGTCAGTCTGACAATGATAATGCTATAAATAAATTAATGCCAAAGGACTCCACAACCACAGGCGACTGGTAACAGGATTCATACATTTACTAGATCAAACTTCTGGTACAGGTCAAGAGCAACAGCAAAATTACTCGTAACTGACAAATGTGTTGTGGACCATGTGAAAGAAGCTGGTAGTTTCAGTCCATTTCCTGATTGATGGATAGGTGTCTACAATGCACACAACAGTCACCACAACTAGCACCTCAAAATGTCTCTGACGGACCAAGGACTGTGAAATGCTCTGGCTGTGAAGTTCAAAGCTCAAAGCTCTCTGTAACCCAGCCTTACCTGAACCAACTTCCATGCAAAAAGAGCACACAAGAAAATCTACTGTTGCCTCTGGCGATATATGTCAGCAATTACTTACCCTCATGGTTGAAGTCTTGCTTACTTCCAGTCTGAATCTGTGTGATGTCATTTGCCAGCCACGCATATCCCGCTGTTCTCTGAGGTGAGTTCTCCGCATGGGGGCCCACAGAATGTCCACCCATCCCTGCCTCTCTTTGCAGATAATACCTCCCTGGTACAGGGCCTGAGAGACTGGCTAACCAGAAGAACTTCTAGCACCCCTTCCTCCCCCAGCACTCATGCTGTACTCCTTCCTGCATTACACACAGCAATCACTTCCCAATGCAGCAGAGGAAGCATTCTTGCTTTTGCCAGTATTTAAGTGTGTGTCATTGAGGGGACAGCGGAAGGAATGGTTAGAGATGATTAAGGACGCTGCAAGTTCAGCTGCTTGGATGTGACTGTCCACCACAGCACACACTTTCCAGAGCAGGATGCAGCTGTCTTCAAGCAGCTGCACAATCCACATCAACATCCTATTGGGTTTGGGCCCACATTCATCTCCATGTAACATCCCTCAGAACAGGGTCAAACACTTGGAAAATCCAGAGGGAAACACTCTTGGCTTCAATGAACCTGCAACCAGATTCTTCAGGCAAGATTAACAACATTTGCCTTTACTTACTTCACTTAGATCAACTGGCACAAAACTTGGGACTCCAGATCTAAGGTAGCAGAGTAACACCTACCTGGCATCCTTTGAAGCAACGGGGGGAAGAATTGCTGAGGATTCATTAAGAGTTCTTCCACATTCTCCGTGGGTTCTGACTGACTATACCAGTTTGGTTAGGATATATGGGTATCACAACAGTCAGTCCTTTGGCCTTTTGGTCTCCAACTTAAAAAGAGTTCTACCAAGAGATCACAGAATCACAGAATAGTTTGGGTTGGAAGGGACCTTTAAGGTTATCTAGTCCAACCCACCCCTGCAATGACCACGGACATCTTCAATTAGATCAGGTTGCTCAGAGCACTGTCCAACATGACCTTGAACGTTTCCAGGGATGGGGGATCTTCAGCCTCTCTGGGCAACCTGTTCTGGTGTTTCACCACACATTGTAAAAAAAGTACTTCCTTATATCTAGTCTGAATCTACCCTCTTTTAGCTTAAAACCACTACCCCTTGTCCTGTCACAACAGGCCCTATTAAAAAGTCTGTCTCCGTCTTTCTTATAAGCCCCAGTTAAGTACTGAAAGGCCGCAATAAGGTCTCCCTGGAGCTTTCTCTTCTTCAGGCTGAACAACCCCAACTCCTTCAGCCTGTCTTCATAGGAGAGGTGCTCCAGCCTTCTGATGATTTTCATGGCCCTCCTCTGGACCTGCTCCAACAGGTCCATATCTTTCCTGTGCTGAGGACTCCAGAGCTGGACACAGTACTGCAGGTGGAGTCTCACGAGAGTGGAGTAGAGGGGGAGAATCACCTCCCTCAACCTGCTGGCCATGCTTCTTTTGATGCAGCCCAGGATACGGCTGGCTTTCTGGGCTGCGAGCGCACATTACCGGCTCATGTTCAGCTTTTCATCCACCAGTACCCCCAAGTCCTTGTCCACAGAGCTGCTCTCAATCCCTTCATCCCTCAGCCAGTACTGATACCGGGGGTTGCCCCGGCCCAGTTGCAGGACCTTGCACTTGGCCTTGTTGAACCTCATGAAGTTCACATGGGCCCACTTCTTGAGCTTGTCCAGGTCCTTCTAAATGGCATCCTGTCCCTCAGGTGTGTCAACCACACCACCCAGCTTGGTGTCACCTGTAAACTTGCAGAGGGTGCACTCAATCCCACTATGTCATTGATGGAGATATTAAGCAGTACTGGTTCAAACACAGACCCCTGAGGGACACCACTCATCACTGATCTCCAACAGGACATCAAGCCATTGACCACTACCCTCTGGATGTGACCATCCAACCAATTCCTCATCCACCAAACAGTCCATCCATCAAATCCCTCTCTCTCCAATTTAGAGAGAAGGATGTTGTGGGGGACCGCGTCAAAGGCCTTACAGAAATACAGATAGATGACAACCTGTTGGATAGATCCAACAGGTCACTGCCAGATACACTATTATTTAAGCACACTGAGATATGTTTCCCCATCCACCTTTCAGTGTCTCTCACGTTCTGAACAGAGATTTTAAAATCTGAACTAGCTTAGAAATAGATTACAAAGCAGGTGGCAAGAAACCTAATTATTCTCCTCTGTATATGGCTTTTGTGTTGATTTATAAAGCATCTGTGAGTGTTCATGGGCAGCCATCCAAAGTGCTCTGGAGGAGCCAACTTGATTCACCAAGGCTATTGCCTCTGTGCCTCTGCAGAACACACATCATGCTGTTAGACACCACTCTTACTCAGGGGGTGACTTCTGTGCATCTGAAATAACAAACCTTGTTCCATATGGCATGCAGTCCTTTCTCTTGGGACACACCAACAGTCACCTATAGTTTTTTGTGATGGAGTTATAAACCTGCATCTTTAAACTACAAAATGCTTACCTAAGTGGTTAAGATCCTGTATAACAATGGTGTACTTTATTGAAACAATAGCCTTAGGATGCTCTCTAAATATAAATTAATTTCAGGATTGGTTTTATTAGAGGACAAATTTCCTTTAAAGTTTGTACAAAAAGAACTAAGGAGCAATATTGCAAGATAGTTCAGGCCAGGTTTTGGCAAATTCTTTCCAGTCTAAATCACTCAAAGCCACACAAAACAATTCTGTGTCTTGTACTTAATGCAGGCTGCCAATGTCTAAAGATATAAAAAGTTTTAGAATCCAACTGATTTTTAAACCCACTTTTTCCCGTTGTTCCAGCTTGAAAGTATGCAACAATTTCCTAAGTCCAAACTTGGATTATGAGCCACCCATAAATCAGACATCCGTGAGGGTTTGTAAATGATTATTGAGATAATGTCTGAAACCAAATTTCAGTAAGAAAACCTTTTTTTTTTTTGTTATTTCTGAACAGGCACACACTATGTAACCTAAACCAATGTAATGCTTTCTTGTAAAACTCTTCAATCATTTTCTAATAGCTTACCAATTTATGAGGAACTAAAGCAACATACATCCAAATACTGCAGTATATAAAGCACAGATGAAAAGACACTTTTTAAAAGGTACTGTGAGTGTTCTAAACAATCAAGTAAAAATGGTCTGTGACATCACAGAGAGGTGCAATGCCAAAAGTTACTAGAGTGGAAAATAATTTTACAATCTGTAGTAAGTTGTTGTTCACCACATACACTGACATTTGCTTTTATTTCTTGAGTATTGCATTCTTGAGTATGGACAACAAGGCCAGATTGGTCATTTTCATTCTCTACCCACCATTATCAGTTTTAAGTGCTCTATCAGAAGTATTACCGCACCAAAACAGTCATTACTGAATCTTCAAAATCTGACAAGCAAGATGTGGGTAATTTGTGACCTCCGAGAGCTGAGGTATGCAACCATATTTGTTTGTTCCACAGACAGCCAAAAAAGGTGAAATTCTCTTTGATAACATGTTACTACAATACTACTGGATTTTTTTATGTCCAAAACCACCTACCTTCCATAGCTTGCACAGAAAGCTTTGTTTAATCAAGTATTTGTAGCATTTCCTATAGGCCGACTAGGAAATACTTGAGATACAAGAGTTAGTAAAAGACAAATGCAACTACCGCAGTCCAAGAAAAGGCAGCTTTACAGATGATCAGCATTCACGTAAATACACATACACAAAACAGGGAGTCTCAGGAAAAAAAAGATTCTCATATTGCTGCAATTCTGTGTTCAAAGGTCTGAATGACATCAGATTAATTTCTGAACACAAATTGCAAGCGCTCACTTTCCACGAGTGAAATATGGGGGGAAAGGGGAAGAGGGAGACACATTGGGAAAGCATTCCCATTTCACTTTAGTGGACTTGAGAACAAGCCCCAAGCACAATGTGGATACACAAGCTTAAAACAAACCTGGCCAAGATGTAAATAACAAAGTAACACAACCTAACAGATGCTTTCTAGGCCCTTGTTCCTAAACAGAAGCATTTAGTTGGAAACAAGCACCACAGTAAGACCATGAATGATGAAGTAATTAATAATCAGCTCAGCTCCCAAACAAATGGAACTTGCAATCCTTCCACTACTTTAAGAGCTGGGGAGAAGTTTTAACAGCCATTTTCCAGACCACTGGCACATAAAGGAGTATATTGCATATTGAGAAAATAGAAGGCACAGTTGGAGAAACATTTCTTTTAGAAACAGGGGTGAATAAAGGAAGTCCATCCTCAACCAGCCACTACTTGTTCCCATGCCACTTTGAGACACTATTGTGAACCAGATTGGCAACAGATCTGGGTAAACATAATCTTTAATATCTTTTGTGGGGGTAGCTAGAGGAAGAAATAGTGACTTGGTTATATTTAACCCACAAAAGCTCCCAGATCTATTTACCATGCAGCCTCACAAAACAGATGCACCACCACAAGCAAGGTGGTGGTGTGTGGGCTGCCAAAACTTACCACCACCAAAAGAAACACTGGCCTGAGGCTGCAGCTGATCTGTGCCATAATTAGTCTTCCTACTTTTCTAATCATGATAATAAAACAAAGCAAGCTTCTACTCATTTTAGAGAACAGTGCACTAGAGGAAAAATTACGTCTCCCTTACTCAGTACAACTGTTTCTCTCTTCAACTAAGAACACGCTTGAAATTCAGTATGTTTCAGACTTAACAAGCATCAGGAAGAACAGAAGTCAAATGGACAGTATAATAAAGTCAACAGCTAAAACTGCTTCAGCACACTTCTCAGTTCAAGGCCAACACTGAATTCACCATTAACTTGATTTTGGTTTTAATCATGACATACTAGCAACACCTTTTATTCAGCTTACCTATTGACTTGCCTGGGAGAGGTGGAAATTCTGTAGTTTAAGGACTGAATTCACTAGAGACTTTTTACATTAAGAGAATGAAAAGCACAGATTCCCAGCGGCACCTGAGGGTGTAACACCAGCAACTGCCTTACCCACTATTTTGACGTATTTCATGAAAAGTAGAATGCAGTGAAGGAACAAATTTAAGGTGGTAACAGTTCCCAACATAAATCAAATAGCAGGATTTTAAAGTGTAGCAAAGCCCAGCCAAACCCCCCTCCTGCCAAGGTAAGCTGGCATAAAGAAAAATCCAACAGTCCAACACAGGAGCCCTGCAGCTTGGTCCCAGCTCTTTCACTGCTCAAGATGACACAGCAAGTCAAGTCATTTCAGCTCTTCAGATCAGCTTCCCTTCAGTAAAATGGGGAATAATACTTCATGTTAAAGTGCTGGACACCTACAGATGCTCTGCTATATTAGATGTATTATATGAGGGAGCACTGGCTCCTCCCACATCCCAAGCCTAAATAAGGCTATATTACATGGAAAAGGACTGCAAACTTCTTACACAGCCATCTACTATAAAGATCCAAGAAAGGGGGCCAAGTACAAAGGAGAGCTGGTAGTGGGGAAGGGGAAAAAGGAATGTTGTTGTTTATGTGATGCTTGAACTCCACACAGAAGGAAACTTACCTTTACTATTAAACCAATAACACAATCCCATTATTGTGTTGTATTGATTGACACTGTAATTGTCTCTTCCTTTTGTCAGTTAAGATGTCTTGTTGTTATAACAGCAGTAACAAAATCTGTGACTGGATCCCAAAACTACAGCTGTCAAATATTTCCACAAGAAAATCAGTCTCAAAACACCAATTGTACAGAACAAGAAATTAACCCCAAGATGACTGTAACAGTCAACTGCAAAGTAAGGATTTACCATGAAGTCCCCCCCACCTCTTACCTCGAGCATAGGGCGGGCACTGTCATGGATTGAAAGAATGTGCGTAATGTTATTCTTAGTCAATTGCTCTACATCTCGGGCATCTGCGATAAAGGGAAAAAAGGAAGAGAATTTCTTTAATCTCTTGAAATAGCCCACTCCCCTTTCCATTGTGCATGTTGAAAATCACTTATCACTGGTACATTTCTTTTTGAAGCTTCATAAAGTAAAGCAAAACCCCAAATGCAGCTGTTCTAGAACAGCATCATCAGAGTGGTAATGGGAAGAAACACTTCTAACTCCAAAACAAATTATATACTATATAAAGAACAAGCTTAAGTGACTCAGGAATGTGTTCTTAAGTCAGAAGTTTCATGTATTTTGCATCTGAAATATAAGTCTGTGTACGCCTGCATGCAGGTGATGGCCATCTGAACAAGCAGTCAGAGCTGTACAAGAAATAGCTTACCTCCTCTCTACCCACAAAGGCCCCTTCAGGAGATGTATTTTCACTTGGGAGATAGACCTTGTGATATCCAGGTCTGAGAAGTGAAGTCAACCATATCGCCTGAATTGAGGTATTAACGGGCAAGTCAAAATGATAACTAGATTCTTACTTCCTATGGACTAGTAGGGAAAAATATGCATTTAGCCAATATATACCATAATTTTAAGTCTGAATAGGGATCAAGATGATAAAAGATATCGAATGTATGAAAAAGCAAAATGCTACAGCAAGGAAGTGCAGTTGTGAAAAGGTGGTTCCTAGACCTGCAACCAAGGGGTTTCAAACATTCAAAACTGGAAAGCGAACTGGGGCGACTGAGAATTTGATGCTAGATATTGCAAAAGCATAGGTTTGTTTCTATGGGAAAGAAGGTAAAATAGATTATCTGTCATCAGTGAGGAACTTTCCCCACACTAAACCATTAGCATGACAGAAAATTACCTCAGAGAACCACTAATACAGGTAAAAGTTAGTTCGTGTCCATTTACTTTTGACCTTTTCGCTTGAGAATGGCACAGCACACCATGGCAATTACAGCAGTGGTTTTGTGATGTGAACACCTGCCTTCCAAATCTGCCCATACAATCTGTTCACATTAGCCTGGTTGCACACAAATAAAGAGCACTGACCACAAAGGTTTCAAA
>VYZV01022603.1:122817-162535 GCA_013401275.1 Pandion haliaetus
CAGTATCACAGATTTTTTGCTTTCCATTGTTTTTTCTTTTATTAAAAGAGTTCATCTCCTTACTTAATTAAAAAAGATAATTTCTGTAAGATAAAAATGAAGATTAATTCCATGATCTTTGCTTTCCTTCTAGTTCTCATGTCCCATCTTTATTATTGGATGACAGGAAGGGTGGTGGCAAACATACTGGATTTGAGATTCATAAAACTTGGGGTTATTTCCTGCATTTCAGTAGGTCTACAGTGCAGAGGTTTGTATGAATTAGTTCAGAGACAACAGCAGTTCAGCTGGAATACATGTCTAATTTACATTGTGAAATAATTCTTTCTTTAAAGCTACCTTTGGTATCTATTTACCTATTGAAGTCTAAAGGGTAAAGATATCCAAAGACTATGCTAAAAATTGCACCTAAGGAAAATGGGGATAACACTATTTCCTCCCTCTTACCCTTCTTCCTCTGCTTATGCTGATTTTAACATCTTTGCAGCCAGGATTATATTTTATTATGTTTCCAAAGCATAACTGGTCATCCACTCTTTTGAATGAATGTAGGGATTTAAGCAGAAATTAAGAAAAACACCAACAGGTTTTACTGCTTCGTTTTTTAAAGGGCAGCCTTTTAAGAAATGCACCTTTCCTTATGCTGCAGCCTTTCAGAAGACATTCCTACTTTCTAAGAGAACCAATGAGATTAACTTTTGTCATTTCATCTTGGTCCTGTAAGTAAGGCTAGGAAATACAGCTGAAACTAAAATCTTCCATACGGTTTCTGTTTTCTGTGCATATTTTTGAATATCAGGTGACATATGTGGGTGGGGGAACTTCAAGATTAGCCTTAATCAAATCTCAGCTTTTGCTGGAACTTCCCAAAGCCTTTCTCACCCTTTGCTCCTGACTGAAATATTTTGCTAGTTTTGGGTGCATTCCAGTTAGAATTTAAAATACTTGGTTTTGGTTTGTTGTCTGGCAGTGTTCCAAGTACTTCCAAGTTTCATTTCATCATTCAGATCTATCCCTTCAGTCTTCCATCCTGAAGTTAGCTCTAAAATGTTACCTCTGTATCTGAGATACAGACCACATTCAAATAAATCTTCTGGTGATTTCCAAAAGACTTTTAGTCTGAATAAGGAAGAAAAATTTGATCTTCTACCACAGGCAATGGAGATGAAATTTACAGGACTGAAGCAGACTGAACCCATACTGACAACAGCCTCTTGATACCATTTCAGAAAGAAAAGATGAAAGATAGCTTCACTATGTTTCTCTGTAGAAAGATCACTCATTCCAGTAATGATCAGCAGAAGAACTCTCTAATGTAAGAGGGTGGTTTCATAAAGTGAGAGCTGGAGAGTGAACAAATAATCCAGAAAAAAGTAAACTCTTTTAACCATCTTTCTCAGGTGAAAAAATTAATCTTCATAAAAGGAAAATGTAAACTTAGAGCTAGAATTTATGATCAGAAAGAAGATACTTGTGGAAAGAGGTTGATTTCACTTTAAAAAGCCCAGTGGGACAAAACTGTTAAGATGAGTTCCTTACAGTTATCTAGTGTCTAACAGAATGAGTCTCCTTTCTGGTTGAGAACTTTAAGGATGTTACAGAATATGTGCTAAATCATACCAGAAGCCATCAACTTCTTTCAAGTGATAACTGATTAAATATGCTGTGATTCTTCTCCTCACTTTAGCTTGCTTTCAGTTGCTCATGCCTTTCCTTTAGCTTTCTCCTCCTTCTCACCTCACAAGTTGAAGTTTTTATCTGCTCTCCTCATTTAACTTCTCTTGCCATCATGATCCTTCCCTATTCCAGCTCCTGGTCTATTTTGCACCTCCTTGCATCACCCCCTCTCTCTTTTTCTTAACCTTTTTTTCCTGTCTGTTTCTCCTCCCAACACAAATAACCTTGATTATGTTCTATCCTTAAGTCTGCTACTTGTACAGTTTTTTCTCTCTTATCTCTGTTGGAAAAAGATTCATCAAGGAGAAGGTAAATATATTTTTTATTAAGGCAAAATGCCTAAAGTTATGGCCAATATTCATATACAAGAAATTGATACAAAAATGAGCAGCAACTTTGTCTCTCCAAAATCAGTGCAATGTTAACATAGCTCTTCCTGTTGATTTAAAAATGTATTTTTCTGAATTCTACCAATTATTTCTAGTTGTTAATTTCCAGTATATGTGTTATTTTTCTTCCTTTTCACCATGCACCTTTATTAGTTTGGGTTTGTTTTTACTAGTTTGCATTGCATTGGTTAGAGTTTTGGTTTGGTTTGGTTTTTTTTACCAAACCAGCTACTGTTTTTATTCTTTACATGCATTTCATTTCCTTCGACTAATTCATCCTATACTACCAGTCTTCTTCCTTAACTAGCTACAGCTGTTTCCTGCAGGCTTTATATTTCCAACATGGAAGAGCTTGCTCTTTTAGAATTATTCAGCAATGTGGTCTCACTTAGCAAGTAAACCTAACTAATGATTTCAGATACTCCAGGTGTGTTGAACATGGCACCTATAAGCGCACTGTCTAGAGGTCTTTTTTAATTACATCTCGGGCCTTCTCCAGTTCTGTTCCTGGCAATTGAATTCAACTAAACTATCTTCACCATAGTCTGTAGTGACTTCTTAATCGAAGCTTACAATTCTAGTGCTGCAGGCTTCCCATTCTTGGTCTGCCAGCTGTTCTTGACACAACTACAGTGTCATTTCTGAAAATTTGACACTCATTGGCTTCAGGGTCTCCATTCTGTCCTAATTCTGTTCCACCCTCTATAACAGCTCACAAAGCTGTTCGGAGGCATCTTCGTTCCACTCCAGCACTCCAGGGTGGGGGGGGCGTGTGTGTGTTCTGTCAAACCCTGGGTTTGGTTCCCTTCTCTTCTTCTGCCCCTTATCTCTGAATAATCACTCCCCCAGTGCACTTAACAACTTCATGCTCATCACTTACAAATCCACATTTCCACTCTAGGCATGAATCATTTTAGCCAAGCTAACAGCTCAGACTGTCTTTCTGACAACTCACTGTGGATGTGTAATCATCAGCGTAAGTTTAATATGGTTAATCATTCTCCCCCCAGTATTTTTTTTTCCTGCTTTGGCAACACAGTCTTGCACCATGCAAGTGTTTCAGCAAAGACAAACTATCTACCATGATATTTTTATTTAATCTCCTTTCTTGAGACATCTCTTATTCTTGCTTTTTTATCATGTTAAGTATATCCCTACCAGTCTTCTGTTTGTAGGACCTGACACATTCTTCTGTTTGTAGGACCTGACACATTCTAGCCCTAATCTACTTACTGCGTTGTTTGCTAGTGAAATGCTGAGTATGAGAGGGTCCTTCCAAATAACTTGATACAGTCACCTGTCAAATTTAGAGATCTACACCTTTGTATTTTCTTCTATCCTACTTATGTGCACTTTCATATTCCCCTTTAAAATGCTCCTTTGTTGTGAGTCCTAAAAAACTATGCTATAGTGAGATCAATTCCAGTTCCCTCTTCCTTCCCAGACTGTGTTCCTCTGTTATCTTCTTGGATTACTCTTAGATTATAAACTCTAAGAGGAGAGAACCACCTTGATAGCAACGGGTTTTGAAGTACCTGAGTAAAAATTCTAATTTTAATAGAAATCTATGCAAATTAATAAACAAATGAATAAATAATATGTTGTCTTTTTATTTATGCTATGGTACTCTACAGTATTCCTAAACACTATAACACTTCTGTAAATTACACATTTTCCAAATAAAATTTGCTTTTAAAGTATCCTGGCTGAAATTTGTAAATGCTTGCATAATTCAGATGATTGTGTATCAAATGATACAATTTAATCACACTTATTTACTAGAGTAGATGCATCAGTAGCTCCCTTATTCCACCACAGTCAAGTAAAATGAGTATACTGTAAAGAATCTACTACAATGGCAAAGTGTTGCACAAAGCCTCCTGCAAATGAGCTTTACTCGATAATTTCCAGGCACAACATATATTTTCAGTCTGGACACCCTGGGAAATCAGTAAGCAATAAATAAATACAGTACAAATGAAGAGCTCTGATGAGCTCCCTAACACTTATATCTGAGCAGATTTTTAAAAAATATTTTTTTATAAATCAGCATCCAGTGCCTTGCAGAGATATGTCTACATGTGCCACTACTGGAACATGATAGGAGTGCCAGGTGAGGTGATTATGCTGTTGCATGAGCAAAAAAAAGGCTTTCTACCCATAGAGATTTATTTAACCAGTGCAGATTCTTGATCTCTATATAAGATTTTACAACAGTATAATTGGAAAGAACAGCTACAGAGGAACATCCTAAAATTGCTAGAAAATAAAAATGTGAATTGGCAACCAAAGTACATCTATACGTATATCATGTAACCACTTCTATACAGAGACACATGAAAAATTGTAGGAAAAGGTGGCAATGATAGAAATAGCTTAAGAAACAGAAATTCTACATATTGTACAAACTTCTTAAGAAGCAGAAGTAATTTGACTTTTAGATTTTTTTTTCTGAATTTAAATGAATTAGTTTGCTCTCATTAAATGCTGTGTGGCGTGCTATAATTAATGTACCACTACACTCTGCTGAGTGACATACCTAATTTGTTTAGAAGAAGCCAAGGTAAGGAAAATAAAAGAAACCTGTGCTTTTCACCTTTCAAGGGAGTTCTTATGGGATCCAAAATTGATCGACATTTTTATCAACATTTGAATATTTCTTAATACATCTTCTGCTGTGACCTATCTTATAGTTTTCATAAGACGAGAAAAAAAACAGCACTGTACTCTTTCTAGTCCTTCATCTATAGTAAGATCAAACCACTAACACTTCTATTATCATTCAGCTAGAAAATTATATTCTGGTCTAAGGATCTGTGAAAGAAATAGAAAAACTTCCATTGGTTTGGATAGGTTCAAAACAGGTTCAAAAAGACTTCTTTTTCTGAGTTGTTCTCACAGAACAAACAACTTAAATGGAGGCAAATGTGTATCTCAATTCTCATCCTAAACACAGCATAGGATGATGTTCACGATTAACTTGACCTAGTGATATGTTAGATCAATGACATAATGCCAGTAATCAAAATTGGACCTGAAAATAAATATTGAAAGAGTGGGTTCAACTTCTAGATATATTCACAAGCAGCTGAGCTACACAGCCTGCTTCCTATTGTACTGTACCTGCCCACGTATTCACACACATACAAACATCTTCCCTGCATAACATCTTACCAGCTTGTGACCCAATGTAGCAGATAAAATTTCGACATCCCAACTAGTGAACCCAAGCTTTATTTTTTAATTCTGCAAACATCAGAGGGCTCCTCTGTTCTTCTTTCATCTGGTGAAATCCTGACATGTTTAGTCAGCTTTTCCCCAGTGCTTTATCAGGCAAAAATTCCCACTACTTTCCATAACTTGCTTTCCCCAACTTTCCAAACTCACTATTTCCAGGGAGTGGGACCAAGGTGGCCAGCTTGTTTCATCATGGAACAACTACTAGGCTTAGCTCTCAAGTCTACAGGTCTTCCAAGTCCAGTTGTGTCTACTGGTGTGCACTGAAGATTGTCTGCACAGATGCATTTGTTTCTCTGAAGCAATTTCTAGGTCCTTTACACCCCTGTCTCCTCTTGTCCAGCTGCCTGGGACTCCCCCAGCTGTGGCTGAATGTGGATTTTCCCCTAAATGGGGAAGTCCCCAGAGCAGACAGGACTCACAAAGAAATTAATGCAAGTCTCCAGTTGTACTGAGCATTGAAAAGATTCCCCAAGGGACTAAAGGAGGGACAATGAATTTCTTCCCTTGAACTACCTCGTCTCTGAATCTTGTGCTCACACTTCAGAAAAAACACCCAAAATGCAAACACTGAAAAATATGTACAAGAGTCATGATAGTCTAGCAGAGGACACCTAGACAGAAGTGGAAGCAGGGATAAAGAGTATCATGCATGCAGATAGGACATTTCTTCCAAATACTGGTTTCGAGAAAATAGTCTGGGCTTCTGGGAGCTTGACCTCAATAAAGACCGAGGAAAACCTAAGGGCCATGTTCTCTATCACACTTGAGAAGCAGAGAGGAGAGCTGAAACTCTTAGGAAAGCTGGAAGAAAGTTGGCCCAGGTAAAAACTTTCAGATCCAGCCCAGGATGTCTCTGGAGGAGGTAACTCAGCACAAGAGGGCAGGCTAGGCCGATCCAACTGACCTTGGAAGGAGTCTGGCTGTGTCTGTAGATACAGCTTTGTTGTTAATGATGCTCCTTTTGTGAAAACGCTGCCCTGCTGCTTAGCGTGATTACAACCCATGCACCCTGTCCTACTTCCAGAAGAGGCAATAGGAGTTTGATGTCAATGGGATCATGAAAATTGAGACCCATACTGTACCAGACATTGTTCTACTGCGTTTAGTTTAACCCCACTGAAATATGGATGAGGGCAGGAGATAATGTCTTCCTTTGGTGTTATTTTTCCTCTGATATCTACTGCTTTGAAACTTCCCCTTTTGTTCCACTCTATACTATGTTCTGTCTTCACAATTCACAAACTTTCTCTTCTCCATATTCTTTTTCTTTCATTTTGTTTTAATGATTCACCCACATCTTCTTTAGGGTAAAGAGCAGCTTAACATGATATGATGTGTGAAACATGGGGGCATTTACAGGAACTTGGAAGCATTTCTACAAACATTCCTATCAAGAAAGGAGCTTTGTAAATCACTTTGGGGTTTTTTTCAGATAAAGTAGTTTCACAGAGTGTCTTCAGTGGTTTCCCATTGTAGGAAGAAAGAAACTAAAAATAATCATCATTATATGATAATGGTACGACCTAAATTGTTTCAGAACAATCTTTAATTAGCTCAATGCTTTTTGCGTCTGATAGTGACATCTTTTGTTTACACTGAAGTAGTGCAACCAATATTCTTTTCTTTGGATCATTGCTTCGAAGGGTAAATTTTGTAGCTGCAATTCAGTAGACATGTTACATAGTATGAATTCTTTCACCCACAACTGCAGTTCTGCCTTTTCTCTTGTGTTAGTGATGAAATGAAGATTCAGACAAACACTGAAATTCGTATCTGGACTTGTAACTGAATCAGATCCTGGAGATTCTCACTTGATATCCCACTTCCTTCCTTGTCTCTATACTGCATCTTGAGATAAAAATCTTCTACCAGATCCTTATGCCACAGATACTAATTCAAGCTAAGTTATTACTTTCTGCCTGTTTTAAGAAGGCAAGAGTGAGAAAGAGCTATAGGGAAAAAAAATCTGTATTAATAGTTTTCTGTGGGTGTCTGTCAATATATCTTGTCATAATCTAAATCAGGGACTAACTTTTATGTGAAGAATATGAAAATGGAAGAAATTAAAAATGAAGAAGACCATGAATTGCAACTCTAATATTCTCTTTTTTGCATGCACAGATAGTTTAATAGTAGCTTCATTACCAAAGAAAAAAAGAACTTTAATCAATCATGTAACCAAAAATCCTAGAAGGAAAAAATTATGTTCAGAGTAAAATAGAGTTATTTTGCTATTTGCACTAAGAAATATTTTGTTTAAAAAAAAAAAAAAAAGACAATAAAGCAGTAAAATGAATTTCAGTTAGAGACTGGCCATGACTTTATTCACACCAGCGTTGTCTGGAGAAACTTGGGTCCAGATTTAATCCTTCACAGAATATTGTGCTCTCCTTCCCTTCAGTTTGATTAAATAAGCAGCAAACAAACAATATAATGAAAAATGTAGATCCATGGCAAAGGAACATGACTCTTATTTGTACTAGGTAGTGCATCAGGATCAATGCACAGGTATCATGTCAAGCCTTTTCAACTGTAATCTGTTTGTAGTCCCTGTCCTAGAGTCCTGGTCCGCTGTGGAATGCATCCAAAATCTCAGTGAAAAATACCCCTGATCCAGGTTGAAATTCTGCCAAATGGCCATACTTTGCTTTACCTCAATGAATGACCTAAGACAAGCTCTTCAAGAGAGTCAGCCATGAGAATACACCTTTTGGTTAGCCTGACACACAGCCTGAGGCTATTGTCACCACACTGATCATTAGGACATAACTTATTCCAAACTGCTAGGCAGCAAGTCTGGATATTAAAGACGATAGCAAGAGTAAATGCTGCATGATTTTAATCAATTATGCTTACATTACAACTTCAAATAACTTCTGCCCAGTGTAGCACAGTTATGGGTGAAACCATCAGCTACTTCTAGTCTAATGCCGCTATACCAAAACCCCTTGACAGATCTGACTCTTCCTCTCCACCATCCCCCACTCTGCTTCCCCCTCTACAACTCACCTTATTCTAAGGGCAAATTCCCACAGACCTCCGTTCCCCTGTTCATGATTTTGTCCAGGAGGCATCTGCCTGTTGTTAGCAACAAACAAGGATTTATTTTCAGACTTCAGACAGGTGAACCTTTCTTTTACAAGCCACAATATGTTGCTTACTCTGGGAAACAAGTATCTGTGTGGCAATGGAAAAGCGTCAGCCAGTGTTTTTGCCACTTGAACAAAAGTGCAAAAATGGACACAAGCACCTCCATGTGGAAGGCTGACACCTTGCAAATGGAGCCAACAGAAGAAACAGCCACCTTCTCCGCTTCCCTGAGTGACCACACTGGACCTGTCCACTGGACTGTGCACAAACCATTTGTACCCACAGCCAAAGAGTGGAAAATCTCTACAGTGCTGTGCAAGGTTAAGAAAAGGGACCCCCTTGCAATTATACCTGCAACTCTTCTCTGCTCTTTTTCTGAGTGGGAGTAGTGAGACAAAGCAGAAAGCTGGCTTAGCTTCTGAAAGTGCCAGATGGGCACTGGAGAGAAAGCTTGCCAGAAGCTGCAAGCCACAGAGAACAACCTTCCAGTAAGGGAAAGTCCTGGAAACTACCAGTAGGAAAAAAGCCTGTGGGAAAAACAAGTCAGTCTTTTCCAACCAAAATTGGCCTCACTTCAGGTATCATTGAACATCCATTATCTCGTTCCCCCGAAATGCTGAAGGGAATGCCCAAGTACCAGACACAGATGAAGGCAACCAAGCAACTTACCATTTTCCAAAAACTTTGTGCTATCTATATGATGTGCCTTTCCTTCATGTTCATGCCAAACATCTTCTAAAGGAATCCCATTAGCACTCTAGGGTGCATGCAAACCATTTGCTATTGATATAAAACACCAGTCTCTCTACTTGTTGTAGCAGGGCTGCAGTGATTTTCAAATCATTTAAGACAGGGAAATGCACCACATAATGACAGCTATTTAAAGGAAAACCACACAATTTCTACACACTAACCAGCACAAGCATATTCCTCATAGCACACAAAGGCAAAAGAGAACCTTCCACAGCAGGGCCACTTCTATTTTCTTTGCTGCCAAGGCAGCATCATACTTGCCTTTTGACTGATACTGAGAAACTTCTCTTTGCAACACTGCATTTTGCTATCTTCCCATTACCTCCCACTCAAAACCTGGAGGAAAGCACAAAACGGTATAAAGATGATCCCAATTTTGTGGCACTTGAAAGATACCCAAAGCTATTCAGTTCCTCTTTTGCCATAGACTCCCTCTGAACAGTGCTGGGCAACTTGCATCATCTCTCTGCTCAGGCTAATGCAAGAACAATTTATTTTTCACAGGAGTACAGTAAGTTAGTTATATCAAACACTGCTAGCGGAGTCATTCAGATACCACAAAACAAACATAAAATTTTGTTCACAACCTTTTATGTGCTCTTCAAAAAGAGAGGCTGGGTTGGGGACAGAAGGGTTCCCCTGCATTGGAGGCTGAGTGGTAACATTTAGGAGTTTTCTATCATTAATAACCTCATCTTGACCTGTGAGTTTCAGAGAACGCACGTGGTGCCTTTATCATCCTCATTGCCTATTGCCTCTCACTTGCAGAGGATGTGGGTGCTGTGGGCTACCAGAAAATGTTGGTAGAATATGTTCCTCTTGCTTGAGAGTACATTTTACAGTGAAACTAACCGTTCATGAATAATTCCATACCACAGCCTTGGACCTTGTTCATATCTGGATGGGAGATATCAAGCAAACCAAAATGCAAGTGCAATGTTGGGACCTGCACAGGAGCACTCTTGGCTCCGAGTCACCGTTCCTTCAGGGACAATGAGATGAAAACACTGTGCTACTGCTCTGTGAAAGAGAGAAAACACATCAGGAATCTTCTGTCAGTTTTGGCAAACGTAGGCTGTAAAAGTCAAGTGCGGTGGTAAAATTCAAACCATTAGTTATGGATTCCCAGTCATACAGATTCTAACTGGATCAAATACTAATTGAACTCAACTTGAAATAAAATTGAAATTGAAATGCAATTTCATTCACAACTTTCTTCTCTAGCTGATTGGATGCCATCATTGAGCAAAGCAAATATAATTTGTCATCCTCCTGTATATTTGGCAGACCTTTAGATCCCTGTTAATGAATGAAACTACATAAATGTGAGATGATTACTTTCAAATTTGCCAGGTGACTCCTAAATTTACACAACTAATTGACTTTCCTGCATAATTGCAATATTTTGAAAACCAGTGGAAATTGGGTTATTGAGTCTCCCAAGTGGTCTCCATGAAATTAACTTTTCCAATAACAGGAGAGAAGAAAATAAATTGTTTAGAAAGGGAACTGTATAAGACCTACAAATAAAAACTAAAGAACTACAGTTCTAGATGGAGGAAAAACCCTCTCTGTAAAAAGCATCTGCGATTCGACCAAAGAGCCAGGGAAGATCCAAGGTCACGGAACCAGTAGAGATGCATTGATTTCAGTTCAAGTTTTTTTAATGTTTTATATCCAGTCAATGTATCAAGCTTTTGGATCTCTCACAAAGGAAATATGTATTATATAAATGGAGGGGAAAATGGCTACCTCATCTTTGTGGAGTTACTTATGTGTTAATATTTAGCAACAAATCCTACTCTGGAAAACAAAAATCAGAATTCTGTGCTTTAGTGCAGGCCTTATATTCTGTCCTTGTATTACTTATGTGAATACATACTTTTCACATAAGTACATGCATATGTACATATATTTAGTGACTAAAAGAAAAAGAAGATCACAGAAAACAAAGGTAAATTTACATGACTGGAGATGTAGTGGTTTTACTCTTACATACTAGTTCATCGGAGACTTGGATATGAATAAGCTATGCCTGGCACACCACTGAAGCAAGAAGGCAAGCAAAGGTGTTTTCTGTAACATCTGTACTTCACCCAGTCCCCTAATTACATGGGGGGAATGGGAGGGATAATGACAGCATGTAGTGATTTTCCTGGAGCCAATGTGCCAGAGAGGAAATTTTTTCACATGCCTCTAAACAAAAGGTGTCTTCAAGGGTCTAGATTTGCTTCACCATCAAGTGGGGACTTCCCTCGATGGGGAAATCCCTAGCGTCTCTGTTATAGCGACTTTCCAGCTGCATCTGAAAGGAACTAGAGTAGCCCCTACGAATCAGACCCTTGAGGTTAAGCTGAATGAATTACATAAAGTTCAATGAAAAGTTTTCTTAGCACACTGCATCTATGTAAAAGAAACCACAAGTGGCAGCCCATCAATACACCGCTATTCAATTTCTGATACGTCTTTGAAGTCAACACTCAATTTCTTATGGTAAGCAAAGAAATGATTGGCAGAAGTCCAATTTGTATAAATTGTAAAGTATCACTGATACGTTATAACTTCATGCAAAACATCCTTACCAGACTTTGTCCTAGTAACAGTCACAAGTAATTTGAAGAAAGACTGAGAAGAGAGGAAATCATACTGGTTTAATTTTTTAAAAGGACAATTAGCAAATTCACTAGAAATACGGCTGGTCCTTAAAAAACGGACATGGTGGCTTTTTGGTACAGTTTTTTTTTTTTAATTTTGTTTCAAAATAAATTACTGGAATTTTATTTTATGCTTCATCCCATGCTTTATCTCCCCACATACTTCTAGAATTCCTCCAAACCACAAATTAATTTCTTAACAGACGAGCTTTTTAGCTTTTCCCCTCTCTTCTCAGAACTCAGCCATTCTTACCCAGAGCCACTCATGTTTCAAGGTGGCCAGACTTTACACTCATCCGAAAACTTGAGACATGCTCCCTTGCCAGGAAATACCTTCATCTTCTTGCAAAGCTCTTCTAAAGCAATAGGACAACAAGAAGGTGGTAAATTTGGTGCAGGCAGCACGTTGTAGCGTTCTGAGGTAAAATTATGGCTCTTAGCATTATCTTGGAAATTAACCACAATCACAATACAGGTCTGGTCAATTGGCTGCCTTCTAGAAGAGCTAACACAGAATCCCATTGCTGGGACCATGCTGGCCCCAAGGAACACCCGTAGCGAATATAAGAGCAGTAAAATGAGAACTGTACAGCTTCACTCAATTTCTGAAGAATTAAAGGAAAAGATGGTATGCATAAGGTCCAGAAGACATAGGAAGGATATCCAAATGGCCAAATTTTGTCTTTGTCAAGGCCCTGGAAAGCAAGGCTGGCTAATGATGAAGGGATGAGTGTACTCAGAGAGGCAGCAGTCATCAGGGCAACAGCAGCAGTTGCTTCCACCATTCTTCTGTTGCCCCAAAAGCATATGAAGTCTCTCCTAAGCTCCACCATATCTCATCTCCCAATTCTTCCATCTTTATCTACGTCTACCCAGCCTTGACATCTTTGGGCAAGTACTGGCACTGGGCTGGTCCTGACTAACATGCTGCCTCGGTAAGTCACTGCAGTGAACATGGTGGCACTACTCACGTGTGAGACATTCTGAGCCACCAGCAAGGGAAGACTTTCCTAAACAGGCATGGAAATGAAACAATGTCCAGTCACAGAATACAGATACAAGGAAATGAAGGCTCAAACAGCTCCTGGAGAAAGGGAAGCCCACAGGTTAGGTGGTACTTTCATTACTCATAATGTAGTTTCATTATGTATGTGGTCCCTTTGCTTTCTCTCACAACTTCCTTTTCAAAAGCTTGTGCAATACACGTGCTAAGATACCATGCTATTATTGCATTGGGAGCAGCCTCCACATCACTGCCAGACTCCTCAGGATCTGTCCCTTTCTAACCCCTTCATGCAGCCTCCACTATTTTTGTTGCACTTTATAAGCGAGCTCAAAGTCTCTTCTCTTCTGAGTCCTTCAGCATAACCCTCAGTAAGGCAAATATAAAGAAAGTCAAACAAACCCCCAAGTATGCAGCAGGACTTAAGTACTACTACAGCAGCCCAACAGAAGAAGGAAGGAAGCAAAGGACTTTTAAACAAATTCTCCTTTTTCACAAGGTCTTCCTGTGAGGGCTTTTGCAGGCCAGCATTGTAAAGTGAGTAGCTACAGTAGCAGGCTGCAGTCTGATGCAACCAATACACTACACAGGACTTTCAGACTCATGGAGTTCAGTATAAAGTTGGGTACTTTGAAAAGCTTGTTGCTATAGGTTTTTTTTTCTTCTTAGTATTACATGGAAAAGACACTATACAACAGAGCTGAGCTCAACTCCTTTGCAACATTTCCTCCATAAAAGCTGACTGACAAAGGTTGCAAAATGTCTTGGGTTTGTTTGTTTTGTAATGCACACTTTTTCTGTCAGAGGCTTTTTCTGAATATGGCTTCATTTCCAAGGAGAAGTTTTGGAATACAGACACTGAAATATAAATTCATTAAAAACTAGGATAAAATCTTTTGGCTTCTCCTTTATAGAGGAAGTGTCTATAATTGCAGCTGTGCTCAGTGTCTGCAGTAATTATGTACACTGTTGCATAGCTATTTTAATTAATGCTAATCTAGGATCTCTTAAACTATATGAGGACTTCCAACATTAAATAAACTGCCAATAAAATAGAAGATTTTTATGTCTGTGACAGAAATGGTATCTTGAACTATGTATATTGGCTTAATAAACACAGGCTATTAAACAGTAAAAGCTGATGTTACATTAGGTAACTCAGCTGAGTGCTTAAACCTTGTACCTCGCCAATGTTAAGAGTAAGTAAAGACTCGTACCCAAGTCAGGGTGAGCCCTTCTGTTGACAAAACAATGATTTCATTTACTATCAATAGTAAAGATTTACACCTAAGACACAGTCTTAGTTTCATTTGAGTTACTTGGTTTTGATTCTGGGTCTTACTGAAGACTTGTTCTTGATTTTCATGCCTACAGCTGCTTTCCTGTTAGTCCTGTACTATCTCTGAATGCAGCAAAGGTCTCTCTATTTGGAATATCGCATACACAGGGAAATAAAGGCTTACTTTCTTTCTTCTTTCACAGTTGCATGAAATCACTTGCATACAATCATTTCTCTCCACACACCCACACTCTTTGTTTAAGAACCAAAATTATTAATAAGATTTGGCACACGATATTGTACAATCTTGGGATCTGGGGACAAACAGAGTTAGTGTTTAAAGCCCAAACTCACACATGCTGCAGCTCAAGCCTTGCTCTGCATATGTCTTTCTAATGCTAGGGGCAGCCAAGAGGAGACCTTCCCAAGTAGCATCTCTCACACATGGCAGCACCGCTACAACTGTCATGATTTCTGCTAGATGCTGCTGGCTCTGAGCCATTTTCCCCTTTATGTAACACGCCTATCTGTCCCCTAGTGCGGAGGGGTTAGCTATATTGTGTAACACACTTTCAGCCTAAACTATTCTTGCACACAGCCCTCGCCTGTGAGTTCTGCTGTGGGCAAGGAAAAAGTGATGCACATTTGACATCTGACTAGACCACTGCCATTTCCTTCTCATCACAGATTCCCCACCTCAAGAAGATCTCTCAGCGGGGTTTAGGGGAAGGCGAACAGTAGGTGACGCTGAATGGTGATGATAATATGGACACAAAAAAATTGTCAGCAAGGTGCTTGCATATACAGATTTGGAGACAGACAAACATGCATTCCCACATCTGTTTCAAACAATATAAATGGTATTTTCATGATCTTTTATATGAATCCTAGCATGTAATTCAGTGGGCAGTTTTCCAGAATACAATTGTATTGTGGAAGTGGGAAAGCAAATAATCAATACTATGGGATACAGAAAGAACTACTAAGACATTCTCAACATAGTGAAAGAATGATTTTAGGTTTTATATTGCCTTAGGGTGGAAAATCACGCAAGGAGGTTGGATATTGTAATCAAAATGAAATTGAAATTTGTCTTAAAGAACAATATTTTCCAAAAGCAATGTCATGAAGAGAGGACACTGGCATTAGCAAGTCAAGTATCAACCCACATCAGAAACTGTAAGAAGAGCTTTAGGAGTGTTACCTGCCATGTGCATGCACATAAAGAAATGAGTCACTACATCACAAGGGATGAAACCATTAGAATTAGAGAACACTACAGGCAATATATTCACACAGCCTTACCCCAAGTCATGCCCCAGCACACATAAGGCTCAGCAAAAACCTGGCATGTTTTCAGCAGGCCTGAAAACAATGCTCTAGGTCAGAACATATTGCCGGGGAGAATGGTTTGACAAATGTCTCTACAGTGTAACCACTGACACCTAAGAGGTTATGCAAGCAGTTTAGCACTTATCCTATGATTTTTATTAGGGCAACACCCAGAGGAATCCAAATGTGATCTGTACCCCATCGTGTTAGGTACTCAATACTATGCAGGCCTGCCTGTACTACTACAGGTAAAGTAAAAAGTCCTGCCATGAAATGTAGATGTTTGAAGGAGAGCAGCGTAGATGTACCTTGGTCAAAAGTTTTGGTAGACGAACAAAAAAAGAAATAAATTGGTTTCTGTTAGTCCCAGGCTAAATGTTCCTGCTTGACTCCTGTCGTACCACTAATAAAGCAGATGACTAGTTATCTGCAGAGGTTTCTATTAGCTTATCATTTTTAAAAACTCAATTCTATGATGCATTTACACAGACCAGGAACATGTAAAGCATGTTCCTGTTCCCATTTCTCTCATCTTTCCATTGATGTTTATTTTTTTATATCCTTTCTTACAGTCAAAAAAACCCCTAAGGTCAAGAGATCACAGTATTGTGTGGCAGCAAGACCTCCTAAGATCAGCTCAAAACCACCATCATAATTTACAGCTCTACTGTGAAGCAACACGAAAGTGCTCGATAACAGCAAAGTTATCCTTGAGCAGGGAGCATCCAAGCTCTTGGAGAGGATATGATAAAGTGGGATGGAAAACCTACCTCAGTCCTAGATGCATGGGTATGTGAATTGCAAGGAAAAACAATCACAGATGAGGGTTCTTCCAGGAAAATTGCTGCTCCAGTCTCTGGTGGGCCACATGAGCAGTGTGCCAGACAGAGTGAAAGGGCTGATCTTACTCCTGATCCTATGAGAAGGAATTCTACTCCATTTTTACAAACAGTGAGTGAAGAATCCTATGACCAGGACTAGAGGGGCCCTGCCTCCAGCCAGGTGGAGGAGAGGCACAACCACATTTACTGGACTGTGTGGATTTGATGGTCTGGCACATCAGACCCACAGGAGTATAAGGCTCTAGTAGACACTGGTGCACAGTGTGCCCTAATGCCATCAAGCTATAAAGAGGCAGAACCAGAGGTAATCACCTGATCCCTATCCCTGAGTGAACTGCAAGATATGTGAAAAGATTTAAGCCGTCGTCCAGGTGAGCACATTATCACCTGGATGCCCCGTTGTGGCAAGATATTGCTGCCTGGCTGGCTTAGTTGGTAGAGCATGAGACTCTTAATCTCAGGCTCGTGGGTTTGAGCCCCACGTCGGGCACCAAAAAGGACTGTCATGGTTTAAGCCCAGCCAGCAACTAGGCACCACGCAGCTGCTCGCTCACTCCTCCCCGCTCCCAGTGGGATGGGGAGGAGAATCAGAAAAAAAAATTAAAACTCATGGGTTGAGATAAGATTGATTTAATAACTAAAGTAAAATAAAATATAACAATAATAAAAAATATTAATAATAATTGTAATGAAAAGAAATATAACCAAAAAAAAGGAGAGAGAATTAAAACCCAAGACAAGTGATGCATGATTCAATTGCTCACCACGTGCTGACCAATGTCCAAGCAGCGATCAGCTCCTCCTGGCCAGCTCCTCCCAGTTTCTATACTGACCATGACATTTTATGGTATGGAACATCCCTTTGACTAGTTTGGGTCAGCTGTACTGGCCATGCTCCGTCCCAGCTTCTTGTATACCTGCTTGCTGGCAGAGCATGGGAAACTAAAAAATCCTTAACTTAGGATACACACTACTTAGCAACAACTAAAACATCAGTGTGTTATCAACATTCTTCTCACATTGAATCCAAAACACACTGTGCTGTAAGAAGAAAATTAACTCTATCCCAGCCAAAACCAGGATAGTCACCTTTGGGCCCTTCTCACACAGGGGAGCACGATGCTGCCAGCCTTTGTACCACGTGTGGACTGTGATTCTGCAGAGCAACAGCAGCAGCAGGGGAGATGCAACAGAGGTGGTGTCTCTCCTGCAACCAGGTGGGGCAGAGGGAAAGCAGGTGTGAAGGTAGACCGGGAGGCAGCCATGGATGTTTGGCTGTCCTTCCTCCCCTCCCTCTCCTGGAAGACTCATCTGGGGCACTAGCCTACCTTTTGAAATAAGCATTCATGATAGTCAGCATTTTCATAACACTAATGCTTTAAAGTCCTTTTTTTCAAAAGTAGACTTTCATTTCTGGGTGCCCAACATGAGCTTGCTCTCAACAACTGCCTACTGCTAATGGGTCTCTAAGGAATCCACTGGAACACGGGCTGTGTGGCCCTCTCCCCCCCCCCATCTTTTTCAAGGTAGGCATCCAAAAATTGAGATAAATTAACTTATATTGAGTGAATGCTCAAATCAGGAGTCTACACAACTTTCCCCTGGCCAAAGAGATTGTCAGTGGCAGAGATTAAGTCTTCTTGCTTCCCAGTCCTGCATGTGTCCCTGACTCTTCTGGCTCTAAACCAAAATAATTTTCCATAATTGTATTATCTATCAGAAACATTAATGCACACTTTTCCAGGTAAAATTCTGCTCCCATAGCAGTAGTTAGAGGGGGAAAAAAAAAAGACCCCAAACATCTTGCTATAATCTTTCCACAAGGTAAAACTGCAGTAGTGATGGGTTCTGTTATGGGACAGAGCAATTATAAGAAAAAAAAAGAAGATCATGATGTCTCTTTATCCAAAAATGTATGAAGAATCCTTTAGGTGGAGTGTTTGAGTTTGCTAGGAGAGGAGAGGGAAAGGAGCTCATCTCTCTTTCAATTTTCCACTTGGGGTTTTGTTGTCAGTTTTGACTGCTGTATAGCAGCTGCTACATTGCTCTTCAGGTTGAGCCTCTGAACCACAGCAATTAATCCCAGAACAAATTATTTGGACTTGTGAGGTTATGTGACGCAGGATGCTAAATGACAATAGGCCACAGAAAAGGTCAAAAAACCCGATGGGGGAAGCAATGCACATGTTGAGTGCTGTGAGAGCTATGCTGACTAGCTGCACGGATAACTGAGTTTGGGGGATTTCTCAGCTCTGCTCATTGCTCTTGGGGTTTGCAATACTGCAGACAGCAAAGAAAAAAGGGGGGAGGGGAAGGGGCTGGGCAGCACAGATGTACGGTAAGGAAGTAATTCTAAAATGTGACAGTGCTGTTGCAGTGATGGTGGATCTACACGACTGGTTACGGTGATGCAGGGTGCCTTTTGTGTAGGAGGTCCAGGCACAAATGGGGATACCCCACAGCAATGTAAAAAAAAGATAAAAGTATGCATATAGCTATATGATTAATGCCACTTAGTGCATAGGACATATATCTCTGAACTATACACTAGTCTTTGCCAACTATGTCATGCAGACTGAGCATAGAAGCAATCTAAAGTAATGGGGCACACCGAGGTGATTTTAGTTCACATTTTAGCAACAAACTTTATCAATATTTCTCAAACAGTAAACACTAAGCACATGCAAATCACTGAATTAGCAACAACTTGCATCAATGTGTAATACTACATCACTCTAAGGTACCTCCACTCTGCTGTTTGCCAAAAACTCATATTGCTTGGTCTGTAAGACTGTAATATTCTACCTTGCAGGACAGCTTACCAAGCCAGGTTCTGTACGTGTACTGCAATAACACCTCCTTCCGTGGGAATGCGTTTCTCCCTTCTGTGCATAGGGAGGAGGCATATATGGGCAGCGGTTACATTACCCTTTCACACCTCTGATGACTGCAATCCTGAGAGAGGGGGAGTAGCTATCAGATATGGTAACGCTCCAGTCCTGCAAAGGCTTACATTCCATATTTAGTATTATAAAAGCTTGTATTTATCAGAGCGCATCAAAACAGTGAGCATCATAGCCCAGACCTGCTTCAGGCGTCAGCAGTCCATGGCAGTGCTTAGGCCCTGACCTGGCAGGGGCTGAGAGGTTGGGATACAAGAAGGTGTTTTCCAGGGGGTCACTAACCGAACCCCAGCTACTCCCCAGGACAGCCCCTTTGCTGGCTGCAGCCTGTGTCGGGCCCTATATCAACTACATTTTAAAAATGGCCAATGGATGAGCACTGAAACTCAAGTTTGTGCCCCAGAGCATGTCCACTTGAATGCCATTCCTGGGTTTCTGAAAGAGAAGGAGACTGGACTTACCCAGCGTAGATTGTGCCTGGCCAGCCTCTTTGCTTTCTATGAGAAACGGACAGGATTGCTGGTCCCAGGGAGAGCAGTGGTTGTCTTTCACCTGGAAATCAGCAAGTCCTTCCTCGTCATCCCCCACAATATTCTTGTGTCTGAGATAGGATATTATGGTCAGCATGGATGGCAAAGTAAAATGGTAAAAAAACCAGCTGGACAGTTGAGCTCAGAGGGATGTGGTCAATGTGTCATACTCTGCCTGGAGGCACCTAGCTAGTAAGGTCCTGCAGGAGCATGTCCTGCCACCCAGCCTGTTTAATGTGCTTTTAATGACCCAGTTGAGATGAGAGAGTGCTTTTTCATAGCATTTGTAGATTACACCATGTTGAGGAGAGCAGACACTACACTGGAGGGCAGGGCTGCCATCCCAAAGGACATAGACAGGCTGGAGGGATGGGCCAAAAGGAACATATGGTATCCAACAAGGACAAATCCAAAGTCCTGCCCCTAAAGTGCACTAAGCCCCTGCAGTGACAGAGGCCAGGGGTTGCATGGCTGGGTAGCAGCTCTGTGAGAAAGGCTCTGGTGGTCCTTGGGTTTCATGAGGCAAAACAGGAGCCAGCAGCAAAGACAACCAACACAATCAAGGTCTGCATGACCAGAGGCACATCCAATGGAAAATAAGTCTGTGTCTACTTTATCTAGTTAACTGTTCCTATTTTTCAATATTTTGCTCTAATTGTTTTCATTATACAATTTTGTTTCTAGGTGCACTTTTATCTCATTTTCTGTCCCTATTTATTAATTTTTTCCTGTTTGCTGTCTCTTGTCACTTTAAAAATTTCTGTTCTATGTCTACTTTTAACAAGATGTCACTCCCTGTTTTTTAATTGTTTCCTGTCCTTCCTGTACCCCATTGCTTTTAGATTTTCTTTCTTCAACTATTTTTAACCAGTTCACTGTCTTTATTTTTTAGTTCATTCTAGTATGTCCTGTACCCAGTCGCTTTTAAAAATTTCTTTCTATGTCTCCATCTGTTTAGGGGGTTTGGCTGTTTATTAATTTTTCCTCTCTTAATGTCTTAACTTTTGAATTTTTGTTTCTATGTTCACTTTCATGAACATTTTTTTTTGAGCCCACTATTTTGGGGCTCAAAGTCTCAGGTTTAGGTCCCAAATCCTATTTTTTAAGGTCCAAAGCTTTGATTCCAGGGTTGAAAGACTCTATTTTATGGTCCAAATCCTCATTTTAGTCCAAATGCATGGTCCCAAGGGCTCTTATGGTCCAAACCCATGGTCACAAACTCCTCACTTAGGGCTCAAAGCCTCATTTATTTAATGTCCAACGCCTCATTTGGAGCATCCAAAGACCCATTTTTAGGGCCCAAAGCCCCATTTTATAGGACCAAGCCTGTCTTTTAGTACCCACAGCCTATTTTGAGGACCCACAGTTTCATTTTCAGGGTCCAAACCCCTCTTGTTAGGGTCCAAAGCCTCATTTATAAGTTCTGAGGTTGATGCTTTTAAGGTTCAAGGACTCGTTTTCAGGGCCCAGAGCATCATTTTTTAAGCCCCAACGTCTGATTTTGAAGGCCCAAAGCCTCATTTGTAGAGTCCAAGGCTGAATTTCTACAGTCCAAAGCCTCATTTTTATTTCCCAGAGTCCTAGTCTTGCCTTCCAAAGCCTCATTTTAGGCTCCAAACCCCTCATTTTTAGGGTCCAAAGACTCACTTTTAGCTTGCATAGTCGCATTTTCAGGGTCCAAAGCATCATTTTTATGATCCAGCTAGGCATTTTTAAGGTCCAAGCTGCATCTTGAGTGTCCCAACCCTCATTTGGAGGGTCCAAAGCCCTCTTTTATGGCTCAAAGCCTCAGGTTTAGGTCCCAAAGCCTCATTTTTAGGGTCCAAAGCTTTGATTGAAGGGTTGAAAACTCCATTTTATGGTCCAAACACTCATTTTAGGGTACAAACACCTCACTTAGGGCTAAAAGCCTCATTTGCTTAATGTCCAACGCCTCATTTGGAGCGTCCAAAGACCCATTTTTAGGGCCCAAAGCCCTGGTTTTGGGCAAAAAACCTCATTTTATAGGGTCCAAGCCTGTCTTTTAGTACCCACAGCCTCTTTTGAGGACCCATAGTTTCATTTTCAGGGTCCAAAACCTCCTTTATAAGTTCTGAGGTTGATGCTTTTAAGGTTCAAGGACTCGTTTTAAGGGCCCAGAGCGTCGTTTTTAAGCCCCAAAGTCTGATTTTGAAGGCCCAAAGCCTCATTTGTAGAGTCCAAGGCTGAATTTCTAGGGTTCAAAGCCTCATTTTAGGCTCCAAAACCCTCATTTTTAGGGTCCAAAGACTCACTTTTAGTTTGCATAGTCCCATTTTCAGGGTCCAAAGCATCATTTTTAGGATCCAGCCAGGCATTTTTAGGGTCCACAATGAAATGTAGGTGAGAAGCTGGTTAGCAACAGGGCACAGAGGCCATGCTGGAGGATGTGCAATTCCATGTTCTGATACACTGGGTCGCACAGCTCACCATGTATGGCCAGAGGTCATGCAAAGTTTGAGGAAAGGGCTCACGGTTGCCCAAGGGACCCTTCACAACCCCCCACCCCCGCAATGGCACCCGTGCACAAGATCGAGAGTTACATAAGTCCTTACAGGTGGTGTGCAGAAGACCAAGAGGGACGTGATTAACATGAGAAAAGGTGGGAACTGGGCTATAAAAAGACACAGACATGAGGAGCCCCACATGCATGCCCACTAGAACTGGACTCAGGACTGATGAAATCTTTCCCTTTTCCTGTTTCTCTCTCCCTCTCTCTCTCTCTCTCTCTCTCTCTCTTTCTTTCTCTCTCCTTTCTCATAACCCCCACACTTCATCCCTTTAGACATAAAAACATTGACCAAGTCTGGCACTAGGAGTGGATCTAGCCACCCCTAGGCTCCTCTCTGAGAAGGAGTCTAGAAAGCAAGGGGGTTCACTCTGAACCTTGTGACTCAATGGGAGGGCTTTCCTTATTTTCTACCCTGAGTTGATGTATATGGTTACCACAGGTTACACGGTTTACTGAGGTACTGTCATGCCAATTCCTGTTGAGAGAAACCACACCACCTGCTGTTATACCTTCCAAGATCATGGAAGGTTGATGCTTTTAAGGTTCAAGGACTCATTTTAAGGGCCCAGAGCATCAGCCCCAAAGTCTGATTTTGAAGGGCCAAAGACAAATTTAGCCTTCGCTAAATGTGTATCCCAATGTTTGAAGGTTCCACCCCCCAGAGCTGACATGGACATCCAGGTGAAAGGGTGTCGGGGCTCAGGAGTCACAGGCCACAGAAAGGCAGATTACCTGCAGCTAGGCAACAGTAATGCAAGACCAAGTAATATGAGGAATATGTCTTGAATCATCTGCTTCCCCAACCATTTTGGTACATCCCAAGTGAACAGCTACCCACAGCCCCCCACTCCCATACCCAGAAGTTGGCATATATCTTTTCCTGATTGTTCACATGCCAATTTTTTAATTTTCCCCCCTTCTATGTTATAGCCTAATGATTAAGACTGGAATTGAAACCCTGCCTTCCCGGAGAGGATTTCATCACAGATTTCACACCTCAGTGCACCTCAGCCACCAAGCCCCATGATATTGCAGAAAGAGCAGGAGCTGAGGAGCGGGGGAAGGCAGGGCACCTCCGTGCTGAAGAGACTTCAACCTGTAGAACAGAGCTGAGGAACCAACAGCTCTCACACAGTAAGGCTGTAGCCTGGTGGCTGGCCCTGTTAATGCAGAGAGAAGTTTGGATCCCAGCTCTGCCCCCAGGGACCATCCCTGTGTTTCACACTACATAATCATTACCTAAAACATTCCTGGCCAAATCCTAAATTGCAAAGTTTGCTCCAGATGGATTTTAAGTATTACAGATTGGCCAGCAGAACAGTTTAAAGGGCTGTGAAATTTTGCACATAAGCAGATTGGAGGTGGTTACATCTTTTGGTGAGTCTCCCCTCTCTAGGCACCAGTTTGCCTATCCATCAAATATAAATTACTGTTCTTTGTATCAAATACTATGGCAACAAATATCTGTTCTATGAGTAAACTGTTAAATGTACTGGTGAAACTCAAGATATCTAGATTCTTTGTCTGACATATGAAATAGATCAAGAAAGGATGGCAGAGGTAACAAAATAGCTGCTCAGCAGAACCATGCAGAAAAGTGATGAAAAGGCGTCATGAAATAAATTTGAAGGACAGCACATGTAGGATTAGCATTCACATCCACAACTAGCTGGCAATCACAAGAAAGATTTTGACTAATGCTCTATTTGTTTTGCAGCTTCACCGATGCAGGAGAAAACACACTGGTATGGGGATGGATCTGCTGCTCAGCGTGTCTAAAGGAGCTTAAGGCATTTAACAGTGCCATTCTCAGCTCTCCAGCACCCTCCTCTGGGCTTCGGCCAGGCAAGCACCGTCCTCCTTTTTCTACTGCTCACCACTGGCTGAATTATTTAGTGTCAGGACACTAAAGACAACGAAACATTGCTTTGCTCCTGTTGAAGCCTTAGAGTCTTTTTGTGACAGAAATTCAGAGGAGCCTCCCCCAGAATTATGTACTCTGCATAATTATTCTTTTGAACACCGGCTAAGTAGTTGGATTTGTTTTGAAGCTAATCATCACTGACTTGCTCACTATTTCCAATGCCAGGTTGTTAATCTTGAGCCTGGGTAGGAGACTGTGTGTTAAAACAATTTATTTTGATGACTTTTTTACCTTCATGGTTAACATCCAATCATGGGATGATTGTTCATGTACAGGACTTGATCCCATATTATAGCTTGATTCCAAGTCAATGAAAGGCTCCACAGTAACTGGGAAGCAACCACCAAGTTACTGTCCTGGCTATGTCCTATAACAAACCTTGCCAGGATGAGCTCATGGCACACTAAGCAAGTGGGTGCTCCCTCTCATTTTCCCGGCTTTCTCCCCAGGTGGTTTGCAGCTGCATGGAGGGACTTCTCAGTACATGTTTCTGACAAGTACTCTTGCATGTAAGAGGAACCCTCAAAAATCCCTTTGGGGAATATCTAAAATTAGTTGCTTCTGAAATACATTGTCACACAGTACTGGACTCACTAGAGGCAGCACCTTATGTACCTGCTGACACCTAACTAGAGTTTATCAACTTCATGGAATTATGTTCAACCCTACCACAACAGACTTCAGCCAGCAGCTGGGCTCCTTTACAGCCTCCCTTTTCAAACCTAAAGAAGCATCAACTTGAATATGAAAACAGTGTCAACTTGACTTATGACCTTTTCTCCATAATAGACAATGTAAATCTTACATCTGGGATACAAAGTAACTTTGAAGAGCAGTGACTGTAGAAACAGGTCTTCCAAGTTTTTGTTTCATCTAAGGGAAGAATTATTGGCATAGAAAATTTACTCCCTCTTCCACTTCTCCCCTGAAAAAAACCCCAACTTTAAAACTCTGCTTGGAGCTAGTGTTCAAAATCAAACAGGTAGAGCTGTAGAATATCAGCAGATTTTAAATTACCTTCACAGAAAACTATGCTCAGTTGTATTAATGTTTTTTAATATCACAACTAACGCATTGCCACTCTCAGTTCAAATACTCCATAAAGTGCCTTCCTCTGAAAGCAAACTGCCTATTTGTTACCTCTTCAGGTACCAGTTAATATTCATTCCACTCTATTGCTTTTTGCTATCACAAATGGGGCAAAGAAACACAGTCACACTTGGCAAAGATTCTCATTATACAGATGCAAAGGCAAATCCTAGGTCTGCTGTACTTTACACACGAAGACTGAGTCTATAGTCAGATCTGAAATTCCAGCCTGTGTTGGAAACAGTACCTCAGGCCAGACTTCTCAATCAAAAAGTACAAAAGAGATTACTAATTTACAAGTAACAAATTTATGTATCCCAGTATTTGTACTTGAATGAACTAGTCCCGTTACTTCCTGGCAAAAATTTGCTAGCGTAAGCTGCAATTAAGTTCCAAATAGATAAAAACCTTAAATAAATATTTCATTTATATACTTTATAGCATTAAATATTTAACAACACAAGGTTTAAAACCAAGCTCAATAACTGATAAGAATTGTTTCCCAGGACACTATCCCTGTTGATGGTTTGCTTTTCATTTAGAGATGCTATAGGCTTGTTAACCCTAGAGGTTACCATTTTCAACTCTGTTACTCACTACCAGACAGAGAGACTGAGAAGTAAAACAGGTCACAGTGAGAGGCTCTTAATCACGCGGTCCTCCTGCTTCCTTCCTTCCTGTTGCACAAGCCCATCAACTCTTCTGCTCTAAGGAGAGAGAAGGATAGGAGCGTGACTGTCATCTTTAATACCTGACAAAAGAAGCCTAGGAATAACTACAGTGTTATTGTGACACATATGGGGGTACAGACCGATGCAAAAATATTTTCTGTAGGATATTACTTCACAATTTCTCTTTTTTTCTTCCTTTTTCAGTGCAGAACCGCACTATTCAACTGGTTAGAACTGCTCTCCCAGTGGCCATGTTCTCTGCAAGTTAGAGGAAATTTATATCAAATAGGATTTCTCTTATACTAACGATTTGTTAGCACCGTTTTTCCTTGCTGCTAATTATCACTCGTGACAAAGATTCTTAAAACATTTGCTTTTGGACAGAACTTGCATTAAAGATTAAAAAACTCGTTCTTGAAGGTTTCACTTTTGCTATAAAGACAAACCCTTGCACTGGGCGCTAGAGGGCACAACAGATCCTTTGGACACACGATATTTTAAAACCTTGATATACTACTCCAGAGACAGAACAATGTGAACAATAAACTTTGTATTAATCCTAGGAAAACGCATAAGGAAAGCTAACATAGTTCCTGCACCGCTATATTCTAACTAATTCCTTTTCTAAGATAGATAACCTTACCTTGGACCCTAACCCATGTTTTGTAATTTGCATGAAGAAAATGCACACACACACAAATACGGTATTAGGATTTCCACATGAACTTATACAACAGATATTAAGGATCACAAAATTGTGTGCTGTATCATCTGATAAAGTGGGGGTGAAAAGAAAACAAAATGCTAATCTAGTTCAGTTGCTGAAGGAATCAATCAACCTAAGTGCTGTATGTTTTTGTAATTTACGCTGGCATCTATAATGTTTTTGATTGTGTTGATGACTCAGTTCATTGCTGGCCTGAAGCAACAAACCTGACTACTTCAGAGTACTTTAGGTCTTGAACTTCAGAGTCTTATTATAATATCCAATAACAAATTCTTAGCATGCAGATTTTAAAGTTGGCCATACATGGACATAACTTGGAAGCAATGAAATATGTCAGTTATTTCCTCTCTCTCAGAGGTATTTGAAATGTAGGATTTTCTTACCTTTCTCCTATAATCAACTCAAAAATTTTATTTCAATGCTTGCGAGATATTAGAAGAGTATGTAAATAAAAGTACTTAGTTGTTTTTAGGTATTCAGATACTTGTTTTGACCCTTTTTACTTTTCTTTTTTACCATCAATTGACAACAATTTTTTTTTTCTTACAGGATGCTAGTGTAGGAAGTATTATTCAGACATGTCTAGGGAACGAAGGTCTCTCTCTGTTCACAAAGCACTGTGATGCATGAAGTAGCACTGCAGATGTCCCTGTATCACTCTGCCAGCTTATCACAGTTTTGACCTGGAAAACTAATTTCATTTCAAAGTGTAACCTTTTGGTGCCACACCTGCTCATGGCTCTATCTAGTTCCTTCTCCCTGCAGCCACTTTGTTAGCTGCAGTTTTTTTAGTCTTCCTCCTGCTTCTACTGTACTTTGTTTGCTGTATAAATTTTGCTGGCACCATCACAGCAATAAGCATTAGGCTTACTCTACTTCCCAGCAGAAGGCTTTCTGGTTTAGAGTTTCTGACTCATCCTAAACTATTCTACTTCAGGTATTTTATAATGCTGTTCTTACAGCATCCAATGCCAGACAATAATTAGCCTCAGCACTGTAATGAAATATGAAAATATCCCTTATTTCTTAGCCTTTGACATTATATAGCTGGCTTTTATACACTTGGAAAACTTGGGTCTTTTACATATCCCTGACAATAGCTGTGGCTCAAAAGGCTGTGGGAGCCCAAGAATTCTGACAGGTGAAGACAGCATTCATCTCCTTGTAGCCACCTAGATGCTGCCAGATGTCTGCCTTTAAGCCAGGTGGTGGGTCTCCTTGCACTAGCATCCAAGGCAAGTGAAAGGAATTGCATCTGAGAGCGACTCTTTCAGTTCTAGAGGGAGTTTAGACTAGATGATCTAACTTTTACATGGCTAAAATTAGGAGACAAGAATCCCAACTGCTTGCCTACCTAAGTGGAGAACAGTTATGTGCGTTTGGGGTAGAGCGAGAAGAGAGAGGTTGACTGTTCTGGGCCCCACAATTTAAGAAGGATGTGAAGGTCCTTGAATACATCCAGAGGAGGACAACAAAGCTGGTGAAAGGGCTGGAAGGTATGTCCTGTGAGGAGCAGCTAAGGACTTTGGGCTTGTCTAGTTTGGAGAAAAGGAGACTGAGGGGTGACCTCATTGCTCTCTACAGCTTCCTGAGGAGGGGACATGGAGAGGGAGGTGCTGATCTCTTCTCCCTGGGCTCCAGTGATAGGACACATGGGAATGGTTCAAAGCTGCACCAAGGGAGGTTTAGACTGGACACAAGGAAGCATTTCCTTACTGAGAGGGTGGTCAAACACTGGAACAGGCTTCCTAAAGAGGTGGTCAATGCCCCAAGCCTGTCAGTGTTTAAGAGGCATTTGGACAATGCTGTTAACAACATGCTTTAACTCCTGGTCACCCCTGAATCGGTCAGGCAGTTGAACTAGATAATCGTTGCAGATCTCTCCCAACTGAAATAGTTTGTTCTATTCTATTGTTGACTATAATCCCTTATGTCATAACATTTGCACCACTACAGCATCTTTGAAGTAGGCTTCCTAAAGCAACGACAATACTTTGATGTCCTGTCGCTGTTCAAAGGGACTGTTTGGGGTTCAGGAAGTTTAGTTCTCTGAAAGCATAGCCACTGGACAAGTATTTCAGGTCACTGAGCTGGTTCTCTCCAGTTCCTACCTAAGTTATATGCACCTTATGATCATCACATTTTTTATTACTAAACTCAGTAACTTCAGAGCAATATTAAGAGTAGGTATTTATTACTGAAAATAGAATACAAAAGCTTCTTGGCGAGATAGAGGATTTTAAAAGTACTTTGTACAAAATGGAGCTTTGTTTGTGTGCAGAATATGACTGAGTGGCTTAAAATCAGTGATTGCTCATGGGACTCAACCGGTAACAGTTCAAGAAAGTATTAATGGACTCATTAAGGATAACAGCTGGTTTCAAAGAAGCCTAAAATACTTAGGAACAAAATGAACTGCAGATAGAAAAGTGTTCGGCTTCCAAAATACCATTTGGCAGCCCAAGGCTATCCAAACTGATATCCTACCTGTCAACTAGTGAAGGAAAAGGAGGGGAAGAGCTTGCAGACAGTGTGACCCTAGATCTCAGCATAGAAAAGGAAAGGAAGAAGTCAGTGAAATTTGTCTCCATACTGGGGAAAAGAATCAGGAGCCAACTTTTGATGAAAAGGCTTATATGAATGGTTTTCTCCCTTTTTAGTTACATGTCCTTTCCAATTTTGCAAGGTACTTCATTTCACTAGGGGAGAGAAGGAAGCTGTCAAATATGCCTTGTTAATAGCTAAGAGATTTTCTTGACCAGTACTTGGCAAGTTTTTGCCCTGGAAAACCACCTAGGCCCACATCAAGCTCTTGAGTCCTATTTTGCTATAAATCTCTCTATAATTGATCATCATCCTGCTAGGGTTACTTTGTTGCCTTCCTCATACTTTCTATTTTCTTGGGTGCTTTGTTTTCCCTTATTTTTCATATCTCAGTCTTGCTTTGTCACATAAGGGTTATTCATCTGACCAAACTCCAAGCCTATGGAAGACATCCAGTACAACACCACTTGAAGCATAGCAACAGAATTATCTGACCTGGGCACTAAAATATATCTTAAAAGGAAAGGGGAAAAGGTAAGGTTAATATCCAATGAAAATTCCTAAATTAAGGCCACCTTCTTGAGATTTCCAAGTGCGTTCTCTCAGGTTTCTGTTTAAATGTTTACCTTGACATGAACCACAGTTTCCTACTTACAAGAACTTTCTCTTTTCCTTTAGTTAATGCTAACTGTGCTTCCTTGTAGTAGGAATGAATGAGTCCCCAGAGGGAACTGTGACAAAACAACTGACTTTCTAGGCCAGATATTTAATTTAAAAAAAAAAAAAAAAAACAAAAAAAACCCCAAAAAACCCAAACTTAAATTCACATAAATGACAGGCAAAAATGAGCTCCTGCTACCTTCAAAACTTTCACCCAGTTGTTGCCTAACCTTAGGTAAAGAGAGCATGGGCTTTTGCAGCATAGTAGGAGGGGTTGTGTATGCACCCAACTGCTGTGGCATGTTAAAGGTTTCAGCAATGCTTGACACAAGGACTGCAGCCTTCCTGTTCCAAGGTCATCCCAGTGCCTAAGTGACAAAACCATGCCTGCTTTCTCTCTTTTCCTTCACCGAAACCCAAGATATTTTTCTGCAATGAAAACACCTTCAACGGGAACTGATGATGTAGCCTCTCCAGAACAGCCCACAGTTTGATGTAGGAGTCACTCTTTAAGAATGGGTGATTCCCTCAAGCTGAAGGCAGAATTAAATCCAGCTCTTGAACTTCCTAAATAAGTAGTCCAATAAGCAAATACTGTAACTGTGTAAAAAAAGAGGTATCTCTGCCCTCCTCATCCACGTGTCTAACCCCCTGTCCCAATAAAATCAACAGAAAAGCATGATCTTTGTTTAATTTTTCAGAGAAAAAAAAATAGTTATTTATCTTCACTAGAGGGTTTGGGGCTACAAATCAAGAGTAAAAGTACTTTAGATAACAGTAGAGAAGCATAGCTAGAATATATCTGAAGAAGAGTATTTAAGCTACCAACTTGTGCCAAATTCCTCCTATAGGTTAGTCATTCACAGAGCACATGGGTTGTTTCTAACCTATATGGGAACTAAGACTCGCACAGTGTTCTGGACACTGCTCGGGAAGCCAGGCAATTAAAAGTTATTTTTAGTCTCTGTGAATCTTAAGAGATGTTTATGGGAGGCAAACAAACTAACTTGGCCTCGCATTTAAAATAAAGGGCTCTGAGCTGACTACCACCACACAGGAGTAAAATCTAATTATGACAGATAATTCCACACAGACATCAGCTCAACACTCGGTAGCAGCCAAAAAAGCAAGTTTTACAGTAGGTATTATTAGGACCACAGAGCAGAAAATCATTATACCACTGGGTAAAACCAAGGCACATCCATACTGTGAATACTGTATGTAGATCTGGTTGCCTCACTTCGGGAAATGATACAGCAGAACTGGAAAAGAGAAGAGCACTAGGAAGGACTGAAAATACAGAGAAGTTTCTGAACAAAGACCCCCTGAAGAACACTCTTCAGTCCAGAGAGGAGGTGATTCTGGAGGCACATGGTGCAGGTCCACAAAATCAACAATGGACAGAGGGGATGAACAGGACTGACTCTTCACTGTCACTCCCAGTACAAGAACTAAGGGGTATCAAATGAAGCTGACAGGAATCATATGCAAAGCAAAAAACAAAAAGGGGTTGTTCCTCACACAGCAGGAATTGAGTCTGTGGAAGTCCCTGCCAAGGACAGTGCACATATAAGGGATTGGCATGGATTCACAGGGAGACTGGGAAAAGCGCTTGACAGAGATGTAAATCGGAGGTTACTACACAAACAAACTACAACGTGCCCAGGCCTAAGTTGAAGAAGGCTGCAGGCTGAGAGCAGTGGGGTCAGTATCATCGTATGTGCTTACCTGCTCTTACTCTTCCCTAGGCATCTACTTGTGAGCAGGGTTGGAGACAGGGTGCTGGGTTGAAAACGCCCTTGGTCTGAATTACTACCATAATTTTCATTTTCTTATGTTCTCTGTCTTGTATTAGAGAGATAAACAGTTCGTGTCAATCAAAAGCGAGAGAAACTGTAAATATCCAAACCTCCTATGAAGTATGGCTCGCTCAGTCAATGCTCATGAATGGCTGACAGCAACAGGAGAATTTTCTCCCAGTTTAGCCACAGCTACTTTTTCCACTGCTAATTAGCAATTAAGTCCTTAGGCAGAAAAAATATTAATGGAAAAAAACCCCAAACTTTTCTTATTGCAAAGGAGGACTAGAAAGAGGGATATCAAATGCAAAGGCAGGGGGGAAGATAATAAGAAACATTCCCAACCTGCAAAATTAAAATCTCAGAGGGTGTTCGAGCTACTGCAACACTTTCCTGAGTGCTAATTAACTTTAAAGGAGGCAGGGGAAGCAGGAGAGGGAGAAGGAGGCTAGAAGAAACTTCACTGTCCCACACAGTTGCCCAAACAGCAAAAATAAATGGATTCCTAAAACTATGAAATTTTGAGTTTCATAAAGAACTCTCTGAACAGTTCTGAAAAACTAATGGGTGTTCACAAGATTGCCAAGAAACTGCTGAATGTGGCTGCTGAAATCCTTATAATGGGCCTCAGCCAAAGACAAACATGAAAGGATTTTTTAAGATTTTGTAAAATTATCAGAGGTCATTCCAAGAATATTTGAGGGAAAGGTACTTTAGGATATATTAGGAATTAACACAGGAACTAATCCTGCAAACTTTTACAACCTTACTCAGAAATGGGGGGGAGGGGGGGTGTCACCTCTACAGTGAGATCACTGCTGTCAATCTTATGTGTAGAAATATTTAATGATTTTATGGTCTTCAAATTCATTAACTCCTCAAGGCTTAGACTACAGCCTTCATTTGTCTAAAATCACGATGCACACCTACAGTATTGTGGTATTTTCCAGTTTTAAAAGCCTATTATTTACTGGTAGAAAAATAAACCATATTTCCTCTTATACACCTGTGAAATATTTTAACATAGGTGTCTATCCATCTGATGCATCACAAACGTGTTCTCTGAAGTCCTTCCTCCACAACATATACTCCCCTTTTTAATGCTGTTTTTGTAAGCAGGCAGACCTTTTCAAATGTTGTTAACATTAACGACATATATGATAATAATCTATATTGTGGAAGACAAAAATATTTTGTGCTCCAAAAGAAAACTGGCCATTTACTTTATACATGTTATGCTCACTCTTTACATTAAACCTCCAAAAGAGACCAAGATAATTGTCAGTCCAGGAGCTATGTCAAAACCTGGGTGGGAATCCAGGAGTGTTTCCGATACTCCATGTCTGGGTAAGACCAAACATGCGTTGACTCCCACCCAGCCCAGAGAAAGGCTGGGTGACAGCCATCATTCACTCTGACCAGGCTCCTGAGAGCAGGAGGTAAGGGTAGGAAGGGAAACAGGACCCCAGAGGAGGCTGCATGCCAGCAGAGACCTGGCCAATGCAGAAACAATTTCCAGTGCAGGGTGAACGCTGAGGAGGAAAGCAGGAACAGGGAAAATAAGAAAAAAAAAGACCCCTTGGAAATACTCTTAGTACTCCACGAGTTTTGAATGGAGACAAGTTAGCAGGAACAGTGTAATTTTTTTCTTTACTATTTCTGTGAGGTATCATATTAAATAGTCTGTTAGATAATATTATGTAGGTACAGTGTATAAACTTCTAGCATTTTCCCTTTAGTTTCCCATGTCTTACCTTAAATAGACCTTATGCATGGGGAGGAAATGAAGGAAAACACATACTTTTTGTACAAGCTATAGAAACCAACTCTAATAAAACAGCAGTAAAACTCAAAGTCTTTGGGCTATGTCCATTTCAGCTTCTTTGCTAGTTTTTGCCCAGTCTTCACAAAAGTGAATTCTACTTGATAGCAGTATACTAATACCAACAGCCCTTAGCTGCTTAAACACTGAGTGTTTTGTCAGAAGGCTATTTCTGTTACCAGAAGGGATGAAAAGACAAAAATAAGACATCCTACCTGAGGGGAAGTAAACTTTAACTGCAATCTGGGTTTCTAGAGTCCCTACCCAGTTCCTTACCACGCTGCTTCCTGTATAACCAAGAGAGTGCAGCCAAGCAGAATTTGGGCTCATGTTTTATGCTCAACATATGTTGGCGAGTGACAGCTGTAGCCTTGGTTTATGGTGCTGTTGCTGCCCATTCGCAGACAGGGCTGTCCCCAGTGCTGGCAGCACCATGTATATCTCCTTCTCCCTGGGAAGCCAGGGAAGATAGCTGAGGGGTGCACTTCTCCCCTGACCCTGACAGCTCAGAGGGCAGCGGGTGAAAAACGGAGCTGGTGCAAGGCTTGCACAGAGGTTTCCTGCTCACCCCACTGCAAGAGGACACCGGTAGCTCGGCCGTTTATTTCCCACGCCGTCGGCCCAGTCACTTGATTTCGGCCTCGGATTCTCTCTTTAAAAACCACAGCTGATGGTACTTGATCCCTGGCAGATGGGTGAGAACTCACCGAACGCTTCCAGGAGACGGAGAGGTACCCATCGACGAGCCGCCCCGGTTGCCCCCCGGCGGCACTCGACGAAGAGCAGCACCCGTTCAAAGAAACGCTAGTAAGTGTGTCCATTAATAATAGTTACCGCGTGTAGTAACCGTAGAGGGGTGACGCGCACCTAACGGGTGCCCTCTCGCTAACGGAGCCGGCGCAGCGGGCGGCGCCGAGCCCGTCCCCACCCCCGCTGGCGCAGCCCCNCGCCGCAGGGGTACGCCGGGCCGCGGGCAGCAGGTAAAAGCACCCCGGGCCGCGCCCGACGGGGTGGCGTGTCCGCGGCCCTGCCCGGGCTGGGACGAGCGGCACAGCCGGCGCCGGGAGTCGGTTTGAAAGCGGTTTTTAGAGGGCAGCACGAAAACCAGGAGCAGCGCCCAGCCCCTTCTCTGGGGAGGCGGTGCGGCGCGTCCGGCGCAGTCCGTGGGCGAAGCGGGCGAGCGAGAGCCGCTCGGCGCTAGTCCCGGGGCGAACGGAGGCTCGATCCTGCCGGCCGAGGCCCGGCGTGCGGTGGCCTGCGCGGCTCGCCGCTCTCGCCGGCGGCGAGGCCTTCCCTCCGCAGCCCCTCCACCTCCCCACGGAATGGTGCATTTCCCGCTGAAACAGCGATTTTCCTCGTACCTTTTCCTGCCGTTTCTCACGCAAGCGAATTTGTCATTTGAGTTCGCAGGCCCTATCGGATTCTCAAGACAGAAGCTACTAAGTGCTTCCCGAAAATGGCAGGTAAGAGCAAATACTGATAAAAGTGTTCTTCACTTCAGGCCTGGGCACGCTGGTATGTGGCATATCTGTAATGTTTAGTTGGGATACAAAGGTATTACTTTTTCAATGGACTGAAACTACTTCAGTAAGTGATACCTCTGAAAACTCCAGGCTCTCCCAGCACCATGTCTGAGTGCCCTCAGCCCCACTAAAATGGAAACAAACCAGCAGCGTGCAGAATTAATCTTATAGCACCTGTGAGCTTGTGTCATCTCCAGCCACTGAACCACCTATTTGCTGAGAGTTAGGAACAGCAGAGGTAACCGCTCCTGGTATTCCAGAATAAGTTACGGAGCAGGAGTTTAAATAGTTTATACGCGTGTTAAATTTATGATAGCATCTGACCACAAATTTTAATAGTCTTTTGGCAAAGCTGATGTTTCATGGATGTCATGCACACTGGAGAAATAATCACCCCTTATAATTTAGGTTAAACCTGAGGTATTGTTTCTTCAAGCCTTCAGCTCTGGTTCTATTCATTCTCTCTGATACCCAAAACCTACCTGTCACCCTGAGGGTGCTCTGGCCCATGCCGCTTCTGCATCCCCTGGAGAAACTGAACTTGGGAGACGCCTCGGGTTTTGTGTTGGCAGTCAAGAACCAAGAACTGCATGTTTTTCAGATCCAGTAATTTTCAATAATCCCTGGAAATTTCATTCTCTGCAGTGTTTACGTATAAATAACTACTACCTCAAAAAAGTATTTCACATTTCCCTTGTGTTCAGTGATCAATTTTTTTAGAGAATTATTAAAATTGAATGGCCTTTGTACAGTAAAATTTAGAACAAGTAAGCTCTGATATACCTTGTTACATCAGTTTAAGAAGCTCCATCCCAACATATCCATCTTGCTGCTCAGCTTACCTTAAAGCCACTTTGTCAGCAGTTTCAGATGCAAGTGTGAGCTGTCCTAGTGTATCTAAGAAAATAATCATGTTGCTTTCTATTGAAGTCTCTGTCATGATGCTGAACTGGGATAGTGGCATCTTAAACATCTACCCCAGTGTTTTCACTTGTGCAGCACTGAAATGGAAGATGAGGGGATCCTGCATTGCAGTAGGAAGATGCTCCGAGCTTTCAGAACTTGTTTCCACAACAGTTTGAGGGAATCTAAGCTGGCACAGCTTTGATCCCAGCCTGCCCTCACACTTGTGCTGTAGCTTGTCTGACCCAGCCTAGGGAGCTAAACCAGCAGACAGTGCTTTTTTTTTTTTTTTTTTTTTTCTGTTGTTGGGTGAGTTTGGGAGGTTGGGCAGTGGAATCAGATGAACACAAACACTGACTCAGGAGGAGGGACTGGGTTGTGCTGATGTAGGGCAGTGTGACCTGCTATGGAAACGCACCTACTGTCCACTGAGTTCCACCTAGGAAAGCCGAGTGTAGCACAAAATTGCTGGGTGGGAGGCATTTACTGATTAGTTCCTCATGAGTCACTCATTGCTGCCGAGCAGGAGTCAAATGCTGCCACTGTCATTCTGTTTTCACTAGTTCTGTGCCGCTTGGAAGACACACTACAGAAAAATGAAGGGCTGGCCCCACAAACTCTTTCATATCTGCCTCCTATACTCAAAGGTATCTTCTGGTTTTCTTTCTGCCTCCAGGGAGAAAAGTTCTGATAGTCTATGCGCATCAAGAGCCCAAGTCCTTGAACGGATCTTTGAAGAGGGTTGCTGTGGAAGAGTTAAGCAAGCAGGGCTGCAGTGTAACAGTGTCTGATTTATATGCAATGCAGTTCGAGCCAAGAGCAACAAGAAATGACATTGTTGGTGAGACTACCCAAAACAGACCTTTTTCAATAATAATGATGGGACAAACTTTCACCTTGTCTATCCTGCTGCACTAACAATCCAGAACCACACTGTTAGGTGCACTCTGAAAAATTGTTGCTATTATTTTGTGCAAATGTCCCTCAACTAACAAGACCCAGATTTTTATTTTCTATTAGCATTGACTAAGAAATGTCAGTGTAGCAACCCAACAAGTATCATCTTTATTTTAATAAATCTGATCACTAGAAATGGCCCCTCAGTCAGAAAAATGAAATATCCATGTAGTGCAGATTTGTAAAACAGTGTTTTGCCTTTAGACTAAAGTGAATGAGGGAAAATTATTATTTTCACAGCATTTACAATCAACTGAAAACACATTCTAAAAACTATCTTCTCTTAACAAACAAGATTACAAAGGCTTTCTGCAAGTTAGCTCCAGACACTTAAGTACTTGGGCTTTTGAGTTGTCTTGGCACCTCCCGACTACCTTGGTATTACATGATTACTAGAAATGACCAGATGATGCAGTTAAGACTTGAGAAAAACAGGGATACTTTTGTTAGGCTTAAGTGATATTTCACTGTGCTCTTAATAGCATTTAGCCCCAGTATTTTTCCAGGTTAGGAAACACAAAGCCATAACGATCTGTGACAGCTGAAACTCTTTCTTTAAAACAAGAATCAAAAGGAAATAGCACAGGTCCAGTGCAAGCACTGGCAAAAAAAAACAAGAAAAAAAACTTGTTAATGACCAAACATAAGCATTTCTCAAAGTCTACACCTGAATACGAACCTTGGCTTGTAGTGACATTACTGAGAGGGGAAAAATGCATTAGCACATGTCCACAATCAATTTCTGAAGTCCATTTCTTGTGGGTGAGAAATGCCTTCAGATAGTGTTCTATGATTGGCTAGAGTTAGTTCATGAGGCTCCTGCCACTCTCTTCTGCTAGAGATTGATGATCTACTAGTTGAATCAGCAGAATGAATGTATGTATCTGATTTGGACATACTTGAATCAGCTCACCTAACTGTAGTGGAGTCAGCAGAGCCAACCAATACTGGTTCCCCAGCCCCAGCTGAATTTCCTGGTTACAGAGGCTGAAAAGCAGCTACATAGTGCTTGTGACTCTGTGGTGGTTTCAGTAATCCCTAATATGCAGAGGCAGAGCCATCAGTAAAATTCTCTTAAATCATCCACCTGCATCACCAGAGTCTAGAGCCAAGCTTAGGTCCTCTTATTGCACTTTATATGTTGCCACAGAAAGGCAAAAGTTTTAGTACTCAGAGATGCTATATTCCTATCCAATTTAAAATCAAATCACCATCAGCTGTGATGCTGCTGAATACACACACACACACAAAAAAGTGGGGAAAAATGGAAAGCAGTAACTCAATTTAGAACTGTAGATTGCAGCATATATTTAATTCTTATTTGGCTACAATGCTAGAAACAGGGCAAGGAATGACTGTTCACTTCTACCCACAGGTTGCTTGCACAACCCAGAAGAGTTCAATTATGGCATGGAGACATGGGAAGCTTACAAGAGAGGATGTTTGTCCAACGATCTGATTGAAGAGCAAAAGAAGGTGCAGGAAGCAGACTTACTGATTTTTCAGGTCATTATTTTAAATTGTATTTAGAAAGACTTCAGCTGTAATATACAGGGCTGAACAAAAGAAAAGCAATAGTGAAAAGATTATAGATTTCATTAGGAACATTGAATCTAGCCAGAGTAAAAAGAGGTAGTAGCTCTACCGTCAACATAAAACAATCTGTATCCAGCATAGCAATTTCAAGGTGTCTGTTGTTCTGATATGATGTGGATTTTAGAAAATATAAAAAATACCAGGTCATGTGTGAGCATTATTCATGCTAGCACAGTATGAGTTTTTCAGACAACAGTGCCACACGGGCATTTTTTGAGAGTAGGAAGGCATCTGAAATTAGAACCTTAAAATACCTGAGTAAAATTCACAGCAGTGCTTCACTTAAAAATTAACATTCAAAAGTAGTCTGATTGCATTGGTTTTGTGAAAACTAGTCCTCACGCTACCTGTACTCCAAAATGATTGCATCGAGCAACTCAGACCAGAAAGTATTGAGTGCAAAATAATACTATAATTCTCAATATGAAAATCATGCCATGTTATCAGGCAGCCCAATGCTATCCCTTTATGTTGGAGCTCATGCAAAGCAAACACAGATCTACACACAGAGATGTGTGTAAGGGCTTAAGGCAGCCCCACCGAGTTACAGGTTTGGGATATGGTAACAGACACCAGATCAACAGCTTTAGGAATAAACACTTTATCTCTAAGTAATGGTACAGTAACTAAATACAGATGGGTAGTACAATTATCCGGGTCATTACAACAGCAAGTCCAGTAATTCAGTAGCACAATTATCCAGGTTGAAACGACAGCAAATCCAGTAATTCACCAACACATGGCCAAACTTCCTGTCTGGATGCACAAAAACATACAGGACCATGGTTATTAGGCAGGCTGGCAGAAAGCAGGGCAAGAATTATTTTCTGGGCAAGCAGCTGGGAGCAGCCAGCGGTCTTGGGGAATTGGGACTTCCCCAAACAAACTGTCTTCATTTATTGCTGAGTTACAGAAGCACTATCTGGACTTGCTGATGGATCATTACACCCCATCTCCACTCCCCACTGTGCCAGCTCTGTCCTCGGTGTCCACAAGTCCCAGAAGTACTGTATAAGGCAGTATTAGCCTCACATTTCTTTGTGTGACTGTTGGCCTTAGGCATAGCCTATATATACTCCACTGTCCAATTCTAGATTACATTTAGGATATGACCATATCTCAATTAAGCATTGCACAGTAAGGCTTCATCATTTTTACCCTATTGCTTCCGAGATAAGTATAGTAAAATATCGCCTGAAGGAAGTAGTTGCTTCCTACTTTCTGTCTGTAGAATGCTATGAAGTTGAGTATGTTCTGGTGCAGAAAAAAAAAAAAAGGAAA